>JACEEZ010024226.1:21869-66869 GCA_016584305.1 Chionoecetes opilio
CAGTCTGGATGCCTGACTTACCCTTAACTGTCCATGTCAACGATGCCAAGCTGTCACAAATCAGGGGTTGGCGCTCCCCAGACCCTGCTACTACTGCTACTTACTCCGTGAAGAGGCGTCCCCCTCCCTCGGTGTTGGTGGGAGGTCGCGAGCCAAGTAATGCTGGGAATTCTGTGTCCTCACCCTGCTCCATGCGATATCAACAAACTCCGGTGCAGGTGTGTGTCGTGGGTTGTGAGGGTGTGTGTGTCGGGGGGGTGAGGAGAGGGTGTGTGTGTGTGTGGGGGAGGAGAGGGTGTTTGTGTGTGTGTGGGGGAGGAGAGGGGTGTGTTGTGTGTGTGTGGTGTGGTGTGTAGGGGGGTAAAGGGTGTGTGGGGGGGGCAGGAGAGGGTATTTGTGTGTGGGGGGGAAGGGGGGAAAGTGAATGTTGTCTCTGTGTGTGGGTGGGGAGTGTTGTAGGGGGCAGGGAGGGAGGGGTTGTGACTTGTGAGGGTGTGTGTGGGGGGGGGAAAGGGGTGTAAAGGTGGGTGTGTGTATGGGGGTAAAGGGTGTTGTGTGTGTGTGTGTGTGTGTGTGTGTGTGTGTGTGTATGTGTATGTGTGTGTGTGTGTGTGTGTGTGTGTGCTGTTACGTTTCAATATTATATGTGTATTGTTATTATTGTGATTATCATTACTGTTATTATTATTGTAGCTCTTATTGTTACCAAAAAGTGTTATCAATGTTCTTACAACAATTATTTTTAGCTACATTTCTTGCCAACCTATATAATCATTATCATTATTACGACCATTACTTCTACCATCATTACCACTATTATCATTACCACTAACTACTACTACCACTATACTACCACCACTACTACCAATACTACCACCCTTACCACTACCACCACCACTACTACCACCACCACCACCACTACTATCACCACCACCACCAATACTACCACTACCACTACCACCACCACTACCACTAATACTACCACCACCACTAATACTACCACCACCACCACAACTACCACCACCACCACAACTACCACCACCACCACAACCACCACCACCACCACCACTACCATTACTACCACCACCACTACCACTACTACCACTACCACCACTACTACCACTACCACCAATACCACCACTACTACCACCATTACCACTACCACCACCACTACTACCACCACTACCACCACCACCACCACCACCACTACTATCACCACCACCACCAATGCTACCACCACTACCACCATTACCACCACCACCACCACTACCACTAATACCACCACCACCACCCAGGTCTACGGTCGCTTCGTGGCAATAGACGACAACAGCGGGCGGCAGTCGTACCTGTTGTCGCGGCGAGCACAAGTGAGGGTGACTGAACTAGTGGCGCACCTGCTTCGCGTGGCCGACACCTCCGTGGCCATCCTGGACCACATCACGCTCATGGGACGCTCCCCGGGCCGCACTGAGGTCCAGGTGTTGTCCCCTATCACCGGGCGGGTCATCGGGGCCAGGGAGGTCAAGGTGGGGTCAGATAAGGTGTGGGTGAGTCGTCTTCGAGCTGCTGTCATCTCTGGCCTCACGCTCAGCCTTCAGCCGGACACACACCTGCCCGACGGTTACTCTGCTATCACTGCTGTCACGCCCACCCTCACGGCGAAGTACCAGGTGGGTGCACGGGGCTTTGGGGGGCGGGGGGGTCCAGTCATGTTCCCCTCTGACATTTTTCCCCTGGGGCAGACAGTTTCCCCCCTGGACATATTCCCGTCTAGACAGATTCCCATGTGTGGAAGACATTAAATGAAATGAAATGGAATATGTCATTTTGTGTGAGGGGCGCTTCTTACGGCTCATGTGTTTGGTTTGTTTAATTAAATGTTTGTCATATTGGTGTATGTGTGTGTGTGTGTGTTTAACATCATAAAGGACTGGCCAAAGTCAGAAAAGAGTAACAAAAAGACCGCTTAGTTGCCAGTCCCTATAAAGAAGACAGTAAGCGAATACAGAAAAGGGTGGTGGGCCAATTTAGTTCGGGAGGTGTCTTGTCACTCCTCTCTTGAAAAGATTTAAGTCGTAGGAAGGTGGAAAAATAGAAACAGGAAGAGAGTTCCAGCGTTTACCAGTGCAAGGGATGAAAGAGTAAAGATACTGATTAACTTTCTTATACTAATATTACACGCTTAGGATTCAATCAAAGCTAAAATTATGTGCAGTGTTTTAAACAATTTTTAGTTGGACCATATATTGACGTTATTGTGATTGTTATTATTACTTAGTATGTTGTGGTCAATGAAATATCTATCTATATGTGTATGTGTGTGTGTGTGTGTGTGTGTGTGTGTGTGTGTGTGTGTGTGTGTGTGTGTGTTGTGTGTGTGTGTGTGTGTGTGATTGTGTGTGGTGTGTGTGTGTGTGTGTGTGTGTGTGTGTGATTGTGTGTGTGTGTGTGTGATTGTGTCTGTGTGTGTGTGTGTGTGTGTGTGTGTGTGTGTGTTTTTATTATTGTTATTTCTAGTGCCTATACTATTTATAATAATGATTTAGGTTATAATGATGATGAATGATGGTAGTGATAGGTTTACTGTTATTACTCCTATACTGCTGCCATGTTAACTACTGCTACTACTATTTGTTCTACTACTACTATTCCTACTACTACAACTACCACTACTACAAATACTACAACAACAACAACTACTATTATTACTACAACTACTACCACCACCATACCACCACTACAGGAGGGGTTGGTGGACGTGTGGGTTGAGATGAGTGATGGAGTGGTGACCCCCCTACGCGAGGTGCCGCCCGCCCACTACACCCTGCGAGTGCGTTCCCTGGATCCCGAGGTGGTGGCCGTGGCGCCCTCACCACGCACCGCCCAGCCCAGGGTGATAGCCATCGGGCAGGGGACTGGAGACCTGCTGGAGGTGAGGGCGAGAGAGTGCGTGTGAGTGTGTGTGAGAGTAAGTGAGAGAGGAGAGAGACAGTGTGAGAGGGACTGTGAGAGACAGACAGACAGACAGACAGACAGACAGACAGACAGACAGACAGACAGACAGACAGACAGACAGACAGAGAGTGAGAGAGAGAGAGAGACAGAGAGACAGATACAGAGAGAGAGAGACAGACAGACAGACAAGACAGAGACAGACAGACAGACAGACAGACAGACAGACAGACAGACAGACAGACAGACAGACAGACAGACAGACAGACAGACAGACAGAGAGTGAGAGAGAGAGAGAGACAGAGAGACAGATACAGAGAGAGAGAGACAGACAGACAGACAGACAGACAGACAGACAGACAGACAGAGAGAGAGAGAGAGAGAGAGAGAGAGAGAGAGCCGGCCAGCCATGTTTAGGAAATCGGTTGATATAAGGGAAGTGGCGTTACCATGGAGGAAGGGAGATGTAGTCCTTATATTTAAGAAGGGAGGCAGAGGTCTAATGTCAAATTATCGACCCGTTAGTCTTGCGTCAGTGGTAGGTAAATTATTGGAATCTGTTATTGAAAGAGCATTAGAGAGCATTTAGAAAAGCATAGTTTAGTCAAATGGCCGATTTTCTAAACATGGACTTGGGCTGACCTAAGACTGACCATGGCTTCAGACCAGACATTTAAGCTTTTTAACCATTTTTCCAGGGCGTTTAGTCTCAGATTGGAATTGCTAGACACTCACTAACCTCTCCAACATCCAAGTCTAATGCTATTATACCCCGGACAAATGTTTAAAGCACTGAAATGTCTGTCTAAAGCCATGGTTAGTCTTAGGTTAGCAAATGTCCATGTTTTAAAAATCGGCCAAATGATTCACAACATGGATTCACCAAGGGTAGGTCATGTCTCACCAAGTTATTGAGTTTCTATAGGAAAGTTTATAAGACGGCAGATTAAGGATTATGATATGATATACCTGGACTTTAGTAAGGCATTCGATAAGGTACCACACGAGAGACTCTTAAATAGGCTCATGGAATAGATGGGAAGGTTCTTCGTTGGATCAGAGCTTGGCTAAGTGATAGGCAACAGAGGGTTACAATTAATGGTTCTAATGGTTCTCTTGTAGCTTCCTTATGTTGTTATGTTGAGTCAGCCAACCCTTACTCCCTCAAGCCTTACTCCCTTAACCCTTAATGACTGGCTGACTGACTTATTTACTGACCTATTTACTGACTTACACGTAATGATATGTAACACTATTTTTTTCTTTTTGTCAAATAGAGTTTATATAGTTCTAACCATTTAATTCTCTTAACATATATAATATATTCTCTTATATACAGGAAGTGAGTGAGAGACAGAGACAGACAGAGAGAGAAAGAGAGAGTGTGTGTGTGTGAGAGAGAGAGAGAGAGAGAGAGAGAGAGAGAGAGAGAGAGAGAGAGAGAGAGAGAGAGAGAGAGAGAGAGAGAGAGAGAGAGAGAGAGAGAGTGTGAGAGAGACAGTGTGAGTGAGTGTCAGAGAGAGACAATGAGAGAGAGAGAGAGAGAGAGAGGAGAGAGAGGAGAGAGAGGAGAGGAGAGAGAGAGAGAGAGAGAGAGAGAGAGAGAGAGAGAGAGAGAGAGAGATCACCTTACTCCCTCATCCCTCCCTCCCAGGTGGGCCTCGAGGTATCCGAGGAGTGCGAGCAGCGGAGGTCAGCCTTGGCCTCCACCAAGGTGCACGTCAAGATTGACCTCGGCACCACCCCGCCACCCCCGCCCGCCCCCGACAACGCTGGCCCCAACGACCCCTCCTCCCACAAGCTGAAGGTAGGGGTAGGGGAGTGTGTGTGTGTGTGTGTGTGTGTGTGTGTGTGTGTGTGTGTGTGTGTGTACAGTGCTAACTCGCATACATGTTTGAACTAATAAGGAAATTTGTTGGAGTTGGTCATCATTGTTTATCTTTGCCTCCTCCTCCTCTTCCTCTTCTTCCCGCCTCTTTTACCTCATCCTTCACCTTCCTCTCTTCTACTCCTGACACTCGCTTCCTCTCTTCCCCCTCTCCTCCCCCCTCAGGTGCACGTGTCGGAGCTGCCTCACGCTGACGCCGCCGCCCCCAACAACCACCTCATGCTGATGGCCGAGCAGCCGCGCCACACGCCCCCCCACGCCCGTCTGCACCCCGGCGGGCGTGGCGGCCGCGTCACGCCCCTGGAGGTGGGTATGTACGTGTTGCTGGCAGTGTTCGGCGCCGCCCTGGTCATCTTCGCCGCCTCCTACGTAGTGTACACCTGGAACGTGCGTGGTGGGGGGAAGCCACTACTGCCCCCAACCCCTCACGTCCTGCACGCCCCCGCCCACGACTCCGTGACCAACGCCCACGACTGGGTGTGGCTGGGGCGCGCTACACTGGAGCGCGCCTCTGGGATGGGACTGTCCCCTCCGCTGCCCCAGCCTCTAGTGGGCGGCGGCACCCTCATGATGAGCGACCTCAACGGCAACACCCCACCAGGCGCCCCCCAGACCCGGACCAACACCCGCACCCCTTCCGCCCCACCCATCAACATCACCGCCAACCCCAACGCCGAGGACCCCCCCAAGAGCACCGACACCTCCCTGGCGCGGGACGCCACCTTCACACGCCCCCCTCGCAACCTCCGCCGCGTCACCTTCGACCACCAGGAGGGGGACGACGCCCCGAGCAGCGAGGAGGACCGCCCACCTGTGCCCCCCCACCGTAACATCGGCGTCACCACACACCCCACCGCCTCCCCCCCGCCCCCTCCTGTGCCCCCCCATGGCATGCATGTCATCGCCAACCCCCTGGACGACCCCCAACCCCCCCGGCCCCACACCTCGCCCCGCCACACCCCCGCAACGCCCGAAGCAGACACGCGCTTCGTCGAGGTGAATGCGGACGACTTTGTGCGGCTGCGGGGGGCGTGCCGCGGGCGTGGGGGGCAGGTGAGGCGCGCCACCATCATGGAGAACCCTCTCCTCTCCGCCCACCTCCCAGACAACCTCCCCCAACACCTGGACAACCTCCCACCCACCATGGACTACCAACAACTCATGGCTTACTTCTCCAACCTCAAGGAATCCAATGCCTAAACCCCAGCCAACCTCCCCACAACCACCCCTTAAAAACACCTCCACAACCCCCAAAACTTCTTAAAAACAACCTCACAACCCACAAACCACCCCTTAAAAACACCTTCACAACCCCCAACACCCCACAACCACCCTCAATACACCCCAACCACCCCAACCCCTCCTAAAAACACCTCCAACCCCCTCCAACCCAGCCCCCCGCTTTTCATAGCCCCTCAAACCCCACTGCACATCATCCCCAAGCCTCTAAGAACCTCAATTTCTGCCCAGTTTTTGGCATAGCGTAGCATCCTTTCCCCTCCCCTCCCCCCCCCTCCCCCCCCCTCCTCCCCCCCCCTTAGAAGATGACAGGGAGAGGTAATGTAATGTTTGCTTGTTGTGTGTGTGTGTGTGTGTGTGTGTGTGTGTGTGTCTAGAGGTCTCTGTCAGATTAGAGAGAGAGACTTGATGAAAAATGGGAAGATATTGTATGGAGTAAATTAAAGACAGCAAAAAGAGAGAGAGAGAGAGAGAGAGGAGAGAGAGAGAGAGGAGAAAAAAAATATGTATGGTGTCTGTCTGTCTGTGATGCAAGAAAACTGATCTACAACATTTTTCTCATTCAAGATAGGGAAAGAATCAAACTAGCTTTAATAGGCTTTCTCTCTCTCTCTCTCTCTCTCTCTCTCTCTCTCTCTCTCTCTCTCTCTCTCTCTCTCTCTCTCTCCTCTCTCTCTCTCTCTCTCTCTCTCTCTCTCTCTCTCTCTCTCTCTCTCTCTCTCTCTCATATTGAAGATTACAGTAAATACATTTGATTGTCAGATTGCAACCCATCTCCCCCCCCTCGACATTTAAATCCCCGTAAAAGGTGTACATATATTGAAAGGGATATAGGGAGGGGGGGAGGGGAAGACACACACACCACACACACACACACACACACACACACACACACACACACACAGACACAGGCATAGAAAGAGAGAGAAAAAGAATATTGACATTACGAATTACTCAAACATTATCATTATTGTGTGTGTGTGTGTGTGTGTGTGTGTGTTGTGTGTGTGTGTGTGTGTGTGTGTGTGTGTACAGGTGTGTATTAGCCAAAGAGGGGGAGGGGAGGGGGAGTGTCTAACCTGTATACCAAATAAGACTGAGTGTTGGGAGTAAAAAAAATAAGCTTAGATTAGCATAACTAGGCACTATAAGGTGATTGGTTCTCTACTAGGCGACGGAGGCTTCCCATTGGTCGACACTGTAGTCTTAGATCACTCTTAGCCAATCAGGAGACGCTATAATCAACGCGATGCCAAAGACAGCCGCTGATTGGCCGAGCGGCGAGAGCGACAGCCAATCACGACCTTTGTTTACATTCTGAAGCCAAAGAAAGCGACCTCGAATTTTGCATGTGTACATTTTATTGAAGAAACTGTATTTATTTATTTATTTATTAGTTGTGTTTGTGCTGTAAAGAAAATATATATATACTTGGATCAAATATGTGTGTGTGTGTGTGTGTGTGTGTGTGTGTGTGTGTGTGTGTGTGTGTGTGTGTGTGTGTGTGTGTTAGTCAAGGTTTACGTACATATACACACACGTGACTGTATAGGGAGTGTGTACGTACTTAGAAGGAAAATAATAGATCAAATATGTAGATAAATATATGGTGCACGTAAAAGTGTCGAAATGCGTGGCTGATGGTGACTATAGTGATGATGATGATGATGACAATGATAATTATAGTGATAGTGTTGGAAATAGTCAAAACAATGATGATGATGATGATGATAACAATGATAACAATGATAGTGATGATGCTGACAATGATGATAGGATGATAATGATGAAACAATGATTACTGATGATGATGATGATGATGATAGCCTTACAACACCACACAATTAAGTCTTCTAATGTAATAATGATAATGATAGTAGTAGTAATAATAATAGTAATAATAATAATAATGATAATCGCTGACGTGAACGGGCTAACAGCAAGCAAAAATAATAATGATAATAATGATAATACTTCGCTATGTAAACTCCCTTAAAGTCACCGTGCAGACCATTTCATGATTCCTGATTTAATGCAGTCAAAATATAGCCATTATCGAGTGTATCAACAATATGTTGTCACTTTTTGCATCCAGTCACCCGTTTTTAAATAATCCGCAATCAAAATCTGTAAATTCCCCGAGCTTCCAAAACGCTCCTGACGACTAGCAGACGACGCACCACGGCTCGGTGACGTCACCCGAGGTGGCCTCCCAGCCCCGCGGTAATACAAATACACGTAAAATTAGAAATAAATATAGTACTTGAAGAATTCTAGGTGTTTCTGATATATTTTTTTTGCGATATGGCATATACTTGCATCCTGTATGGGTGCAGCAAGAAAGCTGTGCCTTTCCAGAGAGCTTATCACCCGTTGCCGACCTATACGGCCACGATAAATGTGTGGAGAAGGTGTGTGCGCCGGGGAGAGGCAGGCTGTGTGAAGCAGATTGTTGCCCTCCGGTGACGTCACCAGCAAGTTTCGCGCGCGCCACGGCTGCTGTTTTTCCTGCGTTTTTTACAAAAGTCATGTTTTTAGAGAAATAAAGCGTGGAAATTAATAATATTTTGTGGCTTAGGCATTTTGAATTTACATTTAACATTATTAAGCAAAGAAAAAATGGGTCTGGACGATTACTTTAGGCATTTTTTTTATGTATAAATAAAAAAAAGTCAAATCACAATTACCAAAACAAAAGAAAAAAAGATGTTTGCGCGCTGTTACCAAACCAAAAAAAATTGTATGGAGGAAATTATATATAAGTGTTTTATAAATACATGAAATACGTATGTCTATCTATCTACATACGTACATACATACATACGTACACGTGTAGGTGAAACAGTGCCGTGTGTGTGTACTAGGAAACAGTCATGTGTACGAACTAATCATATGCACCTGTACTACTTATAGAAGAGTGTGTGTGTGTGTGTGTGTGTGTGTGTGTTTGTGTTTGTGTTTGTGTGTGTGTGTGTGTGTGTGTGTGTGTGTGTGTGTGTGTGTGTGTTGTGTACGTCTTGATCTACTGTCTCTCTCTACTGTCTCTCTCTCTCTCTCTCTCTCTCTCTCTCTCTCTCTCTCTCTCTCTCTCTCTCTCTCTCTCTCTCTCTCTCTCTCTCTCTCTCTCTCTCTCTCTCTCTCTCTCTCATGGTAGAAGAGATAGCAAGAATAATGATAATGCTAATAATAGTAATAATGATGATAATGATAAGCAATGTTCTTATTTTGCACACTTTTCAGCGTCATTGTGGTAACTTGTGAGCTGTTCTGGGTTTTCTGTTCATAGCTACAACAACTATTATTATTATTATTATTAATATTATTATTATTATTATTATTATTATTATTATTATAAGGCTCTCATTTGATTCATTCCAATGTCTACCTCCCAAATAAGGATCAGCGGCCATCTTTGTTTACCTTGTGACGTCATCAAGATGGCGTCTTTGTTCTTCCTTGTTAACCCCTTGAGGCCCAGAACGTAATTTCCATTGTAATTTGGGTACATTAGACGAGTTTTAGTGAATATAAGGAATATTTTATAGTTATGACCTGTTTAGTATCCTTGTCCACTAACTAATTTGGTATATTCAGTTACTTTTCGTAATTTTATGGCTAACAACAGATGATTTCTTTTATAGCCAAGGAAAGATCTGGGCGTGAAGGGTTAATGGTTTTTATTCATTTCACCATGTTTTATTTATTGTTTTTTTCTTTTAAATATTTCGTAAAGTGACTGTGATGGGCAGTTTCTATGCTACTAACACACACACACACACACACACACACACACACACACACACACACACACACACACACACACACAACACACACACACACACACACACACACACACACACACACAACACACACACACACAACACACAACACACACACACACACACACACACATACAACATACACACACACACACACACACAACACAACACAACACACACTACACAACACAACACACACAAACACAAACACAACACACACACACACACACACACACACAACACATAAACACACACACAACACATAACACTAACACACACACACACACACACACACACAAACACACACACACACACACACACAAAATGACTTAATCAGTACGTGTATTACGATAATGATAATGATAATGATAGGAATAATAATAATTAAAATAGTAATAATGATAATAGTAATAATGATAATATTTACATAGAAATCAAACCTTGACTATTAACAGTAACATAAACCTCCCACCAGTCGCTCACTATCCTTTAAATCATAGTGTTAACCTCCTTTTCATTACTTTCATTGTTTTCTCTTCCCTCTACGTCTATACAAGTGTTTACAAAGTGTACAGTCACTAGCTATGTACGAATGTGAAATAAAAAATATCTTTACACTAATCTCCTCTTGTGTACAGTATGTGTATTCACCCACGGTCTTGTCCACGCGAACTGGACTCGCGATCGTGTGTGTGTGTGTGTGTGTGTCAGTGGCGTAGCTGTGGCGGGGCACGTTCCCTCCCCCCCATGAGAATCCGGTGCCCCCCCTGGCCATGGCTGGGGTATTCTGTACACTGCTCTGATACCCACCACTGATCTGATCCTAGAATATACCCTTCTATGTGGCATCAGAGTGGCCCCGCTTGCCTAGTGCCCCCCCCAGGTGCCCCCCATGGATAGATACCCAGCCACGCCACTGCTAACAACCCAATCCAGTCCTTTAACAACCCACAAACTACCCAGCAAAAAGAAAAAAAAAAAAAAAAAGATATCCTACCCACAATCCTCTGCGACGCTGTTAACGTGTTCGAAGCACTAACGAACCCTATCAGTATAAACTCAGAAAAATACTACAAAACTATACCAACACTATTACTAACTCACATTTACTACCATTTAAGACTTGGATAACGTTACAAGTCAAGAATTATTGGTCCAAGGTCAACAGGTAAGGGCGTGGGTAGGAAATAAAGGAAAGGTTTAGTGTTTCGAAGCAGTGTTTGAGTTCCTTGAGTAATCCGGGACGAGCGCCAGTCGAGAGTGAGCCGGTGGTGAGGCAGGGTGTGTGTGCAGGGCAGGCAGCTGGGAGGAGGAAGAGGATGGTTTTGGGCCAAACAACGCTTTATTTTGCTGCTTTTCTTCATATTTCTGCAGCGTAAGGTAAGTAGAGAGAGAAAGGGAGAGAGTGAGAGGAATGAGTGGGCAGTGGCAGATCTAGGGGGTCTGAAATCTGATTGGCCACCCTGATCTGAGTCAGGTCTAATGAAAATTAAACCCTGTCTTTATAATGGCTATGCCCTGGCCACCCCACACTGTCCAGCCTTGGCCACCCCTGTCACCATGTCCTGGCGGCGCCGCTGTGGGTGGGAGAGGGAGGGAGGGAGGGAGAGCTTACGTGTGATTTGAGGTTGTTTAGTCCTCCCTGCAAAGTAATGGCTGTTGCCTCGTTATCTTTCTACCTTATATAACGTCAGATCGGCTATAGTCAGTGGCGTGGCTACGGCCATGAGAATCCAGAGCCCCCCATGTGCCCCCCACTGGCCATGGCTGCCGTAATCTGCTTGGACCTGTGACTGACGATATGCCCCAATACCCTTCTAGGTGGCATCAGAATGCCCCTGAGCTCCGCTTGCCATAGTGTCCCCCATACACAGCTGTGCCCCCCACCTATTGATAGATACCTACCGTAGATAACACTCCATAGTCGCCAGCTGCAATAATGTCGCCAGGCGCCAAATATTACGAAGTATAGCCTCACTACTGCTGTGTATGTGCCACTGAAGATAATACACAGTAGTTTATATCATGACTGTATAATCTACTCTGTTTCAGCGTTGTTTTATGCTTTGTATCTGCAAGTATATACGGTTTCAAATTTTGCTACTCGTTTTTTTTTCGGGCGACGACGACGGCGGGAGGACACTCTAAACATAAACACTAGATGGCGACCTTAGTGTGGCCCGTTAACAACGTCGCCACTCGGTTTTATTTTTGTAATTTGTTCATTTATAGCCTACTATGACACAGATGAAGACACAAAATGACACAGACTCTCCAGATAGCCCCTTCTAACTCTCCTGAAATCATGGATGTAGAAATGTAACTATTAACGCCACCACACGTCTGTACAACGAAAAGAAACGTTGTCCTGGCGACTTTAATGTTATCTACGGTAGTTGTTCTGAATGCGTACGAATCATATAAACAGTTTGTGACGTGTAACAAGTAGATATTTAGGAACAGACAGGCTAAACCAGCAGAAAATATCCTTAAAAGATATAACAATTGACTTAATGAAGAAATATACACAAATAAAGCCAGAAAAAGAAACCCCATTCATCACTACACAGCACGGTGATAAGAACAGCGATCTCAACATGGCGACGGACCAGCTAACAGGGGTAAGTGTGATGCAATAAATCGTTAATATCTCGTGTTGTAGTGGTGTTTGGCGGCTGATATACCACATGCGGCGAGACTGGTGTGTGGTGGTGGTATGTGGTTGTGGTGGTGGGCGTGTGGCGAGGGGAAGACTGTGTTTGAGGGTGGTGAGAGGGTGGCTGTGCGCGTGTGGCTGGCTGCGGGATGGAGTGTCGAAGTTGAGGCGTGAAATATGTGTATTTATCGTGTATTAGTGTTATTGTTTTAGTTACACGTCTGAGAATAGGCGTGAGGGCGTGGATGGGGGAGTGTGTGGGTGGTGACAGGGATAGAGACGCCCCAGGGAGTGGTGAAGAGCCCTGTGGGTAACCTCGCTCACCACGGGGTAGGGGGTCCCGTGGCAGGATGGAGTTAAGGCTGGTTCACACTGGCGTTTTTTCGGTATTTTTATAGGACGAGAAGGGGTCTGGGTCTGGTGTCATGATCGCAATAGGTTTTCAAAAAAAAATCACACACTGATCGCTCGGTCTTTATCGACCGACTTGCCGAGAATTTCGCGCGCCAAATTCAAATAAACGCAGAAGCCAGCACCAGCCTCTTCCCAAATCACCCCAATTATTGGTATAATTTCGGTATTGGGCACTAAAAACTAACAAATTTAACTTACATCATCGTGCAGATCTTTTCATCCTTAATTTGAATCCAAATTTCCCCAATTTCCCACGGCAATGGCGATACATATAATACCGAAAATTTTCCATTTTAGCTACAGCCATAAACGGTTGTTATTTTAAATCAGATTATGTTAGGTTAGACGTGGGGTTTGATTTAGCAGATGATATCAAAGGAAAAAATGAAACTATCAATACTACTTCATAATAGGTAATGTGCGCGAAAACTTATCTATCGCGCGCCAAATACACACAAGCCAGCCACTAGCCCCCTATAGCCCCTAGCGCGACGTGACCCCTGACCAAGGATAGTATATATATACTATCCTTGCCCCTGACCCTGCTGCCTGAGACCCTCACTGCCCCTGGGAACAACAACAAGCTCGAGAATGAGCTTGATAGACGACCTACAAAGCGATACTAAAAGCAGAAAAGGTCACAAGAAGAAGAAGATTTGTCGACCGAAACGAATTGCGTGTGTGAACGTAATCTCCGCACTAGCCCGCAAGAGACCGACTTCTCGTCCTATAAAAAATGCCGAAAAAACGCCAGTGTGAATCAGCCTTAACACTGGCCCCTCTGAGGATGGCGTGGGCGGGCAGCATTTTCTCCAACTCTATGCGAGTCTGTGGTTTCCGAGTGAAGACGCTTGGCTGTAGCTCCGAAACTAACCATAGGATTTTCTCGATAATACCCTCATTCTGATTCCCACACAAAGTTACCAGATCATGACAAGGAAACCTAACGTAACCTAACCTGACGTGTTCAAGAGTAAACGCGACATACTGCTCCAGAAAACAGGAATATGCGAGCGTGGAGGGGCCCGAGGGGGTGTTGGGTCCGCAATAACTTGACGGAGGGAAGGAGCGGGGGGGGGGGGGTCCAGTGTGTCTTATGGGCTTGAGGAACAGACTAATCAGTGGTTAAGATTCGTTTTATCAACCCTGCCATATCTCGCTTTACTACCTTACATACAAATTATGAAGGACTAATCTTTTGTCATACACGTCTTCTACTAGACTCAGTTATTAGATAGTTAAGCGGGTATCACACGAGGCGTTTCGTCGGACTGTTTCGTGGAACCAAACTTGTATTTGGTTGGACCTGTTCGTCGAACACTGACAACACACTAGCACACGGTTGAGCCAACCGCTTCACCCAACCATAACAAACAATGATGAAGCGATGATAGTGGGAGGCGCGGAGATTTGTTGTTAATGTTTTAACTTTAGGGGCATATATATACGTAGCTACTGGTGATGAAAAGGGAGGAGGTGATTGTTAGAAGAGAACGGCAACATATGAAGACGCGTTCATGTGGGCTAAATGGGTTATAGTGGACGAGAACTGCGCGGTCGATCGCTACCGCCGTTACCACTTAACAGATTATTTTTTGCTTAGTATAATGTGCAGTATTAATCCATTTCTGCATGCGTAACCTTTAAAACATATATATATATATATATATATATATATTGAAGAAATTATAAGAGTTGTCTAATAATGCATAGACACACCCCGACCTCCCTCCCACCCACCCCCATCCCTTAGGAGGTTAGGTTAAGTTTCGGTTATGTTAATATTCTCGTCAGGGCGTCGAAGGGGTCGGAACCCATCCCGTTAGAACCTGCGGGGCGGGGCACAGTTGTTTTCGTATAATTCCGTCACTTCCCTGGTTTCTGAGACACTGACTATTATTTCCTGGCCAAGTTTTACAGCTTTTTCTGATGGAGATACATTGTTATCAATGAAATAAAAAGGTGACCCTAGGATTTGGTGAGAAAAAAAACTTTTTAACAGGTTTCCGGAAAATAAAAATATCTCCATCTGAAAAAGCAACAATTTCTGGCCAGGTAAATGTATGGTAAATGTTTACGCTAGGACCGAAATTCCCTACACAATTGGGAGTGTGGTTTCTGTTCACCTTAATAGATTCTAAGAAACATTTTCTTTATGAACTTCCGTCGCAAATCACTACTTTCGGAGATATAAGACGTTTTTAATAGGAAGGAGTGTATATTATGAGATATGAAAATTAAACTAACCTAACCCCACCTTTAGACTCGCTAATCTAACCTAACCTAACCTAGTCCCACGCTTTAACCTCCTAACTAAAGCCAAATCTGCATTAAAAAAGTGTCCGCGGCAAGGGAAGAACAGATCGAGGTGATGCAGGTCACAAGAGGAAGAAGAGTGTGGCGGACGTAAACTCTTGTCTCGCCTCCCTATGAACGAACAACATGGCATTATCTCCAAAAGTAATTATTTGTGATGGAAGCTCATAGAGAGAATGTTTCCTAGAATCCAATAAGGTAAACAGAAACCACACGCAAAATTGTGTAGGGAATTTTGGTCCTAGTGTAAAATAGGTAATACCATATGTAGTCAGTCTCAGAAAAGGACCGCGCAGTCCTTGTCCATTTTTACCTAATCTTGATATTACAGGTGGCCTTTTCTTCATAGGCCAGGCCTTTGAACCGGCTGCTTCTGTAGGATAAAATAAAACACACAAAAGGGAAACAGAAGAAAACAAAACTACATACAAGCCTGCAGTGTTATTGTCTATTTGCCACACAGCACATTCTTTCCAAACTCTTGCACTGTCTCAATCATCCGTCCACTTGTCTCACCACACAGTTCCAGCAGCAATAACATCCATTCTCTTCCTGTCCTTTCAACCACCTCATTCACTTCACATCCCATTTCAGTCAAAACCACATTCCATTCTCTCCCCGCTATACTTCTCAGATCTCATATTCTATAATTCTACTAGTAATCATTCTACCGCAAAATGTAAACACAAACATCAAATCAACTTCATATTTCTGAAAATCTATCACATTTATAATATAGACTGATCTGTATTAATTTTACTGTAACGTATTATATGATGGTGTTCATTTCAATGCTTAATAATTGCTAACACTATTTATAACTTACAGAAAAAGTAAAGACTTATTTTGACCGCAGAGTATGTTCGACGAAATGTGCAACATTTTGTATAATTTCACAAAACCATTTCATCGAACATGTTCGGTGAAATGACCCTCGAAGTTCGACCAAACAGTCCAACCAAATGGCAAGTTCGACGAAACAGTCCGACGAAACGCACCGTGTGAGAGCCGCTTAAAGCGGCTATCACACGGTGCGTTTCGTCACAGACTCATCAGTGGTTAAGATTCGTTTTATCAACCCTGCCATATCTCGCTTACTACCTTACATACAAATTATGAAGGACTAATCTTTTGTCATACACGTCTTCTACTAGACTCAGTTATTAGATAGTTAGTGTGGAGTTAATAGGGAGTTTTAAAAGCGCATTTGTGAGTGGCTTGGCATGAGGCAGGGAGCGGGCAGTGTGCTGGTGTAAGGGTAATGCTAGTGTTTGCCCATACGGTTAGACTGCATAAGCACTGCTCCAAGCTTATCTGAATGCCATTACAGCAGCATATAGTACACTTACTGTACTTACTATCTGCCAAGGTTCCAGTGTGCGGTCAGGCCTGATTAAACCACACTGCCTCCACAAAGTCTGAGGTGCCGGAAAAATTATAAGTCCAAAGGCAAAAGCTAGGAGGTTAATATGCCAGGTTAGTTTAGGTTAATTAAGGTTAGGTTAGGTTTAGTTTAGTTTACATTTTCCCCTAGATTAGGCCACTTTTTTTTTTTTTGGGGGGGGGGGTCTCCGCCACTCCGCTCTCCCGGTTCCCGACAGGTCCCCAGGTTTGTTGGGTAGGGGAAGATTTTAAGTAAGAAGGGTTGGAGTTGTTGTTGTGCAGTTTTACCAGGTTAGAAATGCTGCTAAAGGTCAGCGCTACAAGTTGAGGATACTACGTGCCTTGTAATGCTTTAAACTGCAGTAGAACCTAGGTGGCTAATAATATCGAGGCTAGGTTAGTGAACAGTGGCGTACCGAGGGGGGGGGGGGTCACAGAATAAATAATAATATATATATATATATATACATATACTACTATATTGGCCCCCCCCTTTTAAATTTTCTGGGTACGCCACTGTTAGTGAACTAGCGTGGGCTGTTCGGTCAGGTCAGGTAACTAATGTCCATGTAATGTATTTAGCTGCAGTGTTACCAGGGGGCACGGTGGGGGGGGGGACTACTATGAGGCTGCCTCTTTTTTTTCGTTATTCTTTGGTAATTAGACTTATACTTAATTTTTTTTTCTTTTTTTTTTCTCTGTAGTCATTTCTTCATCTTGTATTTCTTTATCGTTAGTCTTTCCTTGTCGTCATCATTACAATCATATTTCGGTAAATTGGTACTTTCGACCCGTAATTGAGTACGAGGTCAAAGTACTCTTTTTCCCATGTCTTGTGGTGTGTTAGGAATGAAGCTCGCATTCAGAATCGTCGGAAATTCATCATTTTGCAGTTATCCACCTTTAGGTTAAGCTATTCAACCAACGTCCAGGTTATGTTAGTGAACTAGTGGGGGTCTTGGGGGCAGTTATGTCAGGTTACGTAAACAATGTCCATAAAGATTTAGCAAGAGATTCTTCTAGGAATAGGTTAGTAATTCCCGTAGACTTTATCGGTTATATATTTCTACGTCTGTATTTTTTTCATGCATTTCCGACGATTTTTAATGTGACCATCATTCTTAACACATCAAAATACATGGCAAAAGAGTACTTATAACCTCGTACTCAATTACTGGTTGAAAGTACCAACATATCCAGTCCTTCATCTTGTTCTTGTTCTTGTTCCTCTTATTATTATTATTAGTAGTTATAGTAGTAATAGTAGTAATAGTAGTAGTAGTAGTAGTAGTAGTAGTATATAGAGTAGTAGTAGTAGTAGTTAGTAGTAGAATAGTAGTAATAGGGATATAGTAGTAGTATGTAGTAGTAGTAGTAGTAGTAGTAGTAGTAATAGTAAGTAGTAGTATAGTAGTAGTATAGTAGTAGTAGTAGATAAGTAGTAATAGTATAGTAGTAGTAGTAGTAGTAGTAGTAGTAATATAGTAGTAGTAGTAGTAATGTAGTAGTAGTATAGTAGTAATAGTAGTAGTAGTATAGTAGTAGTAGTATAGTAGTAGTATATGTAAGTAGTAGTAGTAGTAGTAGTAGTAGTAATAGTAGTATAGTAGTAGTAAGTAAGTAAGTAGTAGTATAGTAGTAGTAGTAATAGTAATAGTAGTAGTATAGTATAGTAGTAGTTAGTAGTAGTAGTAGAGTAGTATAGTAATATGTAATAGTAATAGATAATAGTAAGTAGTATAGTAGTAGTAGTAGTAAGTAGTAATAGTAGTAGTAATAGTTAAGTAGTATAGTTAGTAGTATAGTAGTAGTAGTAGTATAGTATAGTATAGTAATAGTAATAGTGTAGTAGTATTATAGTAGTATAGTATAGTTAGTAGTAATAGTAGTAGAGTAATAGTAAGTATAGTAAGTAAGTAATAGTAGTATAGTAGTAGTAGTAGTAGTAGTAGTAAGTAATAGTATAGTAGTAGTAGTAGTATAGTAGTAATAGTAGAATAGTAATAGTAAGTAGTAGTAATATAGTAATAGTAGTATAGTAAGTAGTAGTAGTATATAGTAATAGTAGTAGTAGTAGTATAGTAGTATAGTATAGTATAGTATAGTATAGTATAGTAAGTAGTATAGTATGTAATAGTAGTATAGTAAGTAGTATATAGTAGTATAGTAGTAGTAGTATAGTAATAGTAAGTAGTAGTAGTATAGTAATAGTATAGTAATAGTAGTATGTAAGTAGTAAGTAGTAATAGTAAGTATAAATATATAGTATATAGTAATATAGTTTTAGTATAGTAATAGTAATAAGTAGTATAATAGTATAATATAAAGTAGTAAGTAGTATATATAAGTAGAGTATAGTAGTAGTAGATAGTAATAGTAATAGTATATATATATAAGTATAGTATTAATAGTAATAGTAATACAGTATATACTAGTAATAATAATAGTAGTTAGTACTGTAGTGTTGTATATTGTTGTAAGTTTGTAATGGTTGTTACATAGTGTTAGTTTACATGTTTGTTTTAGTGTATAGTTTAATATTAGTATAGTATTTATGTATAGTATATACATGTTATACATTAGTGTAATAACTAGTTAGTTTTATTGTTGTTCAGTGTCATGTTAGTTATATGTGTTTAGTATTACATGTTATGTTTACTATATAGTATTGTTACATGTGTTGTTTAATGTGTATTGTTAACTATTTAATGTTTTACATAGTTGTTGTATGTGTGTGTTACTGTGTTTGTTTACATGTGTTTGTTTACATGTGTTTGTTTACATGTGTTTGTTTACATGTGTTTGTTTACATGTGTTTGTTTACATGTGTTTGTTTACATGTGTTTGTTTACATGTGTTTGTTTACATGTGTTTGTTTACATGTGTTTGTTTACATGTGTTTGTTTACATGTGTTTGTTTACATGTGTTTGTTGATGTTCTGTTTACTTGTTTGTTTTTCTATCCATTTTCTTGTATTTCCTTCATCTATTTTTTGCTTGGATTGTTTTCTTCCTCTTCAATGTCTTCATATTTTTTTTTCTTCCTTTTTTTCTTCTTGATTTTCTATTTAAATTTCGTTGTTAGTTTTGTAATGTCATATTTTTCTTTCTCTCATTTCCATATATTACCTCTCTCTCTCTCTCTCTCTCTCTCTCTCTCTCTCTTTCATTACCACCGTTTATCATGTTTCTTAGAGTTAAGGAATTCTCTCTCTCTCTCTCTCTCTCTCTCTCCTCTCTCTCTCTCTCTCTCTCTCTCTCTCTCTCTCTCTCTCTCTCTCTCTCTCTCTCTCGGTATATTTTCTTCCATATTTTTCATAATTTCTTCTTTCAGTTTTTATTTTGTCTTATTGTTACTGAGTTCTCTTAAATTTTTTCAACATCACACATTCTCTCTCTCTCTCTCTCTCTCTCTCCTCTCTCTCTCTTCTCTCTCTCTCTCTCTCTCTCTCTCTCTCTCTCTCTCTCTCTCTCTCTGGGATTTGCACTAATTACTTGTTTTTATAATCTATTCGTTAAGGTTTTTTGGACGTTTCGATATATTTTTTTGTTTACGTAAATTTCCGAGACGGTAAATGGATGGTTCTTTGTATTGTACACACACACACACACACACACACACACACACACACACAGACACAGACACATACATAAATTTTTCAAGTTCACATATTTTTTTGACCTACTTTGACCTTTCCTGACCTTTTGTTTGACCTTTCCAAGTTCACCGACATAATTTTTTCAAACCTTTTCACACTTCCTGCATTGCCTCATTTCATCGCTTCTTCAGTTCAGTTCAGTTTTTTTTCTCTATTTCTTTTTATTTCTCTTTTATTTTCTCTTTTATTTCTCTTTATTTCTCTTTCTTCTATCTTTATTTTCTGTAGTGAATAAATGTCTTTTTTTATATATTTCAATATCATAACTTTTTTCTGTAGTGAATAAATGTCTTTTTTTTGTAGTTATTTTAATTTCATAATGTCTTTTTTTATAGTTATTTTAATTTTATAACTTTTTTCTGTAGTGAATAAATGTCTTTTTTTATATATTTTAATTGCATAACTTTTTTCCTGTAGTGAATAAATGTCTTTTTATAGTTATTTTAATTTCATAACTTTTTTCTGTAGTGAATAAATGTCTTTTTTTATAGTTATTTAAATTTCATAACTTTTTTCTGTAGTGAATAAATGTCTTTTTTTATAGTTATTTAAATCTCATAACTTTTTTCTGAAGCGAATAAATGTCTTTTTTCAGTTATCATATTTTCATCCTTTTTTTTTCTAGCAAATTACGTCTTTTTTAATAGTTATTTAATTACATCACTTTTTTTTCCTAGCCAATAATAGTCTTTTTTCAATGATTTCATTTCCATCACTTTTTTTCTGGAGCGAATTTTACCTTTGATATTTGATTTTGAGATTTGATTATGTAATTTCCATTGTAATTTGAGGCCCAGACCGTAATTTCCATTGTAATTTGAGGCTCAGACCGTAATTTCCATTGTAATTTGAGGCCCAGATCGTAATTTCCATTGTAATTTGAGGCCCAGAACGTAATTTCCATTGTAATTTGAGGCCCAGACCGTAATTTCCATTGTAATTTGAGGCTCAGACCGTAATTTCCATTGTAATTTGAGGCCCAGACCGTAATTTCCATTGTAATTTGAGGCCCAGACCGTAATTTCCATTGTAATTTGAGGCCCAGAACGTAATTTCCATTGTAATTTGAGGCCCAGACCGTAATTTCCATTGTAATTTGAGGCCCAGACGTAATTTCCATGTAATTGGGTACCATTGACAATTTTGGCCTAAAACTTTAAGCTATGACCGTTGTATCCTTGTCACTAATATTGGAGGATTACTTTCAATATTTCACTGTTCACTTTGTTAACCACAGCTCGCAACCATTCGTAATTTCTCAACATTATTTATACAGCTGTGTAGTATTGAGTATTCATCATCATCACTATGTTAACCTTGGGCAGACGTAATTTCCATTGTAATTTGAGGCCAAACTAATTTCCATTGTATGGGCCAGACCGTATTTCATAGTAATTTGAGGCCAGACCGTAATTTTCCATATTATTTTAGCCAGCGAATTCATTGTAATTGTGAGGCCAACGTAATTCCATTGAATTGAGGCCCAGACCTAATTCCATTGAATTGAGGCCCAGACCGTAATTTCCATTGTAATTTGAGGCCCAGACCGTAATTTCCATTGTAATTTGAGGCCCAGAACGTAATTTCCATTGTAATTTGGGTACCATTAGACAATTTTTAGTGACCATAATTAACATTTTATAGCTATGACCTGTTTAGTATCCTTGTCCACTAACTAATATGGTATCTTAAGCTACTTTTTGTAATTTCATGGCTAATAACACGATTTTATATAGCAAAGGAAAGATCTGGGCGTGAAGGGGTTACATATAAGGTTACTGTAAGGGGGTAACGCCTGTATTCCGTCACACTTCTGTTTTTTTAATCCAACTATAATATTATGTATGTGATGTAGATATAGTGTAACAAGACCAACCTTTTATCCAATCACCTTACTTCCTTACACACACACACACACACACACACACACACACACACACACACACACACACACACAAAGCTTGCCATAGCAGTACAAGTTGAAGTTCCCAAACTCGGCAACACCCAAAACTCGGCTATGGTTCCGGATTTTCCAAAACCCGGCAGAACACCCAAAACCCGGGCGTAGTTGCCGGGTCGGCCGCTGGGTGCCACCACACTAGGCCGCTGGGTTTCTCCCGCCGATTTGTTTGTTGTTATTGTTCAGTGGTGTTGTGACTGTAGAGGTGTGTACACTGTTATTTTGTGTACTTCTACAGGTCTGTTATTGGTATTATGGCTCCCAAACGTCCAGGATTTTTTTTCATGTGATTTTCATGCTTTTTTTCCCTTAATATGTATATCTACGTTCTAAAAGTCGGAAAATTCCATTACTCGGCTCGGCGCTGGTCCCGAGGTTGCCGAGTTTGGGAACTTCAACCTGTCTAGGAACACAGTCTTCCATACAACCAGTTCACACTATCATGAATCTTTTAATATACTGTCATTATATTTAGACATGGTAAAACTAAACATTACACACCTAGTCAAGCATAGTATACGGCTATAGTAATGTGTTGATGACCATTACAATGACTTAATACCATGATAGTAATAGTAATAATGATAGTAATGATAATAGATATATCAATACACCATTTTATCAATACACACTCATACAAGACTTGAGGCCAATTGTCACATAGCATTTTCTATACATAAGAATATACTGCCTTTATGTATACAGCTAAGTATTAATTATCCGACCTTGGGGGGACTGCAGGTAGGTCGGATAATTGGAATAGTCGGATGTTCGGATATCACAGTAACCATAAACGTAAGGACAAAATGGTATAGAACATAAAAGATGCAGCTCTTGAAGGCCGAGCCAGTGGTAGACGCCAAAGTAAAATTCATGCATAAATAAAGCCACAAATCAATGTTCTCTAAAAACTTAAAAAAACTAAGTAAAATAAATGGCCAAAACAAGACACAATGTGGTGGTGAAAAAAGTCGGTTGTTTGGACAAGTCGGATGTTTGGAGGTCGGATGTTGGGAATTTGGCTGTATCTCAAAAGTTACGTGTATTTTGTGCCCTTGTTTGTTTGTTTGTTTACTGGAGTCATTCCACATGTTCTAACTTGTTTTAATATTAATCTGCAAATATTCACATCATTGTCATCACACACACACACACACACACTAACACACTAACACACACACACATACACACACACTAACACACACACACACACACACACACACACACACTAACACACACACACACACACACACACACACACACGTAAGCATAATAGACAAACGTAAACAGTAAACAAAGAAATTAAAAGCATATATGAAATTATATTATACTCATTTTTTCTTTTTTCTTTTCTACTTGGTCTACATTTCTTTCTTTTTTCTCTATTATTTCTATTATTTCTTTCTTTTATTTTTCGTGACATTTCTGTTTGACTGAAAATTTATTGTTTTTTTGCATTTAAGTTTTTTTTAGATCTTTTCGGTTTTTTTTTTTATAGAAGTATGGATGAAAACTAGTATGGTGTGTGTGTGTGTGTGTGTGTGTGTGTGTGAGGGAGACCAGCTTAAGTAAACAACCTACAAAAATAACTAAATTGAGCAGTAATTAAAATATCACATTAGTGGACTTTCCCCTCGTGTGTGTGTGTGTGTGTGTGTGTGTGTGTGTGTGTGTGTGTGTGTGGTGTGTGTGTGTGTGTGTGTGTGTGGTGTAAGTCAATTGATGGAGAAAAAACAGTGTGTATAGAATCCCCACATCTAATAATAATAATAATAATAATAATTTGAGTGCACCAGTCATTAAAAAAAATTGAAACATGTATAAAGAAATAACTTACGAATAAAAAAATAAAAAATTAAGTGCCACCATTAAAAAAAAAAATTGAAAAACTCAAAAAAACACATTTGCGAATAAAAAATATTTGAGTGCACGATCGCCTTAAAAATATAGAAACATGCACAAAAAAAAACCTTACGAATAAAATAAATTTGTTTGAGTGCACCTTAGTAATTAAAAAATGGAAAAAGGTAAAAAAAAAAAAAAGTCACTTATGGATAAAAAAAAATATTGGAATCCACCGCGAATAAAAAAAAATCAAGTCCATCATAGTCATAAAAAAAATAGAAATAGGTACAAAAAACACACTTACAATAAAAAAAAAAAAAAAATTGAGTGCACCTTCAGTCAAAAAAAAAAAAAAAAAAAAATCTCACGTATGGATAAAAAAAATATTGGAATCCACCGCAAATAAAAAGTAAATAGTCTTCATAGAAATAGGTACCAAAAAACAGACTCATGATGTATACTAGAACTAACCTACATTCTCTAGCAGTGCAAAAATGTTCTAAGTTGGTACAAAAACTCGCTATCTTAGTTTAGCGTTGTAAAAAAAGTTTGTGTTTCCACCAGTTTCCCGCGGCACTGAGTCAGTGGTTCTTTTTCCCATGTGTTTGAGTGTCTTTAACTTTGTTTCTCTGAAGCTTCTTAGATTTAGAAAAGAAATAAGGAAAAACTGGTTCACAAATAGGGTGGTAAATGATTGGCATGGACTCAGTAGACAGGTAGTTAGTGCGGAGTCATTAGGGAGCTTTAAAAGGAGACTGGATAATTTCATGGATGGGGATGAAAGGTGGGCAAATAGGGTGGTAAATGATTGGCATGGACTCAGTAGACAGGTAGTTAGTACGGAGTCATTAGGGAGCTTTAAAAGGAGGCTGGATAATTTCATGGATGGGGGTGGGGGTGAAAGGTGGATGTAGGTAGTGTTAAGTAACAGGAACTACCACGTGTAGGTCTCACGGCCTCTTGTAGCTTCCTTATTTGCTGATGTTCTTATGTTCTTTACTAAGACAGTGTTGCAAAAAAAATGTGTTTCGAGACATATTACCGAAGACAGGTATGAGGATAAATTATTCAGATATCCTAAAATTATAGACATGAATATTTTCTAGTTGGTAGCTAAATAGTATAGCTATATCAAAAGAAAGGCTGGTATTATTTCAGATGAACGCCGAATTTCCTTTAGTGGACGAAACTATTTTTTTCTGGTGAGTTTTGATGTGTTTTGTATTAATCTGCTAACCATTTCTGTCGCAAATCTTTTTATATTTTTTATAGTTAGATAAGTTAGGTTAGGTTAGGTCTAGTTTTGTTAGGTTCAATTTTTGTAGTTTTGACGTTTGGAATTAATCTGCTAACCGTTTCTGTCGCAAATCTTTTTATATTTTTTATAGTTAGATAAAGGTTAGGTTAGGTTAGGTCTAGGTTTTGTTAGGTTCAATTTGTTTTTTGGTCATTTTAGTTGCAAATCACACCCAAAAAACTGATCTGCGACATAAACGGTTATCAGATTCATTCAAAACACATCAAAACTCACCCAAAAAAACTGATCTGCGACATAAACGGTGATCAGATTCATTCAAAACACATCAAATCTCACCCGAAAAAATGATCTGCGACATAAACGGTGATCAGATTCATTCAAAACACATCAAATCACACCGAAAAAACTGATCTGCGACAGAAACGGTGATCAGACGTATTCAAAACATCAAAACTCACCAGAAAAAATGATCTGCGACATAAACAGTTATCAGATTCATTCAAAACACATCAAAACTCACCAGAAAAAAATTATTTCGTCCACCCAAGGAAATTCTGTGTTCATCTGGAAATTTACCAAAAATAGACACGAACATTTTCTAGTCGGTAGCTACAGAGAAATCAATAGAAAGGCAAGGAGTAGCTATTTGTGTTTTTATTCATATAGTACTTTTCCATGCGCTGAGTTATCATGAAAACAAATTACAGCTTCCTTTTGCTTCTGATTCACTCACAGCATAACAAAGAAGAAGTAACGATAATAATAATAGTGTGTTTTTCCCGGCATATTATCATCGTAAAATCTCTACCATCTTGTCTGCCCGTGTGTCCAACTACGGCATTAAAAAAACTAACCTAACTCTCTTCTTTTAAGTAGATCCTTGTGTGAAAAAAGTTAAAAAATCAATAAAAATAAGGTGTTTTTTTCCGGCATATTGTCATCGTAAAAATTCTACCATCATGTTTTCCTATTTGTCGAACTATCACATTAAAAAAACTATCCTATATCTTGTTCCTCCTGTTATGTATCCTGTCCTATCCTTTGTATTGTATGTCTATCCTTTTATATCCTGTCCTATCCTTTGTATTGTATGTCTCTATCTTTTTATATCCTGTGTCCTATCCTTTGTATTGTATGTCTATCCTTTTATATCCTGTCCTATCCTTTGTATTGTATGTCTCTATCTTTTTATATCCTGTGTCCTATCCTTTGTATTGTATGTCTATCCTTTTATAATTCTGCGTCCTATCCTTTGTATTGTATGTCTCTATCTTTTTATATCCTGTGTCTATCCTTTGTATTGTATGTCTCTATCCTTTTATATCCCGTGTTCTATCCTATTCTCTTGTTCTTTTATCCTTATACTGTCCTATCCTTTTTTATGTTCATATCCTTCAACGTGTTTCTATCCTCTCGTCTTTTTCCTTCACTACTTCTGCCTTCTCTTCAATTCCTTCATATCCTTCCTCCTCCTCTTCTTCCTTCCTCACTATCCTGCCTTCTCCTCTTCCTCAATTCTCCTCACTATCCTTCCTTCTCCTCTTCCTCAATTCTCCTCCCTATCCTTCCTTCTCCTCCTCCTCAATTCTCCTCACTATCCTGCCTTCTCCTCTTCCTCAATTCGCTTCCTCCTGTTCTTTCTACGTACATATATTTGTATTCCTTTAAGTAGATCATATAATTGGGCGAAAGTAGTACAAAAACTTAGTAATAGTATTTCTCGCAGACTATCAGATGGTATGCAAAGTGACAATTCCATTATACTAGCCATAAAAAAACTAATAGTAATTAGAAAAACTATCCTATATATAAATTTCTGACCATTTTCTGCTATCATAAAAACACACTATTCAAGATGAAGAAATTGAACTGCGGTGAAAAAATGGAAACTAACTATTATGAAAAAATGTATAATTGTGCATGTGTGCGTGTGTGTGTGTGTGCGTATTCTCACGCTGTGTGCGTTATGGTCCCAAAGTTGTTGCGTACACGATTGGTGTGTATGTATGTGCGTATTTATTATCTCTTTCTCTGTCTGTCTCTTTCTCTCTGTCTGTTTCTCTCTGTCTCTGTTTCTCTCTCTGTGTCTGTCTCTCTTTCTCTGTCTCTGTTTCTGTTTCTCTCTGTCTGTCTCTCTCTCTGTGTGTCTCTCTCTCTGTTTCTCTGTCTCTGTTTCTCTCTATGTGTCTGTCTCTCTCTCTGTGTATCTTTCTGTCTGTTTCTCTCTCTCTCTGTCTTTCTCTCTCTCTGTGTCTTTCTCTCTCTCTGTGTCATTCTCTCTCTCTCTCTCTCTCTCTCTCTCTCTCTCTCTCTCTCTCTCTCTCTCTCTCTCTCTCTCTCTCTCTCGTATTTTTCTTTGGTTTTTCATTATTATCTTTGTTTATCTTTCCTTAACCTTTCTCTTCGTTAATCCTTCTATTCCTATTTAATTATTATTCCTATTTATTCTTAGTCTTCTTCCCTATTGTCTTTGTTGTTTGCAAGACTCATCACAGTTTCCTATTTATCATTCAATTATAATTCTGGATATCTAACTTTAGGGATTTTATATTTTTACATATTTTTTTCAGGAAATATGATGCAGAATTTTTGGTTAATCAATGAAAAAAAATATTACGAGGTGAATTATGTAAAGTAAATATAGTCTCAGTCTCTCTCTCTCTCTCTCTCTCTCTCTCTCACACACACACACAAGCTAACTATATGTGCTTATGAAATTGCGAAACACACCACACACACCACACACACACACACAGTGAATCCCACATGATAGCAACACACATACATACATACATACATACATACTCATCTCTCTCTCACTCTCTCTCTCTCTCTCTCTCTCTCTCTCTCTCTCTCTCTCTCTCAAATAAAAATAATGCCAATATATATACTACAATAACAAAAGATGTACACAGAGGCCAATATATACACATAAACCACACGTACATAAGCATACATGTGTGCGTACGAGTGTGTGTGTGTGACCCTCCCCTCTATGTGTATGTATGTGTGTGTGTAACCCCTCCCCCTATATATGTGTGTGTGTGACCCCCTATATGTGTGTGTGTGTGACCCCCCTATATATGTGTGTGTGTGTGACCCCCCTATATATGTGTGTGTGTGTGTGACCCCCCTATATATGTGTGTGTGTGTGACCCCCTTATATGTGTGTGTGTGTGACCCCTCCCCCTATATGTGTGTGTGTGTGACCCCCCTATATGTGTGTGTGTGACCCCCCTATATGTGTGTGTGTGTGACCCCCCTATAGTTGTGTGTGTGTGTGTGTGACCCCCTATATGGTGTGTGTGACCCCCCTATATGTGTGTGTGTGTGACCCTCCTAGTTTCCCCCTATATGTGTGTGTGTGTGACCCCCCCTTATGTGTGTGTGTGTGTTGTGTTCCCCCTTCCTCTATGTGTGTGTGTGCTACCCCCCCCCTCCCTATGTGTGTGTGTGCTCCCCCCCTCCCCCTATGTGTGTGTGTGTATGTGTGTGCGTTCACTTATATGTGTGCACCATGGCCCCACAATCCGCTGGATCTTCAAAACTCAGACTGATCCACATGCGAGTCTTGCAAACATCCACCTTGCTCAGACTTGTGCTCCGCCTCTTCGTCCTTCCTCACTTGGCTCCCTCTGTTGCCCCTGCTCCTCCTTCTTGTTGTCTACTGTCTCCTCCTTCTTCTCCTTCTTCTCCTTCTCCTCCTCGTTGGTCTTCTCTGCCTCCTTCTTGGTCTCCTTGATATCCTTGTCCTCCTCTTTCTTCTCTGTTGGGAAAAGAGGAGAAAAGTTGTTAGTGTTTTTATTATTATTTGGAAAAGAGGAGAAATTTTTTAGTGATATTATTTGGAAAAGAGAAGAATTTTTTATTTTTATTATTTGGAAAAGTGAAGAAATTTTTTAGTGATATTATTTGGAAAAGAGGAGAAATTGTTTAGTGATATTATTTGGAAAAGTGACGACATTTTTAAGAGATATTTGGAAAAGAGGAGAATTTTTTTGTGATATTATTTGGAAAAGTGAAGACATTTTTAGTGATATTATTTGGAAAAGTGAAGAAAATTTTTAGTGATATTATTTGGAAAAGAGGAGAAAATTTTTTGTGATATTATTTGGAAAAGTGAAGACATTTTTTTGTGCTATTATTTGGAAAAGAAGATTTTTTAGTGATATTATTTGGAAGAGAAAATTATGATTATTTTTATTGTTATTATTATTATTATCATTGTTTTGTATTTATTTTATAGTGTGTTTCATTTGGTAATTTGGTTTTCATGATAGTGATTGGAAGAAGAAGTAGTAGTAGTAGTAGTAGTAGTAGTAGTAGTAGTAGTAGTAGTAGTAGTAGTAGTAGTAGTAGTAGTAGTAGTGTCAGAAAAATATGTATAGACAGGGAGACAAAAAAATATATCATCATAATTCCTTACACTAAAATATGATAGTTTAGGTAAGTTTAGGTTTTTTTTTTTTTATCATTATATATATTTACCATCACCATAATTATCATCAATAATGCACTGATAATTATACGTGTATGTATACATCATACTATATACATATCAATCAATCAATCATTGGGGGCATACGCCGGGGGGCGCGTCGCCTCGCCCACCCTACGACGCCACTCCCGGGGGTCACCACGCGCGAGTTCCCATGCAGGCTCCTTTCCCATACCAAGCAGCTCTCGACAAGAAACATCAACTTGCCCCAGCCACGAGCCTTGTGGGCGCCCCCTTGGCCTCCTCCACGCCGGATTGTCTCTTACAGATACAACCCGATGGGAAGGATCGGTTTCAGGGTAGCGTGCCACATGCCCATATAGCCGAAGTTGGCGCTGACGGACTATGCAGGTAATAGGCCTCGATTCAGTCTCACGGTGCAATCGCTGATTTGACACGTAATCATCCCAGCGATACCCCATGATTCTGGGAAGACACTTATTACCAAAGGCATTGATTCGCCTCTTCAAGTCACTATTTAGTGTCCATGTCTCACAACCATAGAGTAAGACAGGGATCACAAGCGACTTGAAGATCCGGATCTGTCCTCCTGCACAGGTACCGACAATGCCAAATACTCCCGCTGAGCGAGTCCATAACACCGTGGGCTATGCCAATCCGCCCGTAAGGCTTCTTGACGTGACCCGCCGTCATTATGGACTGCGCTACCAAGGTATGTAAAACTTTCCAAGATCTCAATGTCCTCGCCACATGCATGAACAGACTGTACTGCTTCATCTAGTAAGTCTCCAAACACCTGGACCTTGGTCTTGAGCCAGGAGACCTCAAGTCCCAAAGGCTTTGCCTCCTCGTGCAGCGCCTCGAGAGCCATCACCAGGACCTCCAGCGACTCAGCAAAGATTACTGCATCATCGGCAAAAACAAGATCAGTGATCTTGGTGTTGCCGACGGATGCTCCACAATCACTTTGATCTACAACTTTGTCCAATACCCAGTCCTTACAAGTGTTAAAAAGTGATGGGGCAAGGACGCACCCTTGCCTCACTCCTGTATTCACAGGGAAGAAGCTGGATACACCTGCCCCACACTTCACAGCACTCTCAGTCCCAGAGTACAGACCAGTCAGCAGACCAATAGTCCTTGCAGGAATCCCGCAAAGTCGCAGAAGATCCCAGAGTGACTCACGATGCACTGAGTCAAACGTCTTCTTGAGATCAACTTAGGCTGCAAGCATCCCCTGTCGAAACTCACGTCGGCGTTCCACCAGGAATATACATACATACTACATACATACATACTATATACACAATAACATACACCTTTCATGTACCTACTCATTCCATGATTTCACTATCTACCCTGTTTATCACCCATTATCACTGTTCCCTCATTCTTACCTTTGTCCTCGGGTTCTAGCTCCTTCTCTCCTTCCACCTGCTCCTTCTCCTCCTCCTGCTTCCCTTCTTTATTGTCCTCCTCCACTTCCCCATTCACGGCGGGCACTTCAGCGTGGGAGCCAGCCTGGGGGGGGGAGAGGGGTGATTAGAGAGAGAGAGAGAGAGAGAAAAGAGAGGAGAGAGAGAGAGAAGCCTAAGCTCAATGCAACAAATAATAATAAGAAAAATATGTTGAAGAAAAGACAAGAAAACTTTTATGAGAGAGAGAGAGAGAGAGAGAGAGAGAGAGAGTAGGAGAGAGAGTAGTTCCTGTAAGTTGTATGTAAAAAAAAGTTGGTTAGTGAATCAATGGGTCACACACACACACACACACACACCGCCACGATGGTCAAGTGGATAAGAGCGCTGGCCTGCCATTCGGTTAAGGCGCCAAGTGGGTGCAAATCTGGTGTTGGTGAAGGTTTAAATCCTCGCCGGGTAAGGAAAAGGAAACTATTTATTTCCGAATTATGATTAGCAGCCTGAGTGCTGTGTCTGTTGGAAGGACAAACTGACGGGATTTCAGAAGGTAACTGTGGCCCAATGTGAAGCCTCTGTCGGGTCCAAGCTATAACCCTCATGGAAGCATCACCTGGCTCCATCATACGACCCTATAGAAGACCCCCCTCCCCCCTCCCCCCCGCATCACAGTCATGGGTGTAAACAGTAGACACAAATATTCAGAAAAATGTTATAATCTGTTATTAAAATACGACATTACAAGCTGGACGCAATCCTCTGATTATACAAATAGGTAAACACACACACACACACACACACACACCCCTGTCCAGTCATGATGAGTGTGTGTGTGTGTGTGTGTGTGTGTGTGGTGTGTGTGTGTGTGTCATCATGAGCCTGCATGACACATCACTATTTTGGCCATGAATATGTGTGTGTGTGTTTGTGTACGTATCTTTATATGTGTGTGTGTGTTTGTGTACGTATCTTTATATGTGTGTGTGTGTACGTATCTTTATGTGTGTGTGTACGTATCTTTATGTGTTTGTGTGTGTGTGTACGTATCTTTATATGTGTGTGTGTGTACGTATCTTTATATGTGTGTGTGTGTACGTATCTTTATATGTGTGTGTGTGTGTGTACGTATTTGTATGTTTGTGTGTGTACGTATCTTTATGTGTGTGTACGTATCTTTATGTGTGTGTGTACGTATCTTTATATGTGTGTGTGTGTACGTATCTTTATTTGTATGTGTGTGTGTACGTATCTTTATATGTGTGTGTGTGTGTGTACGTATCTTTATGTTTGTGTGTGTACGTATCTTTATGTGTGTGTACGTATCTTTATATGTGTGTGTGTGTGTACGTATTTGTTTTTTGTTGTACGATTTTATGTGTGTGTACGTATCTTTATGTGTGTGTGTACGTATCTTTATATGTGTGTGTGTGTACGTATCTTTATTTGTATGTGTGTGTGTACGTATCTTTATATGCGTGTGTGTACGTATCTTTATGTTGTGTTGTGTGTGTGTACGTGCATGTGTGTGTGTGTGAGTGTGTGTATTTCTTCATTTACCCACCTGTTGTATTTGCCAATTTATTATTCACCAGAATGAGTCAGGTTGGCAGATGTCCCGTCTTTCAATAGCCATAGCAGAGTGCATCACGCTGGCTTTGTATTTCATTATCACTCATGCTTCATTATCTGTATTATACTAGAACCAAATAACAACAAAATACCAAAAATAACCAAATCCAAATGACCGAAAATAACCAAAATCCTAAAAAAACTCAAAATAACCTAATAACAAAATAACCAAAAATAAACCAAAAATAACCAAAATAAACAAAATAACCAAAAGTAACCAAAATACTAAATACTAAATAACCAAAATAACCTAAAATAAACTAAAAATAACCAAAAATAAACCAAAAATAACCAAAAATAAACCAAAAATAACCCAAAAATAACAAAAAATAAACCAAAAATAACCAAAAAAGCAGAAGCTCAATATAACAGAACAATTATATTTGTTTCACGACGCTTAACATTTCCAAGTCTTTCACGATGACTGAGAAGGTCCACCATTTCAATCCCTTAAGGAAGAGGGATATATACATAGGTGCAGAGTCTCTAGATACATACAGTAGAAGCTCAAGATAACAGGTCTGTCAGGGTGGCAAGGTTGGTAGAGTCGTGAGCTCGCAATGTGTAGCGTCCCTGTGCATTCGGTCAGCGGTTCGAGTCCGCCTAGTTCGTGCTGACGTGGTGGCGCTTTGTATAGTCAATAACCTTGTAGTTGGTACTTGCAAAGTGTCTAGATAGGATGAAAATCTTATCTTATCAATATAACAGAATAATTTAGTCAAGGCCAATTCCGGTAAATCAAATTATCCGCTGAATCGAGAGAATAATATATATATAGCCTCTGTGCTTGTCGCCTCCGTGGTGTAGTGGTTAGCGCGCCTGGCTATGAATCTGCGGGCCCTGGTTCGAATCCATGCCAGGGCAGTCGGCGTGCAGCCCACCCAGCTGTTCATCCTTCCTTTCGGGGATAGTGGATAAATGGGTACCCGGGGAAACCTGGTGGTAACCCGGTAGCTTAAGGTAACTGTGGTAACCCGGGTGTCACACTAGCCCTGTGTCCCAGGGTAACGGGTCCTCACCCACCACAGGCTCTAGGGCTAATGCCACGGAGATGAGCACCGAGGCCATGCACCCCTTAGCGTATGCCCTCATCTTTACTATCTTTCCCTGTACTACATAGATTTCATTTTACTGTTAATTTACACATGAAATACTGTCAGAACTTAGGCTTACCTCCACCAATAAGAGGTTTTCAGTGGTCTGTGTGGCCCCAAGCCTGCCCAAGCGCACGGCTCGCCGGACGTTAGCAGAACCACTCTAATTATTGCTACATTTAGGAGTTATTTTTCGTTATACCTAGCATTGAAAAACAGAATATCGGAACTTTATTTTTACTGCTAAATCGAGCTTTCCAGTAAATCGAGTTCCGGTAAATCGAATTTCTACTGTACAGTCGAACCTCAGTTTAATGGATTTCGGATTTAAGGGACTCCATTTACTACCGGATAAGCAGACTAATCCATTTAAAAAGTCCGCTGCCTGAAGAATGTGTCTGTTAGGTCAGAGCTTAAATGTACAATGTGTCCGAGCAGTGCAGGTGTTCAAATCCAGCATGTGGCGCCAGTCACTGTCTGCCTCCCAGCCTGGCTACTCTGTCTGCTTGTGGTTGTCATTATTTCTCATTTATTTCACAATATTTCCTGTGTTTTTTCTATACACACAAACCTTGATTTTCCGGACTAATAGGGGGCAGCACTGGTCCGGGAACCGCAAAAGTCCGGGAATCGCAAGTATAAAAAAAAAATATATATATATATATATATATATATATATATATAGTCCAATGCCATTACCCACCCCCGGACGTTTATCCTACTCTAGTATTTACTGTCCGGCAACCGCCAATATCAACTACCCCGCTGCGGACTTTTACGTCCGCTGAGCATGCTGCCACCTGGCGGGAGGCGCGGACACTGACCAGGGGTGACAGGAGACGCTCGGACCGCCGGACAACTTGGTCAATTTACGAACAGGACCAGGCATTTCAACGTATAATAAAAAAAATAAAAAAAATAAAAAAAATATTTCCCGAGAGACTGACATATCTCCGGACCTCGGATTTTGTCCAGCAAATCCGATATCCGGGAAATCGAGGTTTGTGTGTATTTTCACCCCCCGGGAAAATACCCTCCCACTAACGGACAATTGGCTCTTAACGGACCACTGCTCCCCCCTTGTAGTCCCTTAAATCCAGGGTCCACTGTACTTGTATCATTACTGTGTGCCACGGAATGGTGATGATGGTGGTAATTTTAAGACTATGACAAGCTTGTTCCTCTTTTTCTTGGCCTTGTCTCGGCTTGCATACATAAGTGTGTGTGTGTGTGTGTGTGTGTGTGTGTGTGTGTGTGTGTGTGTGTGTGTGAAGATTCAGCATACATAAATACAGACAAGCTGAGAGAGAGATAGTTTTCCTGGAGGTGGCTGAAGAGTGTGAATAAGAAATGAAAAATGGTGTGGAATTGAGAATGAATGTTTAATAGAATGTGCGAAAAAAGCAGGCAAGGAAGGAAGGAAGGAAGGAAGGAAGGAAGGAAGGAAGGAAGGAAGGGAAGGAAGGAAGGAGGGGGGGAAGGAAGGAAGGAGGGGAGGGAGGAAGGAAGGAAGGAAGGAAGGCAGGGAAGGAAGGCAGGGAAGGAAGGAAGGAAGGAAGGGAAGGAAGGAAGGAAGGCAGGGAAGGAAGGAAGGAAGGAAGGAAGGAAGGAAGAAAGAAAGAAAGAAAGGCAGGGAAGGAAGGAAGGAAGGAAGGAAGGAAGGAAGGAAGGAAGAAAGAAAGAAAGGCAGGGAAGGAAGGAAGGCAAGGTAAGAATAGAGAAGAAATAATTAAGAGGAGGAAAATGTATGAAGGGAAAAGAGAGAGAGAGAGAGAGAGAGAGAGAGAGAGAGAGAGAGAGAGAGAGAGAGAGAGAGAGAGAGAGAGACGTATGAATATATAGATAGGGTAAGCATATGACTGATAGATAGAGTGACAGTGTGACAGATCAATCAATAAGTATATAGCACAGGAAATATATCATTGTATGGAACGCATAATAGACACAGGCCCATAATCACCATCACACACACACACACACACACACACACACACACACACACACACACACACACACACACACACACACACACACACACACACACACACACACACACACACACACACACACACACACACACACACACACACACACACACACACACACACACACACAGGCCCATAATCACCACACACACACACACACACATATGCTTTATGTGTGAAATTACGTGCTTGGTTCAATAGTGTTGCATTCTTTATTGGCGTGACATTATGGGCGGTGTAGCCTTGGACCTCACACACACACACACCTGTCAACACACACACACACACACACACACCTGTCAACACACACACACACACACACACACACACACACACACACCTGTCAACACACACACACACACACACACCTGTCAACACACACACACACACACACCTGTCAACACACACACACACACACCTGTCAACACACACACACACACACACACCTGTCAACACACACACACCAGTCAACACACACACACACACACACACACACACACAGCCTTGACATACAGGGTGACAAACAACACTAAGCCTTGGAAATATCGGTTATTATTTGTGTTCTGGTTTGTGTTTTTATTTTGCAATACCATCGTTAGTGCGATTATTCCATCTATTACTGTTTTTGTGTGTGTGTGATACGGTTGGTTATTTCGATTTTAACATACACACACACACCGCGCGATGGTCAGGTTGATAGCGTTCTGGTCTCTCACTCTGTGGGAGGCGGTTCGAATCCTCGCGCTCCCGAGGATTTTTCACTTAACAAATTCGGGCGGTTACTGTCCCCCTTGAGCAAGGGGATGGGGGTGTGTGGTGTGTGAGGTCCCAGCATTGCCCAAAGATCGGTAATAATGAGCTCCAAGCTCGCACTGAGAGGGTGAAACTGGCGATCGCGAGGCAGCTCGCGTGGACAAGACCATGGGTGAAGGAATGACACACACCACACACACACACACACACACACACACACACACACACACACACACACACACACACGCATACATACACAGTTTTCCCTATCGGTGCATTGATATGTGGAATAGCCTGGACAGTGAAATTATAGATGCCAAAAGTATTCATGTTTTCAAAGCTTCAAAGATACCCATTGAGACAAGGAGACGGGACCCCACCAGTCAGCCAGGGCCACCAATGTAACTCATTTCCCGTATAGCACAACTAGGTAAACACACACACACACACACACACACACACACACACACACACACACACACACACACACACACACACACACACACACTCACACTCAAACTCAGGGTACTCCGTGGTGTAGAGGAAGCACGCTCGGTTCACAACCGAGAAGTCCCGGGTTCGATCCCCGGGCGGAGCGGAAACAGATGGGCTGTTTTCTTAAAACCCGAGCCCCTGTCCACCCAGCAGTGAATGGGTACCGGGTGTTAGCCGGGGTTTGTGACCTGCTCTCCGGGGTGGTGGCTTCCCCCAACACTAACCACTAAGGATGAATGATAAAAATGTTGATATGGAGACGGGGCCACACGAGCGTTGCTCTGGCCCTGTAGAATACAACTAGATGAATACACACACACACACACACACACACACACACACACACACACACACACACACACACACACACACACACACACACACAGCATTGACGCACAGGGCGACAACAACATTAAGCCTCCCCCTCGGAAATATCACTTACTGTTTATACTCTGGCGTGTGTTTTGATTGTGCATCCTTACTGTGGCTACTCCATATATTAATTAATTTTTTTATGATACGGTTGGTTATTTCAATTTCAACACACACACACACACACACACACACACACACACACACACACACACACACACACACACACACACACACACACACACACACACACACACACACAAATAGTATATGTAAGCGTTTGGCACGGTAAACCCTCACTTTAACTAACCAATTGTGGGAAGGGGGTGATGTCGTTATATTCGAGGGATCTGAACTTTCTGCATGTAACAATAGATGAAAGTTCGCATATTTACATACATGCAGCCATCACAAACACTACACGCATACAGGGAAATGAAAACAATACGTAGCGAGGCACGGGAGGACGTGAGAGGAGGTGTTTACCCTCGGGCCGACAAAGCTAGACTGATCGGCGCACAGCCCGGTCGGCTTTGTTTACACAGCCACCGTCTGACCTCCGTGTACCTGTTTGGCCCGCCCTCCACCAAACCAAACGCCACATTTACCTAACTTATTCGGTAATTCCTCGCATATATCGGACTGGCAGAAAAAAGTTTGTGAAGCCGAAATTTGTTATATATACATGCATCTAGAACAGTAATATGGGTCCTACTTTGGGCAGCTCTAGAGGTGATATGGTGAGGTGATATTCTAGCACTGTAACCTCTATGACCACCCAAACCTAGCTGTCAGGGTCTAGAACAGTAATATGGGTCCTAGTTTGAGCAGCTGTAGAGGTGATATTCTAGCACTGTAGCCTCTATGTCCACCCAAACCTAGCTGTCAGGGTCTAGAACAGTAATATGGGTCCTACTTTGGGCAACTGTAGAGGTGATATTCTAGCACTGTAACCTCTATGACCACCCAAACCTAGCTGTCAGGGTCTAGAACAGTAATATGGGTCCTACTTTGGGCAACTGTAGAGGTGATATTCTAGCACTGTAACCTCTATGAACACACAAAACTAACTGTCAGGGTCTAGAACAGTAATATGGCTCCTAGTTTGGGCAGCTGTAGAGGTGATATTCTAGCACTGTAACCTCTATGACCACCCAAACCTAGCTGTTAGGGTCTAGAACAGTAATATGGCTCTTACTTTGGGCAGCTGTAGAGGTGATATGGTGAGGTGATATTCTAGCACTGTAACCTCTATGACCACCCAAACCTAACTGTCCGGGTCTAGAACAGTAATATGGGTCCTACTTTGGGCAGCTGTAGAGGTGATATGGTGAGGTGATATTCTAGCACTGTAACCTCTATGACCACACAAACCTAGCTGTCAGGGTTTAGAACAGTAATATGGGTCCTAGTTTGGGCAGCTGTAGAGGTGATATGGTGAGGTGATATTCTAGCACTGTAACCTCTATGACCACACAAACCTAGCTGTCAGGGTCTAGAACAGTAATATGGCTCCTAGTTTGGGCAGCTGTAGAGGTGATATGGTGAGGTGATATTCTAGCACTGTAACCTCTATGACCACACAAACCTAGCTGTCAGGGTCTAGAACAGTAATATGGGTCCTACTTTGGGCAGCTGTAGAGGTGATATGGTGAGGTGATATTCTAGCACTGTAACCTCTATGAACACACAAAACTAACTGTCCGGGTCTAGAACAGTAATATGGGTCCTACTTTGGGCATCTCTAGAGGTGATATGGTGAGGTGATATTCTAGCACTGTAGCCTCTATGACCACCCAAACCTAGCTGTCAGGGTCTAGAACAGTAATATGGCTCGTACTTTGGGCAGCTGTAGAGGTGATATGGTCAGCTGTAAAAGTGAAGGTTTACTGACTAATTACAGGCATGACTAATTGGTTGTTACTGTTACTGCCACGATTAACTTAATAGTATTACTGTGCGATTGACGGCCAGTATAAACGGCATACCCATATTTTTTTTTTTTTACAGGATTATTAATTCGCCACATTTCCTGCCCTGTGAGACACCCTTTTGACCCTATGAATAAAGTCTTGTAATGATTTATGAATGATTTATGAATTATGAATATACAATGACACTGTTCTAGACCCTGACAGTTAGATTTGGGTGTTCATAGAGGTTACAGTGCTAGAATATCACCTCACCATATCACCTCTACAGCTGCCCAAAGTAGGACCCATAGTAGTATTCGGTCAACAGTGGAATGTTTTGGAAATGTTAAAATCACTACTAAACTGTTTTGGGTATTTTTTGGTCATTCTTCATTTGGATAGGGGTAAACAAAGGCATTTTCCTCCATTGAGCCACATTCCCGGACAGAGGAAGGCATCACGAGTCAAAGAGTAAACTAAGATAGTATTGTAAGGCTCATGTAACCTTGGCAGTACACACAAACCTCGATTTCCCGGACTAATAGGGGGGAGCACTGGTCCGGGAACCGCAAAAGTCCGGGAATCGCAAGTATAAAAAAAAAAAAAAAAAAAAGGCCGATGCCATTACCCACCCCTGGACGTTTATCCTACTCTAGTATTTACTGTCCGGCAACCGCCAATATAAACTACCCCGCCGCGGACTTTTACGTCTGCTGAGCATGCAGCCACCTGGCGGGAGGCAGCAGAAAGTGTTCAATAGTCTCAAGAGACGTTCCTGCACCAGGGGCAGTGGGGGTCAGGGGACTAACGGAGGCCGTGCAGGTGAACCGTGAGTGTCGTGTGCCCAAATGTAAACAATACGACCGCTGAGCATGCTGCCACCTGGCGGGAGGCAGCAGAAAGTGTTCAATAGTCTCAGAAATGTTCCTGCACCAGGGGCAGTGGGGGTCAGGGTACTGACGGAGGCTGTGCAGGTGAACCGTGAATGTTGTGTGCCCAAATGTAAACAATACGACCGCTGAGCATGCTGCCACCTGGCGGGAGGCGCGGACACTGACCAGGGGTGACAGGAGACGCTCGGACCGCCGGACAACTTGGTCAATTTTACGAACAGGACCAGGCATTTCAACGTAAAAAAAAAAAAAAAAAAAAAATTGTCCGAGACTGACATATCCCCGGACCTCGGATTTTGTCCGGCAAATCCGATATCCGGGAAATCGAGGTTTGTGTGTATTAACCAAATTTTGGATAAACTGAACACCGTGCTGACTTGGAACAAGCCTCTGATATACCGAACTCTAGTGTGGCATATGCGGCGATTGGTGAGCCGACCGAACATGTTGGCCGGCCCTTGCGTCCCAGCTTACACTCTGCCCTCATTGTGTGTGGACCAGTCACTCCTGTGCTCTAGTCCCACATGTTAAGGCCATGTCACACGGACACTTTTTCCGGCATCTTTTGGTAGCAAAAGCGTGTCAGGCATCATTTGACGCCTGATACCGGCATCTTTTGGTAGCAAACGCGGAGTCGCGCATGTTCGTTCTTTTGCCAGCAGTACCGGCATCCTTGTTTACATTTTGGAGCCTGTGGTGCCAGATGCAGGATAATTTCTCTGTTTGAGGGAAGGTTTGGCTTCAAAAGGGGGAAAATAAAGGCAAAAAAAGAGGAAAAAATACCATTATGATTATCTTAGTTTTGAGTTGTTGATGAAAAGTTATGACGGAAAATGTTGATAAAAACTGAAATTGAATAGGCATTTAGTAGGCTGCGTGTGTTTTTACTATAGAACCGGGAATAATATGACTGTGTGTTATTTTTACTTGATTTAGGAATTCAAGCAAGGTTTATTTATGGTTATCTCAAGGGAAATGTGAAGAGGGAAGGACATTTTATAGATGCCAGTAGAAGCAGTATAGCTAAGATAGAAGAATAAGATGTTAGCTACTCTGGTAGGAAGATGCTCGTAGCCAAAACGCCGTGTGACAAGTCGCGCACCTTTTGCCACCAGTACGGGCATCTTTTGGTAGCAAGATACCAAAAGATCCCGGAAAATATTGCTCGTGTGACATGGCCTTTACAGTGTACTTACCTGCCTGTGTACAGCACCCACCACCCTCTACACTACTGTACATATAGTTATCATCGTTTAAACACGTATGACCGACCGACGCCCCCCATAAACCCAACTCTGTTTGGTTTATGAGGCGGACAACCGATCATCCTATAAACCGAACTATCGGATATTGCAATCGACCCTCCTCTCCAATTGCTTCGGTTTATCGAGGGTTTACTGTATTGCTAAATAAACACAAGGCTGTAAACTTGCCACACGTTCAGTTGGCAAAAATGTGGCCCCCTCACTGCCTTGTGAATGCACGGGATTGGCCGAGGTGTTGGGTGTTGGGTGAGAATGCCTTACTCCACGTTTCGCCCTAAAGCCCCAACACCCAACACCTCGGCCAGTCCCGTGCGTTCGGAAGGGGATGCGTTCTCTCTCTCTCTCTCTCTCTCGTCACAGTAAATCCTTGTCTGGTTAACTCTCTCTCTCTCTCTCTCTCTCTCTCTCTCTCTCTCTCTCTCTCTCTCCTCTCTCTCTCTCTCTCTCTCTCTCTCTCTCTCTCTTGGTCACAGTAAATCCTTGTCTGGTTAACTTTCTCTCTCTCTCTCTCTCTCCTCTCTCTCTCTCTCTCTCTCTCTCTCTCTCTCTCTCTCTCTCTCTCTCTCTCTCTCTCTCTCTCTCTCTCTCTCTCTCTGGTCACAGTAAATCCTTGTCTGGTTAACTTAAAGGAAAGTAGAGATTACTGATAGGGTACTGCAGGATGGTCAACTTCTAGGACACTTTGGCGCCGACTTATAACCTGGGCCTCACAAAATAATGCCACAATAAGGATGTTTTGAGTGTGAAGATCAGGAGTAATGGTCTCATGGCTGGGTGGTTATGGGTGTGTTTACCATACTCGCTGCACGGTAAGTTGGCGAAAATGTGGCCTCTTCACTCCCTTCCGAACACATGGGATTGGCCGAGGTGTTGGGTGTTGGGTGAGAATGCCTTACTCCATGTTCCGCCCTAAAGCCCAACACCTCGGCCAGTCCCGTGCGTTCAGGAGGGATTGATTGATTTAATGCCAAAAAAAGGGAAAATGTGCCGGACAAGGGGGGGTGAGGGGGTTACAATTTTTGCCAACTTAACATGCGGCGAGTTTAGTTACGTAGTTGTGAAAAGCTGAACCACAAGGCTGCAAAATAAACTCAAGCGTTGTATCCGTGACCAATAAAGTAAGCGTTGGTAAGCTTGTACTGATAAAAGCTTGGCAAGGCACAACACAGACACACTGCTAAGCTTTTCTTTGCATATTGTAAGCTTAGTAAATTTAGACACAAGGTTGCTATCACTAAGGTAGCAAAATCAAGTGTGGTTTTGAAGACTTAAAATCTCTTAACACATAATTTTAATGACAACTTGCTTTAAAACTTTACTAAACTTTCTAATCTTGCTTTAAAACTTTACCAAACTTTCTTATCTTGCTTTAAAACTTTACGAAACTTTTTTTATCTTGCTTTAAAACTTTACCACTTTCTTTTCTTGCCTTAAAACTTTACCAAACTTTCTAATCTTGCTTTAAAACTTTACGAACTTTCTTATCTCGCTTTAAAACTTTACTAAACTTTCTTTCTTGCTTTAAAACTTTACGAAACTTTCTTTTCTCGCTTTAAAACTTGACTTAACTTTCTTTTCTCCCTTTAAAACTTTACTAAATTTTCTTATCTCGCTTTAAAACTTTCTAAACTTTAATATCTTGCTTTAAAACTTTACCAAACTTTCTTATCTTGCTTTAAAACTTTACCAAACTTTCTAATCTTGCTTTAAAACTTTCCTTACTTGCTTTAAAACTTTACCAAACTTTCTTTTCTCGCTTTAAAACTTTCCTAAACTTTCCTTACTTGCTTTAAAACTTCACCATTACTCTGAAGGCAATATTAAAAACTTAGTACCAAAACAATGCTATTTCGAGCTCACTTTTTATTTTCCTTTGAACATATAAACAGTCACTACTATTAGGAGTGTATGCAGGGCCTTCAGTACATCCAGGCCCTTCTAAGTACATGCAACAAGGGAGCATACAGTACAGGGTCATTAAGCAAGGCGGAAACTTAATGCTACAGACGTAAGATGCAGGGTTACGGTCACACACACACACACACACACACTTACACACACACACACACACACTTACACACACACACACACACTTACACACACACACACAGTCACCCTCAGACCGTAACAATAACACTCGCATCATCATTCCCACTACTACAATTGAAGCAAAATCCTACACACTAACAAAATACTTAGAATCATATCTAGGACTGAGAATTAGAAGGGCCAATGTCAACAAATGGCTAATTTTAGATAAGTCCACCACTGAACTGGAAATGTATCTATCATTGCAAGACATGATAGGTTATAATCTAAGTCATTACTGGAAAAACAATCTTTCATCTGTTGTTATTACCTGAAGGATGCAATATTTCGAACGCATTTTTCTCAGAACATAGTGACATTGGCCTTTCTTGTTCTCAGCCCCTAGAAATGGTATTCCTCTGCACATGCTTCTGGTAGCCTTAACAGTGTGGATGTATGTATAAGATCATAGGCAATGTATAATCACAGCCACAAGCATGAATAACCCACAGTGAAGAATGTATAAAGCATAGGAAATACATTTGCAAAGCCACTTATGTCGACAGGTTTTAAGTTTGCAGCCGTAACCCCTTGAGACCCAGAACGTAATTTCCATTGTAATTTGGGTACCATTAGATGCTTTTTAGTGACTATAAGCAATGTTTAATAGCTATGACCTGTTTAGTATCCTTGTCCACTATCTAATTTGGTATATTCAGTGACTTTTTGTAATTTTATCGCTAACAACATATGATTTTTTACAGTCAAGGAAAGATCTGGGTGTGAGGGGTTAAGCTTATAATCGGACGTCTTGTAGAAATATACTAAGATATCACACGCTCTATCTTATGTTATGTACAATGGAGCTATTAAAAGTGCTGGTATATTTTCTTAAGAGATTGATAAGAGTAAAAAAACTGTTGATAAAAAGTTTGTTGATGAAAATAAAAGTAAAAACTGGTTGATAAAAAGTTTGATAATTAAAATAAGAGTAAAACTAGTTGCTAAAAAGTTTGATAATTAAAATAAGAGTAAAAACCAGTTGCTAAAAAGTTTGATAATTAAAATAAAAGTAAAAACCAGGTGATAAAAAGTTTGATAATTAAAATAAGAGTAAAAACTGGTTGATAAAAAGTTTGTTCTGTTTACAAATTACTAAGATTTCAAACTTTTCATGATTGGTAATATAAAAAGTCATTGATTAAGATGTGTTACGTCTTTCTCAGTGCTGGGCGTCGCGGAATTATAGTCCGCGATCGTGGACTACCAAAAATCGATCGCAAAATTTTTATTAAATTTGAATTAATTCCGCGATCGCAATTTTTTTTTGCCTTTAATTCCGAGATTTTT
>JACEEZ010024226.1:69369-86869 GCA_016584305.1 Chionoecetes opilio
GTTTATTTCACTCACACTCACCCACTTATTTCCACTCCCAGCCCTCCACCAGGACGTTCTATTCCTTGTTTATTTTTTGGATATGTCTCTACTCCTCCTCCTCCTCCTCCTCCTCCTCCTCGTACCACACTCCACCCACCTCCTCCTCCTCGTACCACACTCCACCGTCCTCCTCCTTCTCCTACCACACACTCCACCCTCCTCCTCCTCGTACCACACACTCCACCTTCCTCCTTCTCCTTCTTCTCCTCCTCCTCCTCCTCCTCCTCCTTCTCCTCCTTCTCCTCCTCCTCCTCCTCCTCCTCCTCCTCCTACCACACACTCCACCCTCCACCTCCACCTCCATCCTCCACCACTCACCCTCTTATTCTCCACGCCCAGGGTCTTGCCAACGCGGGGCAGGATGGAGTTCCTCACACCCTTGTTGAAGAGTCCCGCCAGCCACAGCACCACATAGGGCAGCTGGGCCGTGGCGATGGAGTAACCCTGCGGCCGGAACTCTTTAGCCACAGCCCCCGCGATGTCCTTGTACCACAGACAGTCGGTGAGGATGATGTGGCGATTGTTGACAGCCTCGGGGAGTGTCAGGGCCTGTGGGGGGGGGGGGGGGACATAAGAACATGAGAACATAATGGAGGGAGGAGTGGGAGGGAGAAAGAGATTGGTGGTTTGATTTTTAGTTTATTTTAAGAACATAAGAACTTAACGCCTTGAGGCCCAGAACGTAATTTCCATTGTAATTTGGGTGCCATTAGACGATTTTTAGTGACTATAAGTAATATTTTATAGCTATGACCTGTTTAATATCCTTGTCCACTAACTAATTTGGTATATTTAGTAACTTTTCGTTATTTTATGGCTCGACAACAGACCATTTTATATAGCAAAGGAAAGATCTGGGCGTGAAGGAGTTAAGAACATGAAAATAAGGATTATGGCCTGTCAGGGGATGGGTATTGAGAGAGAGAGAGAGAGAGAGAGGAGAGAGAGAGAGAGAGAGAGAGAGAGAGAGAGAGAGAGAGAGAGAGAGAGAAGAGAGAGAGAGAGAGAGAGAGAGAGAGATTTTGGGGAGAGAAAAAAACAAAAAAAAAAAAGAGATGATTTTTGGGGGATGGGTATTGAGAGAGAGAGAGAGAGAGAGAGAGAGAGAGAGAGAGAGAGAGAGAGAGAGAGAGAGAGAGAGAGAGAAGAGAGAGAGAGGAGAGAGAGAGAGAGAGAGAGAGAGAGAGAGAGAGAGAGAGAGAGAGAGATGATGTGATTATATGTTTATTAAGAACATAAGGAGGCAGCGAGAGGCCGTGAGACCTACACATGGTAGTTCCTGTTATTGTCTTTGCGTTTGTATAGTTTATATATTTTGGGTGTGTGGTGTACATAGCATCTGTGGTTGTATTGGGTTGATTTGTGGGTGTGAATACGTCTCAATATTTGAACTGGGTATATAAACTCCCAATATATAAACTGAAATGTGAAAATGTCCATGTGTAACAAAGTAGAAATGGGTGAAGGCAGGGCGGAGGTGCTGAAAATTACGATCAGGAAAAGTGTGGTGCGAAGAGAGACATTGCCACTGCATATGTTCCCCCTAAGACAAATCCATGGTCTGAAGTAGTGTACAGGTTGAAGTTCCCAAACTCGGCATCCCAAGACTCGGCAACACCCAAAACTCGGCTATGGTTCCGGATTTTCCAAAACCCGGCAGAACACCCAAAACCCGGCGCGTAGTTGCCGGGTCGGCCGCTGGGTGCCACCACACCAGGCCGCTTGGTTTCTCCCGCCGATTTGTTTGTTGTTATTGTTCAGTGGTGTTGTGACTGTAGAGTTGTGTACACTGTTATTTTGTGTACTTCTACAGGTCTGTTATTGGTATTATGGTTCCCAAACGTCCAGGAACACCTACTGGTGCAAGTGAAAAGAAAAGGAAGAACAATGTGTTAACTATTTCTGAGAAAATTGACCTTTTGAAGAAGTTTTTTCCCCTTAATATATCTACGTTCTAAAAGTCGGAAAATTCCATTACTCGGCTCGGCACTGGTCCCGAGGTTGCCGAGTTTGGGAACTTCAACCTGTATGACTGAATGTAATTGACACCAGGGAGTGCCTAGAAAGAATCATTAACAACAGTAGCGGCTTAATAATGATGGGTGATATTAACTGCAGGGAAGTATGATGGGAGGCATGGGGGGGGGGACCAAGGACCCCCTAAATTATTTTTCCTTGCAAGAAATCAGAATACACTAACAGTCGGTAAAAAATATATATTACAGGTTCTAGCGCTGTGACCTGCCTGTGTACCTTGCTTTGGCTGTGTCAGGGTGGCAAGGTTGGTAGAGTCGTGAGCTCGCAATGTGCAGCGTCCCTGTGCATTCGGTCAGCGGTTCGAGTCCGCCTAGTTCGTGCTGACGTGGCGGCGCTTTGTATAGTCAATAACCTTGTAGTTGGTACTTGCAAAGTGTCTAGATAGGATGAAAATCTTATCTTATCTTGCTTTGGCTGTGTTTATGTATGCTTCACGTAATGCCTTGGACAAATATTTTAACACTACCAAAACTATTGTTTCACTAGCAGAAATAAGAAATAAGGCCTGAAAAGGGAATCCGCTGATGGCTTGAAAAATGTACCATCCAGCGGCTAGAGAGAAATCTGGCTGGTTTAATAGACTGCCTGGAGAGAAAAAAAATTCTGGCGCCCCCCGAAAAAAAAATCTGGCGCCCCCTGAAAAAAAAATCTGGCGCCCCCCGAAAAAAAAATCTGGCGCCCCCCGAAAAAAAAAATCTGGCGCCCCCCCAAAAAAGTTCCTGTGTGCGCCCGTGGTGGGAGGATTGGCACACACAAGGTGGGGAGGAGTCATGGGGAACAAAATGTTGAGCATGGTTATCGTCGTGACACAATGGATTAAGGAAGGTACAACATCTAGAAGAACCATATATCGAACCATCAAGACTGGATTTTCTAATAACTAAGCAACCGGATATAATCGCAAAGTTAATGTATCTGTGAACTAAATCCGAACTAAATTGGTCCACCGCCCCTTTTTATATTCTCCTACTGTCTTTTTTATAGGGCCTGGCAACCCCTTAAGACCCAGAACGTAATTTCCATTGTAATTTGGGTGCCATTAGACAATTTTTAGTGACTATAAGCAATATTTCATAGCTATGACCTGTTTAGTATCCTTGTCCACTAACTCATTTGGTATATTCAGTTACTTTTCTTAACTTTATGGCTAATAACAGACAATTTTTCATAGCTAAGGAAAGATCTGGGCGTGAAGGGGTTAACTACTACTACTACTACTACTACTACAAAGGAAAGATCTGGGCGTGAAGGGGTTAACTACTACTACTACTACTACTACAAAGGAAAGATCTGGGCGTGAAGGGGTTAACTACTACTACTACTACTACTACAAAGGAAAGATCTGGGCGTGAAGGGGTTAACTACTACTACTACTACAAAGGAAAGATCTGGGCGTGAAGAGGTTAACTACTACTACTACTACTACTACTACAAAGGAAAGATCTGGGCGTGAAGAGGTTAACTACTACTACTACTACTACTACTACAAAGGAAAGATCTGGGCGTGAAGAGGTTAACTACTACTACTACTACTACTACAAAGGAAAGATCTGGGCGTGAAGAGGTTAACTACTACTACTACTACTACTCCAAAGGAAAGATCTGGGCGTGAAGAGGTTAACTACTACTACTACTACTACTACTACAAAGGAAAGATCTGGGCGTGAAGGGGTTAACTACTACTACTACTACAAAGGAAAGATCTGGGCGTGAAGGGGTTAACTACTACTACTACTACTACTACTACAAAGGAAAGATCTGGGCGTGAAGGGGTTAACTACTACTACTACTACTACTACTACAAAGGAAAGATCTGGGCGTGAAGAGGTTAACTACTACTACTACTACTACTACTACAAAGGAAAGATCTGGGCGTGAAGGGGTTAACTACTACTACTACTACTACTACTACAAAGGAAAGATCTGGGCGTGAAGAGGTTAACTACTACTACTACTACTACTACTACTACTACAAAGGAAAGATCTGGGCGTGAAGGGGTTAACTACTACTACTACTACTACTACTACTACTACTACTACAAAGGAAAGATCTGGGCGTGAAGGGGTTAACTAAACAACCGGATATAATGAACAAGCTAATGTATCCGATAACTAAATCCGAATCCGAACTAAATTGGTCCACCGCCCTTCTTATTTCCTCGGACTGTCTTCTCTATAGGGACTGGCAATTAAGCGGGCTGTTTGTTACTGTTTCTTTTTTTTGCCCTTGGCCAGTCCTTTGTGAGGAAATATAAAAAATTGTCGGATAATTCAGACTTTTGGCTAATTCGACCCAGGCCTCCTCCCTATTAGTTTGAGTTAGAGAGTTTACTGTATTACGATGTTAATGATAATGATGATAGGAGTAATAATAATTATCACACACACACACCCACCCACCCACCCACACACACACACACAGACATACATAGTAGTAGGACAGTAGCTCAGGCTTTGAAAAACACAACAACTAGGTAAATACAACTAGGTAAACAAACACACACACACACCCACCCACACACCCACCCACACACTCACGCACCCACCCACCCACACCCACACACTCACGCACCCACACCCACCCACCCACACACCCACACACACACCCACACCCACCTTGACATGCGCCTTGGCCACGTCACGCACGTCACACACGGGGAACTGTACGCGGGGCACGCCAGGGTAGGTCTTGTTGACGATGCCACTCATGATGTTGACGGAGGTGGCGGACTTGTGGGCCTCCAGCAGGGGCGGGCCCATGATGAGGGTGGGGTTGATGACAGCCAACTCAAACTTCTGCTCCTCTGTGGGGGAAGGAGGGAGGGGAGGGTAGTGGTGGTGGTGGTGGTGGTGGTTGGAGGAATATGGGTTGTAGTAGTAGTAGTAGTAGTAGTAGTAGTGAAAGTAGTAGTAGTAGTAGTAGTATGGGTTCCTCTTCTTTACTAGTCCTCTCTCTCTCTCTCTCTCTCTCTCTCTCTCTCTCTCTCTCTCTCTCTCTCTCTCTCAAAACACCCTTCTTTTCCTCACCACCATTCTTTACTAGTTCTCTCTCTCTCTCTCTCTTCTCCTCTCTCTCTCTCTCTCTCTCTCTCTCTCTCTCTCTCTCTCTCTATGGGAAGGGGAGAGGAGAGGGTAGTAGTAGTTTAGGGTTCTTAATCTTTTTTTCGAGTTGATATGAAAAGTAGTGAACTCTTTCTCCTTTTCAAGTTTATATGAAGATTAGAACTCTCTTTCTCTTCTTTTCAAATTTATATGAAGATTATAATTAGTTACCTCTCTATCTCTCTCTCTCTCTCTCTCTCACACACACACACACACACACACACACACACACACACACACACACACCCCATCACCCATTCACTCACTCCTACACTCCCTTAGCCACACACTCACTCGGTTACAGGGAGTTTCGTACATAAGTTGTTTCGTACCCAGGTTTTGTTAGTTGTTTCGTACACTGATATTGAGTTTTTTCGTACATAACCTGGTGTCGTTTCGTAACTCTAGTAATCAAGTTCAACTCTTGAGTTGAGTGTACGAAACGACTAGGGTTTCCTATAGACTACGAAACAATTTTTAGGTGTACGAATTGACTGGTGTACGAAACAACTTGTGTACGAACTGACTGCAATCCTCACCCGCACCCTCACACACCAGGCAGTTCCTTGAGGTAATCCCAGGCTCGTTACCCACTCACTCTTCCACTCACTCCTACACTCTCCCACCCACTCACTCACTCCTACACTCTCCCACTCACTCACTCACTCACTCACTCCTACACTCACTCACTCACTCACTCACTCACTCCTACACTCACCCACTCACTCACTCCTACACTCTCCCACTCACTCACTCCTACACTCTCCCACTCACCCACCCACTCACTCCTACACTCCTACACTCACTCACTCACTCACTCACTCACTCACTCACTCACTCACCACTCACTCACTCACTCACTCCTACACTCACCCACTCACTCACTCCTACACTCTCCCACTCACCCACTCACTCACTCACTCCTACACTCTCCCACTCACCCACTCACTCACTCACTCACTCACTCACTCCCTCCCTCACTCACCAGGCAGTTCCTTCAGGTAGTCCCAGGCAGCCTTCTCCGCCACCACCTTCGACTTGGTGTAGGAGTCAATGGTGGAGGACTCGGGGTCCGTCCAGTCTTCCTCACTGTATTTTTTGCTGGGGTCCGCTACTGCCTCGCCTGGGGGTGTAGAAAGGGGGTTACGTGTGGGGGTTTGGGGGACATGTTGCCAAAGTGGGGGTGGGGTGGGGTATGGTGGGGGTAAATGTGGGGGTGTAGAGGGGGTTGGGGTACATGTAGGCAAAGTGAGGATGATTAACCCAACCCCTTGAGGCCCAGAACGTAATTTCTATTGTAATTTGGGTGCCATTAGACAATTTTCAGTGACTATAAGTAATATTTTATAGCTATGACCTGTTTAGTATCCTTGCCCACTAACTCATTTGGTATATTCAGTGACTTTTCGTAATTTTATGACTCGACAACAGACAATTTTTTATAGCCAAGGAAAGATCTGGGCGTGAAGGGGTTACAGGGATGGAATAAAGTGTCCCTAGATGTGGTTATGTTATGAAGAAAGGGATGGTGGTAAGGGGGGGGGGGGGGGGGGGGGGGGTTGAGGGACATGTACACTCAGAAATAAGGGGTATATTAAGGGTCGAATTGTTACATCGCACCATCACTACCCTTTTAAAACCCTATGTCCAGGCTGGAGGGTAGAAGCTGCCGATTATACCCTTCATCTACCCTTTATCTACCCTTTTTAGACGAGAAGGTTGGAAAAGGGTATATTTGCGTCGATCCGAAAGGGTAGATTTGTAAGGGTAGAAAAAGGGTAGCAGTATTTCATCACTACAAACACCCTTTTTCTACCCTTTTTTTCTAAGAGTGTAGGCAGAGAGGATGATTGAGAGGGGATAGGACGTGTGGTTTGGTGTGTGTGGATATGTTATGGAAGAGGGATGCGATATGGAATTACTCGAGGGGAAATGAAGAGGTGATAACGTATAGGAGAATAAGTAGAGTAAGAAATGAGTCTGTAAAACCATATTTGTGTTTTCATAATATTGTTGACTGCAAATCGCAAATGTCCTAAACGAAAAATTACCGTACACTTTCGACCTGCTTTAATAATGTGTTGCGGTATTTGATTTGTAATAGATTTTTCAGTGATGATATATATAGGTAAATATATAGTTACATAGATATAGTTATAGCCCTGAACTGAAAAATTACCAGATATATAGTTATAGCCCTGAACTGGAAAATTACCAGATATATAGTTATAGCCCTGAACTAGAAAATTACCAGATATATAGTTATAGCCCTGAACTGGAAAATTACCAGATATATAGTTATAGCCCTGAACCGGAAAATTACCATATATATAGTTATAGCCCTGAACTGAAAATTACCAGATATATAGTTATAGCCCTGAACTGAAAAATTACCAGATATATAGTTATAGCCCTGAACTGAAAAATTACCAGATATATAGTTATAGCCCTGAACCAGAAAATTACCAGATATATAGTTATAGCCCTGAACTGAAAAATTACCAGATATATAGTTATAGCCCTGAACTGAAAAATTACCAGATATATAGTTATAGCCCTGAACTGAAAATTACCAGATATATAGTTATAGCCCTGAACTGAAAATTACCAGATATATAGTTATACCCCTGAATCGGAAAATTACCAGATATATAGTTATAGCCCTGAACCAGAAAATTACCAGATATATAGTTATAGCCCTGAACCGGAAAATTACCATATATATAGTTATAGCCCTGAACTGGAAAATTACCAGATATATAGTTATAGCCCTGAACTGGAAAATTACCATATATATAGTTATAGCCCTGAACCGAAAAATTACCAGATATATAGTTATAGCCCTGAACTGAAAAATTACCAGATATATAGTTATAGCCCTGAACTGAAAAATTACCAGATATATAGTTATAGCCCTGAACCGAAAAATTACCATATATATAGTTATAGCCCTGAACCGAAAAATTACCAGATATATAGTTATAGCCCTGAACTGAAAAATTACCAGATATATAGTTATAGCCCTTAACCGGAAAATTACCATATATATAGTTATAGCCCTGAACTGAAAAATTACCAGATATATAGTTATAGCCCTGAACTGAAAAATTACCAGATATATAGTTATAGCCCTGAACCGGAAAATTACCAGATATATAGTTATAGCCCTGAACTTGAAAATTACCAGATATATAGTTATAGCCCTGAACTGAAAATTACCAGATATATACTTATAGCCCTGAACTGGAAAATTACCAGATATATAGTTATAGCCCTGAACTGAAAAATTACCAGATATATAGTTATAGCCCTGAACTGAAAAATTACCAGATATATAGTTATAGCCCTGAACCGAAAAATTACCAGATATATAGTTATAGCCCTGAACTGAAAAATTACCGGATATATAGTTATAGCCCCGAACCTGAAAATTACCAGATATATAGTTATAGCCCTGAATTGGAAAATTACCAGATATATAGTTTTAGCCCTGAACTGAAAAATTACCAGATATATAGTTATAGCCCTGAATTGGAAAATTACCAGATATATAGTTATAGCCCTGAACTGAAAAATTACCAGATATATAGTTATAGCCCTGAACTGGAAAGGGAATGACCTTATTTCCGTCTAAGTGACAAACAAAGTAAAAACTCAAACCAAAAAAGCACATTATTTTCTTATGTTCTTAACTCCTTCACGCCCAGATCTTTCCTTTGCTATATAAAAAAAATCTGTTGTTAGTCATAAAATTACGAAAAGTAACTGAAAATACCAAATTAGATAGTCGACAAGGATACTAAACAGGTCATATCTATAAAATATTGCTTATAGTCACTAAAAACCGTCTAATGGCACCCAAATTACAATGAAAATTACGTTGTGGGCCTCAAGGGATTAAGCCAAAAACGACCTTATGTTTCTAATGTTCTTAACCCCTTGAGACCCAGAACGTAATTTCCATTGTAATTTGGGTGCCATTAGATGATTTTTAGAGAATATAAGCAATATTTTAAGGGCTATGACCTGTTTAGTATCCTTAACCACTAACTAATTTGGTATATTCAGTTAGTTTTTGTAATTTTATGGCTAACAACAGACGATTTATTATAGCCAAGGAAAGATCTGGGTGTGAAGGGGTTAGGTGATAAATAAGGTCAACACTCACCAAACACAGCAGCGAATGATAACGTTAACACCACCCTTCATAATATAGTTGACTGCAAATCGCGGGATGACCTAAACATTACTTTTTATTCCGTATGACAAACAATATAAAATCTCACCAAACACGGCAGCAAATGAGGACGTCAGCACCACCCTCTTGACCGCCCCGTTCTGCGCCGCCACCGCCCTCAGCACTCGCAGGGTTCCCTCGCGCGCGGGTCCCAGTAGCTCCTCCTCGGGCACGACGCGCGTGGTGACGTCAGGGAAGGGACTGGCCACGTGCATCACCCCCGCACACCCCTCCACGGCCCTGGGGGGGGAAATATATATTAATAGAATATAAAAACAGTAGCAGAATGGAAATTAAAACAGTTACGTGCAGGAAAGAGAGAGAGAGAGAGAGAGAGAGAGAGAGAGAGAGAGAGAGAGAGAGAGAGAGAGAGAGAGTGAGAGTAAATATAATGTAACTAATAACAAACAACAAACAAAAAAAGGAGGGAGGGAAACAGTTACTTAAATAAAATGGACATAAGGAAAATGGTTACACGACCTTTCGAGCGAATGACTTTTCGAGCGAAAGACGATTCGAGCGAATGACTTTTTGTGCGGAGGACCATTATAGCGAATGGCTATTCTTATACAGGTCGCATCATTGTGTTTGAAGGGGCATATATATATTACTGCAGGCACGGAGTAGGTGGCCAGCTGATATATCCTTGTTTTTGTAGCGTTGCCACAGTTTATCACGCTTTGCCTGGACTTGCTTGTATACTTTTCGTGTTGATCTGGACAGCTTGTTCTGGGCAACAAGCTGGGTCTGCAGTGACTGTCTTGGCCTCCCTGTGCAGCCACTGTGCTTTTTTTTCAGAATATTTATATATCCGGTACATCAACATACTCTTGATCATCAGCATTGGAATAAATGTCCTTTGTAAAAAGTGACCAATTCCTCTGTGGGTTAAACTCATTGCAACAGTCCGTGTTATTTCTATGCATGAATGCACGGACATGTCATGTATTTTCTAAACTCTTGTGTTGCAAGTCACTCACGCAAGCTATTTTATATCCTCCTCTGATCACGGCAGATGTAGTAGAGTGTAAACTGTGTCTGACAGTCTCTCTGAGTCTCTCTCCTTATAGACTTAGAAATTAGAGCGAGGCTGAATAGAGGGTGGGCCTTGAAGGTGTGGCATGACACAGGTCATTATAATTAATCATCCCTAGGGATGTCAGTAGGATGTGACCTCCGTGAGAGGTCACGGCTGAGGTCCTAATCAGGTCAAAGTCCAGTCGTGATAATCCTCCTTGACGATAATTGTTGTGATAATCCTCCTTGAGGATTATCATGAACGGGTGCAAATGTGTCATGTGCTTTTGAAGACAATCAACCCAAAAATCCGCAACGAAGTAAAAACAGGCCAAAAACCGCCAACCCGCGACCATCGTTTTTTTCCCCCGAACGTTTTCTAAAAAGAGCCCAATACGGCTGGCAAACCGCGGCCCTGGCAACCCTGCCCGGGGTGCCGTCAGGACATTCCATTTAGAGGGTAGTGAGGTCACGTCAGGTAATGCACACACACACGCACAGGGTACCTGACCTGACCTCACTACTCTCTACCTGGAATGTCCTGACGGCACCCCACCCACCTTCCTCTGTCCCGTCCACACTAGGGAACTTTGTTTGGAAACATTTCCAAACTGTTAGCAAACATTTGGGAAACAATTTAATTGGGCGTTAAGGTTTATTTATTTCCATCCAGAATGGGAAACTTCGAGAATCTATTTTGGTGTGTGTGTGTGTGTGTGTGTGTGTGTGTGTGTGTGTGTGCAGGTGTGTGTGTGTGTGTGTTACGTGTGCGTATGCGCGCACAGGTGTGTGTGTGTGTGGGTGGGTGAGTTGCGTGTGCTTGCGTGTGTGTGTGCGTGCAGAGGAAGCTACCTCCACGAGGCCGTGAGACCTACGCGTGGTAATTCCTGTCATATTACTGGTTATATGATTATAGATATTAGCAATGCAATAGTAGCGATGGCAGTAATTAAAGCATCAATAATAATGAAAACAATAAAAGTAAAATGTACGTAGGCGAGGAGACTAGCTGCCCTCCTAGTAAGTCATGGCAGAAGTGGCAAGGGCACCTGGGGCACCTGACCTGACCTCACTCTCCTCTACCTGGAATGTCCTGCCGGTAGTATTTATAGAAACAGGACGTCTAGCTGTTACGCCTGTGTGTGTGTGTGTGTGTGTGTGTGTGAACGTTGATTAAAAGAAAAAGTGAGTGCATTATAACTAACGTCTAGTATAACGTATAAATATACCGTTATTTCAGCCAGAAACGGTTAAGTTAGGTTAAATGAGACTAGGTTAGGTTAGGTTAGGTTAGAGGTGGGGTTCGGTTTAGTAACAGATGATATCAAGAACAAAAAGAAAATGATCAATACTAGGCCAGTGAGAAGCGGGGCAAGGTTTGCGGGGCGGGGATCTGTAAACAAAAATATATTTCTGACAAAAACAACTAAACAAAAACATTAATTTCATACACATCAAAACTATTCAGGAAAACTAAGTCTGGTCCTCCGCTCGAAAATGTATTCGCTCGAATCGTCCTACGCTCGAATCGTCCTACGCTCGAATCGTCCTACGCTCGAATCGTCCAGACACCAGGAAAATAAGGAAAAAATGAAATAAAATTAAGAAAAGTTACGTGCAGGAGGAAATGAAAAGTTACGTGCATGAGAAAATTAAATATAAAGTTACGTGCAGGAGAAAATGAAAACAGTTACGTGCATGAGAAAATTAAATATAAAGTTACGTGCATGAGAAAATTAAATATAAAGTTACGTGCAGGAGAAAATGAAAAATAAAAAGTTACGTGCAGGAGAAAATGAAATATAAAGTTACGTGCAGGAGAAAATGAAATATAAACAGTTACGTGCAGGAGAAAATGAAATATAAAGTTACGTGCAGGAGAAAATGAAATATAAACAGTTACGTGTATGAGAAAATTAAATATAAAGTTACGTGCAGGAGAAAATGAAATATAAACAGTTACGTGCAGGAGAAAATTAAATATAAAGTTACGTGCAGGAGAAAATGAAAACAGTTACGTGCATGAGAAAATTCAATATAAAGTTACGTGCAGGAGAAAATGAAAACTTTTACGTGCATGAGAAAATGAAATATAAAGTTACGTGCAGGAGAAAATGAAATATAAAGTTACGTGCAGGAGAAAATTAAATATAAAGTTACGTGCAGGAGAAAATGAAAACAGTTACGTGCATGAGAAAATTAAATATAAAGTTACGTGCAGGAGAAAATGAAAAAAGTTACGTGCATGAGAAAAATTAAATATAAAGTTACGTGCAGGAGAAATGAAAACAGTTACGTGCATGAGAAAATTAAATATAAAGTTACGTGCAGGAGAAAATGAAAACAGTTACGTGCATGAGAAAATTAAATATAAAGTTACGTGCATGAGAAAATTAAATATAAAGTTACGTGCAGGAGAAAATGAAAACAGTTACGTGCATGAGAAAATTAAATATAAAGTTACGTGCAGGAGAAAATGAAAACAGTTACGTGCATGAGAAAATTAAATATAAAGTTACGTGCAGGAGAAAATGAAAACAGTTACGTGCAGGAGAAAATGAAATATAAAGTTACGTGCAGAAAATAAAATATAAACAGTTACGTGCAGGAGAAAATTAAATATAAACAGTTAGGTCAGGAGAAAATGAAATATAAACAGTTACGTGCAGAAAATAAAATATAAACAGTTACGTGCAGGAGAAAATGAAATATAAACAGTTAGGTGCAGGAGAAAATGAAATATAAACAGTTAGGTGCAGGAGAAAATGAAATATAAACAGTTACGTGCAGAAAATAAATATAAACAGTTACGTGCAGGAAAATGAAATATAAACAGTTAGGTGCAGGAGAAAATGAAATATAAACAGTTACGTGCAGGAGAAAATGAAATATAAACAGTTACGTGCAGGAGAAAATGAAATATAAACAGTTACGTGCAGGAGAAAATGAAATATAAACAGTTACGTGCAGGAGAAAATGAAATATAAACAGTTACGTGCAGGAGAAAATGAAATATAAACAGTTACGTGCTGGAGAAAATGAAATATAAACAGTTACGTGCAGGAGAAAATGAAATATAAACAGTTACGTGCAGGAGAAAATGAAATATAAACAGTTACGTGCAGGATAAAATGAAATATAAACAGTTACGTGCAGGAGAAAATGAAAAAAGTTACGTGCTGGAGAAAATGAAATATAAACAGTTACGTGCAGGAGAAATGAAATATAAACAGTTACGTGCAGGAGAAAATGAAATAAAAACAGTTACGTGCAGGAGAAATGAAATATAAACAGTTACGTGCAGAGAAAATGAAATATAAACAGTTACGTGCAGGAGATAATGAAATATAAACAGTTACGTGCAGGAGATAATGAAATATAAACAGTTACGTGCAGGAGAAAATGAAATATAGTGAAATAGAAAGTTACGTGCATGAGAAAGAGAGAAATAGAAGTTGAAATTTAAGAGTAATCCAAATGTAACCAATAGCAATGATAAGAAGCAAAATATTATGATGAAGAACATAAGACAGTAGAAGAGACCCTTGCAGAGAGAAAGTTGAAATTGTAGTCAATATAATGCAACAAATGATAACAAGAAAACTTTTATCAATGATAGAGAGAGTAAGAGAGGTTAATGTTTTAGAATACATTTAATGTAACAAATAACACTTACAAAGATACGAGAGCATGATGATGATGATGATGAAAATAAAGACATCAATGAGAGAGAGAGAGAGAGAGAGAGAGAGAGAGAGAGAGAGAGAGAGAGAGAGAGAGAGAGAGAGAAAAAAAAGGTAAATTTTTAGAGTAAACCAAATATAACAAATAACTAAGATTTTGAAGAAGAAACTTTGATAAATTAATCTGTGTATTCATCTAGTTGTATTTTCCAGGGCCTGAGCTACACTGGTATGGCCCCGTCTCCATAGCTACATTTAATCATTCATCCTTAGTGGTTAGTGTTGGGGGAAGCCACCACCCCGGGAGGCGGGTCACAAACCCCCGGCTAACACCCGGTACCCATTCACTGCTGGGTGGACAGGGTTGTTTGGTGGATGCTCGGGTTTTAAGGAAACAGCTCATCTATTTCCGCTACGCCCGGGGATCGAACCCGGGACTTCTCGGTTGTGAACTGTGATGTGGGTCTTACCACTACACTACGGAGTACCCTTTTTCAAAATAAACTTAAAACCTCGCTGCGGGAAGGCGGTCATTGGCCGTACATCATACAAAAACAAGATCACTATAGCAGTGTGTGTGTGTGTGTGTGTGTGTGTGTGTGTTGTGTGTGTGTGAGTATAACATAAGCTTTGTTTTCTTCTATGTGAGCGATGTTTCTCAGGTTTTATATTTCTTTCTCTCGAACTAAGGGGGAGAAAATTGACATCATTAGAAGACCCTTTGTGATAGAAGTAGTGGTAGTAGTAGTTGTTGTTGTTGTTGTTGTTGTTGTTGTAGTGGTGGTGGTGGTAGTAGTAGTTGTGGTATAATAGTAGTAGTGGTGGTAGTTGTTGTTGTTGTAGTGGTGGTGGTAGTAGTAGTAGTTGTGGTGGTATAATAGTAGTAGTGGTGGTAGTTGTTGTTGTAGTGGAGAGAGAGAGAGAGAGAGAGAGAGAGAGATAACAGTAAGGTTTATAAATAAATATATATAATTTGTGACATCTAGCCTCTCCTCTTCTTACTCTTCCTCCTCCTCCTCCTCCTCTTCTTCCTCCTCCTCCTCTTCTTCTTACTTTCCTCCTCCTTCCTCTTCTTCTTACTCTTCCTCCTCCTTCTCTTCTTCTTCCTCCTCCTCCTACTACTCCACTTCTTCTTACTCTTCCTCCTCTTTCTCTTCTTCTTCCTCCTCCTACTCCTCTTCTTCCTCCTCTTCTTCTTCTTCCTCCTCCTCCTCTTCCTCCTCCTTCTCTTCTTCTTCCTCCTCCTCCTCCTCCTACTCCTCTTCTTCTTACTCTTCCTCCTCCTCCTCCTACTCCTCTTCTTCTTACTCTTCCTCCTCCTCTTCTTCCTCTTCCTCCCCTACCCAACAACCTTTAATCTCTTATCTTCTGGACATTACCACTATCTATCACTATCTACACCACACAGTATCACTATATCTGCTATCTCTGCCCCTTCTTACTATCTTATTTTATCTTCTTGTATCCTTATCATTATTATCTCTCTCTCTCTCTCTCTCTCTCTCTCTCTCTCTCTCTCTCTCTCTCTCTCTCTCTCTCTCTCTCTCTCTCTCTCTCTCTCTCTCTCCTTATCTTCATCTCTATCATCATCCATATTGTCTCTCTATCTCCCTTCTTTATCACTACATCTCCTATTCCCTCTATCATTATATATTACTTGCTCCTCATTAACATCATTTTTCTATCCATTCAACATGTAATCTTTAACCCCTTGAGACCCAGAACGTAATTTCCATTGTAATTTGAGACCCAGAACGTAATTTCCATTGTAATTTGAGACCCAGAACGTAATTTCCATTGTAATTTGACTACTATTAGACGATTTTTAGTGAGTAGAAGCAATATTTTAATAGACATGACCTGTTTACTATCCTTGGCGACTAACTCAATTTGGTATATTTTGTAAATTTTTCGTAGTTTTATGGCTAATAAGACGATTTCATATAGCAAAGGAAAGATCTGGGCTTGGAATCCCCCCCCCCATGGTTTTACAAAATAGGCCCACAAACAGCATTTTGTATAGAGCCCCAAACATCATTTTGCATAGGGCCCCTAAACAGCATTTCACATAGGGCCCCCAAACAGCATTTTGCATATAGCCCCAAACAGCATTTTGCACAGGGCCCCCAAGCAGCATCTGAGCACAGGGCCCCAAAAGACTAAAAACGGCACTGCTTGCTTACTTGTCCCAGCCTTCATCCTTGGTCAAATCAGCGGCAAAAAGTTCCATCGCGTGCTTGGCGTCCGGCACGAGTGTCTTGAGCGGCGCGATCTTGGCTTCATTCTCCAGGCTCCTCACCGTGCCCCGCACCTTGTACCCAGCCTCTAGCAGCTGCTTGGCCACGTGGCAGCCCAGGTACCCGCTCACCCCGGTCACTAAGATCACTGCAAAGGAGAGAAAAAGGGGTTACATTAAAGATGTCACACGAAGCCGGAGTCATAAGTCCGAACACCGAATTATCGAGATGCGTGAAAATAATAATAAATTGGAATTGGATGTTAAAATAATGATAAATGGGCATTGGAATGATGATAATGGTGGTAATAATGAAGGATTTATATTATTGTACGTGAAAAAATGTCAGGGATGATGTAAAAGGAGAAACAAATGGGTTAGAAAGTATAGTCAAGACGAAGCCGGAGTCACTAAGTCCGAACATATAATTATTGATGAATTTTTAAAGTTTCAATCAATCAATCATTGGGGGCATACACCGGGGGGCGCGTCGCCTCGCCCACCCTACGACGCCAATCCCGGGGGTCACCACGCGCGAGTTCCCATGCAGGCTCCCTTCCCATACCAAGCAGCTCTCGACAAGAAACATCAACTTGCCCCAGCCACGAGCCTTGTGGGCGCCCCCTTGGCCTCCTCCACGCCGGATTGTCTCTTACATATACAATCTGATGGGAAGGATCGGTTTCAGGGTAGCGTGGCACATGCCCATATAGCCGAAGTTGGCGCTGACGGACTATGCAGGTAATAGGCCTCGATTCAGTCTCACGGTGCAATCGCTGATTTGACACGTAATCATCCCAGCGATACCCCATGATTCTGCGAAGACACTTATTACCAAAGGCATCGATTCGCCTCTTCAAGTCGCTATTTAGTGTCCATGTCTCACAACCATAGAGTAAGACAGGGATCACAAGCGAATAATACAAAATTGGAATGGTGATAATGGTGGTAATAATGAATTTGTGTTATTATTGTACGTGAAAAATATGTCAATGATAACTGAAAAGGAAAAAAATGGGTTGATTAATTAAAGATTTCAGACGGAGCCGGAGTAACGAAGTCCGAACACCGAGTTATTGAGATGAGTGAGAATAGTGATGAATGTGAATGGGAATAGTGGTAGTACCGTCAATAACACTATATCGC
>JACEEZ010024226.1:104369-109369 GCA_016584305.1 Chionoecetes opilio
CCGAAATTTAGAAGAAGCTTAGTATTCCCTTCTGGCATCAAATAAGAACATAAGAAAGTAAGGAAGCTACAAGAGGCCGTGAGACCTACACGAGGTAGTTCCTGTAAAATATCAGTCAGTAAGCAGCAAGGGGGCAGGAAATTCGCATCGTAAAAAAACCAGAGTATAGTTATATCTGTAAACGCTAAATAAAAAGTAATTTATAGGACTTCATTTAAAGTTATTGAGCTGAGTTTTACCCTTTCTGTCATCATATAGGATTGCGACAAGCTTATCACAACGTATTTCATGGATATATCGTTCGGTCTGTAGAACTGAATCAATGGGTCTGTAGAACTGAATCAATGGGTCTGTAGAACTGAATCAATGGGTCTGTAGAACTGAATCAATGGGTCTAGAACTGAATCAATGGGTCTGTAGAACTGAATCAATGGGTCTGTAGAACTGAATCAATGGGTCTGTAGAACTGAATCAATGGGTCTAGAACTGAATCAATGGGTCTGTAGAACTGAATCAATGGGTCTATAGAACTGAATCAATGGGTCTGTAGAACTGAATCAATGGGTCTAGAACTGAATCAATGGGTCTGTAGAACTGAATCAATGGGTCTAGAACTGAATCAATGGGTCTATAGAACTGAATCAATGGGTCTGTAGAACTGAATCAATGGGTCTGTAGAACTGAATCAATGGGTCTAGAACTGAATCAATGGGTCTGTAGAACTGAATCAATGGGTCTGTAGCACTGAATCAATGGGTCTGTAGAACTGAATCAATGGGTCTGTAGAACTGAATCAATGGGTCTGTAGAACTGATCAATGGGTCTGTAGAACTGAATCAATGGTCTGTAGAACTGAATCAATGGGTCTAGAACTGAATCAATGGGTCTGTAGAACTGAATCAATGGGTCTGTAGCACTGAATCCTAACTGGGGCTGTAGAATTACTGACATCAATGGGTCTGTAGAACTGAATCAATGGGTCTGTAGAACTGAATCAATGGGTCTGTAGAACTGAATCAATGGGTCTGTAGAACTGAATCAATGGGTCTGTAGAACTGAATCAATGGGTCTGTAGAACTGAATCAATGGGTCTGTAGAACTGAATCAATGGGTCTGTAGAACTTAATCAATGGGTCTGTAGAACTGAATCAATGGGTCTGTAGAACTGAATCAATGGGTCTGTGAACTGAATCAATGGGTCTAGAACTGAATCAATGGGTCTGTAGAACTGAATCAATGGGTCTGTAGAACGAATCAATGGGTCTAGAACTGAATCAATGGGTCTGTAGAACTGAATCAATGGGTCTGTAGAACTGAATCAATGGGTCTGTAGAACTAATCAATGGGTCTGTAGAACTAATCAATGGGTCTGTAGAACTGAATCAATGGGTCTGTAGAACTGAATCAATGAAGTCTAAATCAATGACCATATATATCTATGAATTATTACGTGCATTTAATACATTATTATATTGGTAGGAAAGTCACCTAAGTTCGTTTTATCCGATTTCTTGCTATAAGCCCCAAGTTATCTGCCGCCAAGAAACTTTCCTTACTCACCCCTGTCCCAATTCCCAATTTATGATCTCCTTCCCCCAACAAATCCACATCCTTCTTCTGATCTAACCATCCTGCTGTAACATTCCCTTCCCTCGCCGTTTCACACTTTCTCTATAACCCCTTCTAGTGCATGGGCCAGATTTACCCACCGTGCACCCACCCACCCCATAACAGTCTGACAAGTTGGACTCAGACTGTTATGGGTGTGGGGTATTGTGGAATGCAACAAGTATAGGAGTCAGAGGGAAAAGCTTATAGCGTCAATAGTAATAGTCCTAGGCAGAGAGGAGTGGGACAGGAGACTAGAGCAGAAAGACGGGGCCCTGTGTACGGTGTTAGGGCTGTATGGGGACAGAAAGGAAACTGAAAGTATTGTAAACCTCACCAAAGTGTTCCTAACGCAGTGTTGGGAGATCAGAACACAAAATAGACAATGAATTAGGATGATAATCAAAGGATTGAAAACTGATCAAAATGTCTTTCCCAGGTGAAATAAACAGGGGAAGAGTTAACAAGTTTTGTTAACGAAGGAGACGAAGTGGAGGAGGACCTATGAAGCGATACTAAGCGACTAAGGTCACAAGAAGAAGAAGGGTGCACGGTGGGTTAATCTGGCCCCTGCACTATCCCCTTTTTATGCTTTGCCATAGTGCCATATGACCTCTGATGTCTGGCACATTTCCCCCTTTTTTTGGCATTAAATCAATCAATCAAGCAACACCATATGCCATTGATCTATTTATTGTCTAGGAAACTGAGTGTATAGAAGTTCAGTATATATCAGTATCTATATATAAATTTAAACATGCATTGAGTAGTGTTCGAAAAGTCATGAAGATTTATTTTCCGTCACAAAGGAGAGTCTTAAGTATGAGATGATATAGTGTGGTGGTTTGAGTGTAGAAATATGTAAGTGAATAACTATCTTTATTATACGTACTTGAACGTGTATTGAGTGAATAGTGCTACTGTCAATAACACTATAGTCGCCACTGCCCTAATGTCGCCAGGCGCCATATATTACGAATTTTAGCATCACTACAGACTTGTATGTGCCACTGAAGACATGTAGTGTGATGTACATAATATAAACTACTGTAGCCTACATGTCTCTTAAGTGGCACATACAAGTTTGTAGTGATGCTAAAATTCGTAATATATGGCATCTGGCGACATTAGTGCAGTGGCGAGTGACTGGCGACTATAGTGTTATTGACGGTAGGTAGAAGTCATTTATTTTTCGTCACAAAGGGAAGTGTTAAAAATGAAATGGTACATGCTCGTATTCGTAGTCACATACCATGATTGCTCGTGGTAATTGCTATGATTTTGTTCCATTTCTACTCAGTCAAAATTATTCACTTGATCTTGTAGCTGCCATGGAAAGTACAAGAGCAATCATACAGTACTCCTATTGCAATCACAACAGAGCTGGCATGACATATTGATTTAATTAGGACAAGACAAAAAGTGAACAATGACCACGTACAATGATGGTATGTGACTACGAATACGAGCAATAGTGTGGTGGTTTGAGTGAAACAAAATTTAAGTAGAAACCTGTATCTGCATTATTATTTGAACGTGCATTGAGTAGCTATATAGTGTTAGAAAAGTCGTATATAGTTATTTTAGGTCTCAAAGGAATGTTTTGAGTATGAAATGATGTGTGGTGATTTTGAGTGAAGAAAAATGTACGTAAAAACCTGTATCTTTACTATATTTGAACGTGCATTGAGTAGTGTTACCGTAGATAACAGTAAAGTCGCCAGGTCAACTTTTTTTTCAGTTTACAGACGTGTGGTGGCGTTAATAGTTAAATTTCTACATCCATGATTTCAGGACAGTTAGAAGGGGCTATCTGGAGAGTCTGTCATTTTGTGTCTTCATCTGTGTCATATTATGGCTATAAATGAACAAATTACAAAAATATCTACAAAGAGGCTACCAACAGTAGAGTCGCCATCTAGTGTTTATTTACTGAGTGTCGTACCGCTGTCGTCGTCGCCCGGGGAAAAAATGCGTAGCAAAATTTGAAACCGTCTATACTTGCAGCTACAAAGCATAAAACAACGCTGAAACAGGGTAGATTATACAGTCATGATATAAACTACTGTGTATCATCTTCAGTGGCACATAAAAATCAGTAGTAATGCTATAATTCGTAATATATGGCGGCTGGCGACATTAGTGCAGGTGGCGACTTGACTTATCTACGGTAGTTATTTTAAGTCACAAATTTGTTTTCGTTAGTCGTGTAAAGTTTATTTCCGTCACAAAGATTTACAGGAACTACCATTTTAGGTCTCGCGGCCTCTTGTAGCTTCCATATTTTCTTATGTTTAACTCTGTGAGACCCAGAACGTAATTTCCATTGTAATTTGGGTAACATTAAACGATTTTTAGTGAATATAATCAATATTTTATAGATATGACCGGTTTAGTATCCTTGCCCACTAACTAATTTGGCATATTAAGCGAGTTTTCAAAATTTTATGGCTAACAACAGACGATTTTTTTATAGCAAAGGAAAGATCTGGGCGTGAAGGTGTTACAGATGTTTATTTAGTATTGAGATGTTAAAGTAATGTGGTTTGATGTGTTGCAGATGTCGCCGTGTGGTGAATGTGGTAGCGGCGAGGGCTGGAATGTGGCGGTGTGGTGGTGGTGGTGGTGGTGACAGCGGTACATTACTGTGTCACCTATGTTGCTATGTCTAATATAACCATAAGCACAGTGTTACTAAGCCTATATCTACCCCTATACATCACTAACTCATCTATTTCACCGGTAAGTTCACGCTGTTTCTTTGTATACCAACCTGTTGTGTGTGCGTGCGTGTGTGTGGGCGTGTGTGCGTCTGTGTGGGCGTGTGTGCGTCTGTCTGTGTCCGTGTGTGCGTATGTATGTGTCAGCCACGCCCTGAGCCAACCACGCGGCTTCCAGACAAACACATTGAAAACTTATCACAGAAATCACTCATTTTAACCACTTTCTACACCTCGGATTAACAATTGCTTGGTATGGGTGGATCGGTGAACACTCCTGCTTTACACTCACCTCCTTCACTCATGGCGTTTGTGTTGGAATAGTGGAGTAAAGGGATGGGAAGTGGAGAAATGTAGAATGCGCGGGTGAGAGCGGGAAGGTGCGCGCTCAGACTGACAGCTGACGGTGGCTTCAACTCCCTTCTCGTCCCCTCGGCGCTTGCTCAGAAAACTTGGGTGTGGTTTTACAGAAATTTCACCCTTCTACCGCGCTGTTTCCACCCTCTTTGCAACTGGCACGTGGTGAATAGCTAATGCACGCACCCTGTAGCCGTAGGAAATTCACCCTAGCTTTGTTTTTAGGGTAGATATGGAGGTAAATAGATGAGGAGCTAGCATTTTTGGGTACAATATTTTGGTGGAGGCGAGACGGAAATGTTTGCTTTGCCTCAG
>JACEEZ010024226.1:111869-136869 GCA_016584305.1 Chionoecetes opilio
GGGAGGAGGAGGAGGAGGAGGGAGAGAAGGAAGGAAAAAGGGAGGGAGGGAAGTAATGATATGACCTTGTAACCTCCTTCTCTCCCTTCCTTCCCTTCATTCACTCCCTTCCCTCCTTTCCTTCCCTTCCCTCTCCCTTCCTTCCCTCCCTCCCTTCCTTCCCTCCTCCCTCCTCCCTCCTTCCCTCCTTTCCCTCCCTTCCCTCCCTCCCTTCCCTCCCTCCCTTCCCTCCTCCTATTATATTATACTAGGAGAAAGGGTGCCCTCCGGGCACCTTTCTCCTAGCTCCTGCGGAGGGCTGTGGGCCTGCTGTGTGCCTGCGGCCCAATGGGGGGCCTGCGGCCATGTTGTGTTATGTTGATAAAAAGAAGAAAAACTCTTCCATCCCCCCAAGTCGATCACGGCCAACAAAATTGGACTACAAAGTCAAGTCTATCTCGCACGGTTTAACCGCTACAGCTGTTTTTAGTTTGTTTTTGCTTGCCACGCCCACCGGGGTCGGATACGCCCCTCAAAACATCTTCCATCCCCCAAAGTCGATCTCGGCCAACAATTTTGGACTACAGTGTCAAGTCTGATAAATAAAATAATTTTATTTACTAAAATTAATAATAGTATCCCCATAAAATGTTCATTCTCTCTAGTATGAATTTTAGAAAAAATGTTCCAGCAGAGACTATAGCAGCCACAGCAGTTTTTAGGTTGTTTTTGCTGGCCACGCCCATCGAAACATAGCCTATGTTCTCCGTTGGGTCATGAGGATTCCAAATATGTGCGGCATGTGGGGTTTTGGCCATCTGTAGCCGAGTCTATAACGAACATACAGACAGACAGACAGACAAATTTTGAGATTTATATATATAGATTATAGCCTGTTGTTTCTTTTCTTTCATCTTACCATTGCTATTCATTTCTCTAATGTATTTGAAGTAGTTACATTTTTTTTCATTCACAATCAATTCTCAGTTTATAATTATTATTATTATTACTATTATTATTATTATTATTATCATTATTTCCTTTTCTCTATTTAACACTTTTCTTCTATCCATTTTTTTCATTTATTTTCACCAGTTTCAATATCTTCCTTTCCCTCAATTTCCTTGCTTTCCCTTTTTCACTACGAGTATTAAAACTTGTCCCTTTTTCCTACGAGTAAGTTATTTTAAAACTTGCCCATTTTTCCTACGAGTAAGTTATTTTAAAACTTGCCCATTTTTCCTACGAGTAAGTTAAAACTTGTCCCTTTTTCCTACGAGTATGTTAAAACTTGTCCCTTTTTCCTACGAGTATGTTAAAACTTGTCCCTTTTTCCTACGAGTAAGTTAAAACTTGTCCCTTTTTCCTACGAGTATGTTAAAACTTGCCCATTTTTCCTCCGAGTATTTTAAAACTTGTCCCTTTTTCCTACGAGTATTTTAAAACTTGCCCATTTTTCCTACGAGTATTTTAAAACTTGCCCCTTTTTCACTACGAGTATTTTAAAGCTTGCCCATTTTTCACTACGAGTATTTTAAAACTTGCCCCTTTTTCACTACGAGTATTTTAAAACTTGCCCATTTTTCACTACGAGTATTTTAAAACTTGTCCATTTTTCACTACGAGTATTTTAAAACTTGTCCCTTTTTCCTACGAGTATTTTAAAACTTGTCCCTTTTTCCTACGAGTATTTTAAAACTTGTCCCTTTTTTCTACGAGTTTTTAAAACGTGCCCCTTTTTTCTACGAGTATTTTAATTTAGAACTTGCCCATTTTTCACTACGAGTATTTTAAAACTTGCCCCTTTTTCCTGCGAGTATTTTAAAACTTGCCCATTTTTCCTGCGAGTATTTTAAAACTTGCCCGTTTTTCCTAAGAGTATTTTAAAACTTGCTCCTTTTTCCTACGAGTATTTGAAAGCTTGCCCATTTTTCACTACGAGTATTTGAAAGCTTGCCCATTTTTCACTACGAGTATTTTAAAGCTTGCCCATTTTTCATTACGAGTATTTTAAAGCTTGCCCATTTTTCACTACGAGTATTTTAAAGCTTGCTCCTTTTTCCTACGAGTATTTTAAAGCTTGCCCATTTTTCACTACGAGTATTTTAAAACTTGCCCATTTTTCACTACGAGTATTTTAAAACTTGTCCATTTTTCACTACGAGTATTTTAAAACTTGCCCATTTTTCACTACGAGTATTTTAAAACTTGTCCATTTTTCACTACGAGTATTTTAAAACTTGCCCATTTTTCACTACGAGTATTTTAAAACTTGCCCCTTTTTCACTACGAGTATTTTAAAACTTGCCCCTTTTTTACTACGAGTATTTTAAAACTTGCCCCTTTTTCACTACGAGTATTTTAAAACTTGTCCCTTTTTCCTACGAGTATTTTAAAACTTGCCCATTTTTCACTACGAGTATTTTAAAACTTGCCCATTTTTCACTACGAGTATTTTAAAACTTGCCCATTTTTCACTACGAGTATTTTAAAACTTGCCCATTTTTCACTACGAGTATTTTAAAACTTGCCCATTTTTCACTACGAGTATTTTAAAACTTGTCCATTTTTTCTACGAGTATTTTAAAACGTGCCCATTTTTTCTACGAGTTTTTAAAACGTGCCCCTTTTTTCTACGAGTATTTTAATTTAGAACTTGCCCATTTTCCCTTATTATTTTCACGTTTACATTCATTAATTACATCAGTTACTAGCTAGGTAGCGTTTATTATTATTTTTTTTATTTAGATAGTATGAAACCAGAAAATTAGTATTACAATTATTATTACGTTTGGTGTTACCCCCCTTTCTCCTCTCTCCCCTCCCTTCCCCCCCTCCCCCTCTCTTTCCCTTCTCCCTTCTCTCTTCTCCCTTCCCCTTCTCCCTCCCCCTTCCCTCCCCCTCCCTTGCCCCCTCTCCTCTCTCTTCTCCCTCCCCCCCTTTCCCTCCTTCCTGCTAGGTTTGTATTAGTGATATAATTGAAATTAAATGAATGCTAAAAAAAAAGGAAAATGTGCCAGACATCAGAGGTCATATGGCCTGATGTAAGCGATTGTTTATTGTTTTATTTGAAGTGGTGATGGTGGTGGTGGTGGTGATAAGGATAATGGCAAGGGTGATGATGATATACTGATAAGGATAAGGATAATGATAATGGCAAGGATGATAATGATATATTGATAAGGATAATAATAATGATGATAGTTATGATGTGTGATTGTTTATAGTTTTATTTGAAGTGGTGATGGTGGTGGTGGTGATAATGATAATGATAATAATGATATACTGATAAGGGTAATAATAATGATGATATTAATGGTGATGATGGTGATGTGTGATTGTTTATAGTTTCATTATGGGTTCTTATTGTTATTGGTGTCGTTATTACTTGTTTTTGTGTGAGGATTTTTCTAACTTACCGTCAATAACACTATAGTCGCCACACTGCACTGCACAGAGGAGGAAGAGGCTATAGTGGGGGAGTATTTATTTGGAGATGTGGAATGTGGAAGAAGCAAAAAGAACAATCAACAGTTTTTGGATGACCAGAGAAAATAATAAGAAAGAAACTAATAAGATAGAATAAGAGAAGACAACAAATTAAAGACCCAGACAGCAAGAAGAAACACGTCAGGGAGTGCCGTTGAAAAAGGCCAGACTCCCGACCAACAACTGAACTGCATTGAACTGCACTAATGTCGCCAGGCGCCATATATTACGAATGTTATGCGTTTCATCACTGAAGAGGCATGCACAGTAGTTTATATTATGTACTACCTGTCTTCAGTGACACAGACAAGGCTGTAGTGATGCTAACATGCCTAATATATGGCGCCTGGCGACATTAGTGCAGTGGCGACTATAGTGTTGTTGACGGTAAGTTCCATCGTTATTGTCAACAATGTTCTTTAATACTATTATCGTTATTGTTTTTTTTTTTCTCTCTCTCTCTCTCTCTCTCTCTCTCTCTCTCTCTCTCTCTCTCTCTCTCTCTCTCTCTCTCATATACACACACACACTTTTTAGTCATCGTGTGTGTGTGTGTGTGTGTGTCTGTGTCTGTCTGTCTGTCTGTGTGTGTGTGTGTGTGTGTGTCTGTGTCTGTGTCTGTGTCTGTCTGTCTGTCTGTGGTGTGTGTGTGTGTGTGTGTGTGTGTGTGTGTCTGTGTCTGTGTCTGTGTGTGTGTGTGTGTGTGTGTGTGTGTGTTACCTATTAATTATTAGCATTATTTAGATTGTGCCATTATGACCTCTGCTGGCTGGCACATTCCCTTTTTTTCGGCATTAAATCAATCAATTATTATTTATTTCCATTGCTTAGTTGCTTCTTACCTCACCTCATTCACTTCCTCTCCTCTTATATTTATTTTATTTTAATATTCATCCGTCTATCAATTCTAGTTAAGATCGTCTGATAATAAAATGTGGTTTCAGGTAATTTGATTCTCTCTATTTACGAGAGAGAGAGAGAGAGAGAGAGAGAGAGAGAGAGAGAGAGAGAGAGAGACACTACCAGACACTGCTAACGCCCTGACATCATTACCAACACCATAGTAACGACAAACCTTCATTTTATCCTTAATTATGACTGACCGTGTATAATTAACAAACATTATTATGACGTATTAGAGAGATCTACCGCTCATGTGTTTAAGAGATTTGGAGTTAGTGTGATATTTCCAGGTGTTAGGCGTAAGGTGTTGTTGTGTGGGCGTGTGGTAACAGTGGCGACGGTGGACTGCTCGAATGCGCCTCCCGCCGTTATCCCCGCCTCTCTCTTCTCTCCTCTCTCTCTCTCTCTCTCCTCTCCTCTTCTCTCTCTCTCTGAGCAATACGAAAAACGTAGATTTTTTTAAATCATACGCTCTCTCTCTCTCTCTCTCTCTCTCTCTCTCTCTCTCTCTCTCTCTCTCTCTCTCTCTCTCTCTCTCTCTCTCTCAGCAATACGAAAAACGAAGAATTTTTTAATCATACGCTCTTCTCTCTCTCTCTCTCTCTCTCTCTCTCTCTCCTCTCTCTCTCTCTCTCTCTCTCCTCTCTCTCTCTCATCTCCCCTCTCTCTCTTCTCTCTCTCTCTCTCTCTCTCTCTCTCTCTCTCTATCAACGAGATTCCTTTATCTTCTCTCTCTCTGACAAATAAAATTTTATTCATACGCTCTCTCTCTCTCTCTCTCTCTCTCTCTCTCTCTCTGTCTCTCTTCTCTCTTCTCTCTCTCTCTCTCTCTGAGTAATATAAAAACTAAGAAAATATTTGATTCATACGCTCTCTCTCTCTCTCTCTTCTCTCTCTCTCTCTCTTCTCTCTCTCTCTCTCTCTCTCTCTCTCTCTCTCCTCTCTCTCTCTCTCCTCTCTCTCTCTCTCTCTCTCTCTGAGTAATATAAAAAACTAAGAAAATATTTTGATTCATACGCTCTCTCTCTCTCTCTCTCTCTCTCTCTCTCTCTCTCTCTTCTCTCTCTCTCTCTCTCTCTCTCTCTCTCTCTCTCTCTCTCTCTCTCTCTCTCAATCTGACATTATATAGATTACAAACAGAGATATTATAATCAGCTCACAGACAAATATTCGAAGTAATTACAATATGAACAAAATTAGTTTTATGAAGTACGTATAGAATTGTGTGTAGTCTGTTTTTTTTAACGAGGCAAAAATTCTGCCCCCTTGCTGCTTACTGCCCGATATTTGATGCCAGGAGAAGGGAATACTACGCTTCTTCTTAACCCTGTGAGACCCAGAGCGTAATTTCCATTGTAATTTGGCTACCATTAGACAATTTTAATGAATATAAGCAATGTTTTATAGATATGACCTGTTTAGTATCCTTGTCCACTACCGTAGATAACAGTAAAGTCGCCAGGACAACTTTGTTTTCTGTTTACAGACGTGTGGTGGCGTTAATACTTACATTTCTACATCCATGATTTCAGGAAAGTTAGAAGGGGCTATCTGGAGAGTCTGTGTCATTTTGTGTTTTCATCTGTGTCAAATTATGGCTATAAATGAACAAATTACAAAAATATCTACAAAGTGGCTAACAACAGTAGAGTCGCCATCTAGTGTTTATTTACTGAGTGTCGTACCGCTGTCGTCGTCGCCCGAAAAAAAAAACGCGTAGTGAAATTTGAAACTGTATATACTTGTAGATACAAAGCATAAAACAACGCTGAAACAGGGTAGATTATACAGTCATGATATAAACTACTGTGTATCATCTTCAGTGGCACATACAAATCAGTAGTAATGCTATAATTCGTAATATTTGGCGCCTGGCGACATCACTGCAGGTGGCGACTTCACTGTTATCTACGGTAGCTAATTCGGTATATTCAGTTACTTTTCGTAATTTTATGGCTCGACAACAGACGTTTTTATATAGCAAAGGAAAGATCTGGGTGTGAAGAGGTTAATTTCAACTATATTTTATCACAGTTAACCTAGTATCAGGTAAACACAGGCATCATTTTAGCATGAGACCTTAAGATAGAATGGAATTTTCGCCTCGTTAAAAAAAATAGACTAGTTATACACCGAAAAAAGTTTAATAAGAGGGAAATGTTGAAAAATTTCTTATATATTTATTTATATACAGTTTTGTCTGATTCCCTTAATATTTTTGTCTGTAATGGATATGTTTTCCTTATATTTGGATAGTAAAGAACGGAAACTTTTATGTGCGGTAGCTACCAGTGCATTTTTTAAGCCAATCTTACTGGGCGACATTCTTTGGATAGCCAGAAAGGTAAAGGCCTACCTGTTAAAATATAGCTTTTTGGATACATCAACTTCACCCTTTTGTATGTTGTGTATAAATAAAGATCCTATGCAGTAATAAGAGTGCACTTCTGGATCTAACACACACAGATAAGATGAACCATTGTATCCAGGAAGAATTTTATGAACATGTCGCCCAGTAGCTTAAAATTGTTCTTACTGGGCGACAGTTTTCCATCACTGGGAGACATTTTGGTCGCCCAGTTAGCATGGTAAAAAATGCACTGCAGCTAATGTAAAGGCTAGAGAATAAAAAGGTAATTAATTAAGCCCTGTTGAAATCTAGGCGAAATGCTGCGAATTTAACTTTATTTATTTATTAATATTTTTGTTTTCCTTCCATTCGTGTGTAAATTTAATCTTAACATTTTTTTTCTGCACATTTTTTCTACCGGTACTCTTATAACTTATTTTTTAAGACTAAGAGAAAGGTTATATTTATTTTTCTACTCAATTATGTGTGTGTGCGCGTGTGTGTGTGTGTGTGTAGAAAGCACGTCACCGCGCGAGGACACACACACACACGCATGCACAAACACACTGACTCATCGCTCTCTCTCTCTCTCTCTCTCTCTCTCTCTCTCTCTCTCTCTCTCTCTCCTCTCTCTCTCTCTCCTCTTCTCTCTCCTCCTCTCTTTCTCTCTCTCTCTCTCTCTCTCTCTCTCTCTCTCTCTCTCTCTCTCTCTCTCTCTCTCTCTCTCTCTCTCTCAATATAATGGTTATGGTACGTTTGTCTGTGTGTCTGTTAGTATGTATGTCTGTTTATCTGTATGAATGTATGTATGTATGTAGGTCATTCACCCTACATTTACGTTGTGTGTGTGTGTGTGTGTGTCTGTGTCTGTGTCTGTGTCTGTGTCTGTGTGTCTGTGTGTCTGTGTGTCTCTGTGTCTCTGTGTCTGTGTCTGTGTCTGTGTCTGTGTCTGTGTCTGTGTGTCTGTGTCTGTGTGTCTGTGTCTGTGTCTGTGTGTGTCTGTGTCTGTGTCTCTGTCTGTGTGTCTGTGTCTGTGTGTGTCTGTGTCTGTGTCTGTATCTGTGTGTCTGTGTGTGTGTGTCTGTGTCTGTGAGTCTGTGTCTGTGTCTGTGTCTGTGTGTCTGTGTCTGTGTGCTGTGTCTGTGTGTGTCTGTACTGTCTCTGTGTCTGTGTGTCTGTGTGTGGTATGTATTTTATTTATTTGTGAAAAATATTGACGAGTAAAAAAAAAAAATGAGTAGCATAATATTTCATAAAAAAAAATTTGAAACAATATACTGACTGATCTGGCGCTCGATTTAGAAAACTATTTATTTTTATCCTTATCGCATTTTCTTTTTTCTTTGGGTAATATTTGTTGTGTTCTCTTAATGTTGATTCTAGGCTATCACACCATTCTTTCACATATCCTTTCATTATCCTTTCACTATATTCACACTATCCTTAAACTCTACTTTAAACAAAACTTCTCAAAACTCATCAAACTCTCCTTAAACTTTCCTCAAAACTCTCCTTTAAACTTTCCTCAAAACTCTCCTTTAAACTTTCCTCAAAACTCCTTTAAACTTTCCTCAAAACTCTCCTTTAAACTTTCCTTAAAACTCTCCTGTAAACTTTCCTCAAAACTCTCCTTAAACTTTCCTCAAAACTCTCCTTTAAACTTTCCTCAAAACTCCTGTAAACTTTCCTCAAAACTCTCCTTTAAACTTTCCTCAAAACTCTCCTTTAAACTTTCCTCAAAACTCTCCTTTAAACTTTCCTCAAAACTCTCCGTAAACTTTCCTCAAAACTCCTTAAACTTTCCTCAAAACTCTCCTGTAAACTTTCCTCAAAACTCTCCTGTAAACTTTCCTCAAAACTCTCCTTTAAACTTTCCTCAAAACTCTCCTTTAAACTTTCCTCAAAACTCTCCTTTAAACTTTCCTCAAAACTCTCCGTAAACTTTCCTCAAAACTCCTTAAACTTTCCTCAACACTCCTGTAAACTTTCCTCAAAACTCTCCTTTAAACTTTCCTCAAAACTCTCCTTTAAACTTTCCTCAAAACTCTCCTTTAAAATTTCCTCAAAACTCTCCTGTAAACTTTCCTCAAACTTTAAACTTTCCTCAAAACTCTCCTTTAAACTTTCCTCAAAACTCTCCTTTAAACTTTCCTCAAAACTCTTTAAACTTTCCTCAAAACTCCTTTAAACTTTCCTCAAAACTCTCTTTAAACTTTCCTCAAAACTCCTTTAAACTTTCCTCAAAACTCTCCTTTAAACTTTCCTCAAAACTCTCCTTTAAACTTTCCTCAAAATCTCCTTAAACTTTCCTCAAAACTCTCCTGTAAACTTTCCTCAAAACTCTCCTCAAAACTCCTTTAAACTTTTCTCAAAACTCTCCTTAAACTTTCCTCAAAACTCTCCTTTAAACTTTCCTCAAAACTCTCCTTAAACTTTCCTCAAAACTCTCCTTTAAACTTTCCTCAAAACTCCTTAAACTTTCCTCAAAACTCTCCTTTAAACTTTCCTCAAAACTCTCCTTAAACTTTCCTCAAAACTCTCCTGTAAACTTTCCTCAAAACTCCTTTAAACTTTCCTCAAAACTCTCCTTTAAACTTTCCTCAAAACTCTCCTTAAACTTTCCTCAAAACTCTCCTTTAAACTTAACTCAAAACTCTCCTTAAACTTTCCTCAAAACTCTCCTGTAAACTTTCCTCAAAACTCCTTTAAACTTTCCTCAAAACTCTCCTTAAACTTTCCTCAAAACTCCTTTAATTTCCTCAAAACCTCCTTAACTATCCTCAAACTCCTGTAAACTTTCCTCAAAACTCTCCTTTAAACTTTCCTCAAAACTCTCCTTTAAACTTTCCTCAAAACTCTCCTTAAACTTTCCTCAACTCCCCAAAACTCTCCTTTAAACTTTCCTCAAAACTCTCCTTTAAACTTTCCTCAAAACTCTCCTTAAACTTTCCTCAAAACTCTCCTGTAAACTTTCCTCAAAACTCTCCTTTAAACTTTCCTCAAAACTCTCCTTAAACTTTCCTCAAAACTCTCCTTTAAACTTTCCTCAAAACTCTCCTTAAACTTTCCTCAAAACTCTCCTTTAAACTTTCCTCAAAACTCTCCTTTAAACTTTCCTCAAAACTCTCCTTTAAACTTTCCTCAAAATCTCCTTAAACTTTCCTCAAAACTCTCCTTAAACTTTCCTCAAAACTCTCCTTTAAACTTTCCTCAAAACTCTCCTTAACTTCTCCTCAAAACTCTCCTTAAACTTCCTCAAACTCTCTTAAACTTTCCTCAAAACTCCTGTAACTTTCTAAATCTCTTTGAAACTTCCTCAAACTACTCTTAAACTACTTCCACAAACTCTCCTTAAATTTCTCAAACTCTCCTTAACTCTCAACTTCCTTAATTTCTCAAAACTCTCCTAACTTTCCTCAAAACTCTCCTTTAAACTTTCCTCAAAACTCTGTTAAACTTTCCTCAAAACTTCCTGTAAACTTTCCTCAAAACTTCTTAACTTTCCTCAAACCTCCTCGTTAAACTTTCCTCAAACTCTTTAACTTTCCTAAACCGTACCTCAAACGTATCGCAAAACTCTCCTTAAAACTTTCCAACTCCTTAAACTTTCCTCAAACTCCTAAACTTCTCAAAATTCTTAAAACTTCTCAAAACTTCCTAAACTTTCTAAAAACCCTTAAACATTCTCAAAACTCTCCTTAAACTTTCTAAAACTCTCTGTAAACTTTCCTCAAAACTTCCTTAAACTCCTCAAAACTCTCCTTAAACTTCCTCAAAACTCTCTTAACTTTCCTCAAAACTCTCCTTTAAACTTTCCTCAAAACTCTCCTTTAAACTTCCTCAAAACTCTCCTTTAAACTTTCCTCAAAACTCTCCTTAAACTTTCTCAAAACTCCTGTAAACTTTCCTCAAAACTCTCCTGTAAACTTTCCTCAAAACTCTCCTTAAACTTTCCTCAAAACTCTCCTGTAAACTTTCCTCAAAACTCTCCTTTAAACTTTCCTCAAAACTCTCCTTAAACTTTCCTCAAAACTCTCCTGTAAACTTTCCTCAAAACTCTCCTGTAAACTTTCCTCAAAACTCTCCTTTAACTTCTCTTTAAACTCTTCCTTTACTTCTCCTCCTCCTAATCCTTTGTACATCTTAGATTTTTTCCTCTGATACAATTTTAACTTTTGACAACTAACTACAACTAACTATTAACTAACTACTAACCACCTAACAACTAAATTTTAACTTTAACTACTAACTACCTAACAACTAACTTCTAACTTCATCACATCACTTGTTTTCCTTTTCTGGTTAACCCCTTGAGGCCCAGAACGTACTACAGCTAAGTATTAATTATCCGACCTTGGGGGGACCGAAGGTAGGTCGGATAATTGGAATAGTTGGATGTTGGGATATCACAGTAACCATAAACGTAAGGACAAAATGGTATAGAACATAAAAGATGCAGCTCTTGAAGACCGATCCAGTGGTAGACGCCAAAGTAAAATCATGCATAAATAAAGCCACAAATCAATATATTCTAAAAACTATAAAAAAAAAAAGTAAAATAAATGGCCAAAACAAGACACAATGTGGTGGTGAAAAAAGTCGGTTGTTTGGACAAGTCGGATGTTTGGAGGTCGGATGTTGGGAATTTGGCTGTAGTTTCCATTGTAATTTGGGTACCATTAGACAATTTTTAGTGAATATAAGCAATATTGTATAGCTATGACTTGTTCCTTGTCAACTAACTTATTTGGTATATTCAGTTACTTTTCACAATTTTATGGTTTTAACAACACACAATTTTTTATAGCAAAGGAAAGATCTGGGCGTGAAGGGGTTAAGTCTTGTTAAGTTCTATTTTCTGGTTATAATAATCTCTAGTTTGCTAATGAGTGGACCTTTCACCTCGAGAACTGTTTTGCAGCAGATTTTGAGATTTTTTTAGTCTATTGTTTTGTTACAGACACCATTTTTTCTATTCACTATTTTTTTAACTCCATTTTTTCGTTTTTTTTTTTTTCACTCCATTTTTTGGGTTTTTTCATTTTTTTCAAACTATATATTTTCGTTTTTGCATTATTTTCAAACCCCATTTTTTTCTTTTTTTTCAGGCCCCATTTTTTTATTCATATTTTTTTCAGACCACATTTCTTTTTTCGTTTATTAATTATTTTTTCCAGTTCTCATTTGTTTGTTTATCCATGATTTGATTCAGATTCCATTCTTTTGTATGGTAATTTTTTTAAGACTCCCTTTTTACGTGCCTTTTCAATATTATCTACGTACGTACGTGTGTATTTATACGACTATGTGTGTAATTTCCATTTGTATGATTAAAAGATGATGGCTTATTATGTCATGTGTGTGTGTGTGTGTGTGTGTGTGTGTGTGTGTGTGTGTGTGTGTGTGTGTGTGTGTGTGTGTGTGTATGTGTGTATTCATCTAGTTGCATCTAGTTGCATTTTACAGGGCCTGAGCTACGCTAAATAACACTAAAGTCGCCAGGATAACGTTTTTTTTTCGATTTACAGACGTGTGGTGGCGTTAATACTTACATTTCTACCTACATCCATGATTTCAGGAAGTTAGAAGGGGCTATCTGGAGAGTCTGTGTCATTTTGTGTCTTCATCTGTGTCATATTATGGCTATAAATGAACAAATTACCAAAATATCAACCGAGTGGCGACCTACACTAAGATCGCCAGCTAGTGTCTATGTTCTGAGTGTCCTCCCGCCGTCGTCGTCGCCCGAAAAAAAACGAGTAGCGAAATTTGAAACCGTATATACTTGCAGATACAAAGCCTAAAACAACGCTGAAACAGGGTAGATTGGATACACTGGAACAGCTCCTTCCCGTAACACAATCCGGTGTTGGTAATTCCGGATCGCTGGTAACACTGTTTGCTCTTCATGTCCTTCCACGACGTTGTAGACTGATCCTGTGGCCGGATGAACAGTTAGACCTAGTCGTGATATAAACTACTATGCATGCTTCTTCAGTGGCACATAAAAATCAGTAGTGATGCTATAATTCGTAATATATGGCGCCTGGCCAAACAAACTACCTCGTGTAGGTCTCACGGCCCCTGAATGTTCTTATGTTCTAGCGACATTAGTGCTATCGCCAGGCTGTCGCCGGCCGAGCTCCAGCTCGGCCGGAGTACTTTGACGACAACATTGTCTGAAGTGCCGAATGGTCGGTCCGGAGCGTGAAGTATCGGCCCCACAGGTAGAGCCACCATCGCTCCACTGCGCTGACAGCAGCCAGCACCTCCCTTTCAGACACAGAGTACTTGCGTTCCGCTGGGGTAAACTGCCGGCTCCAGAATGCCACCACACGCTCCGTCCCGCAGCTATCCTTCTGTGACAACACAGCACCAATGCCCTTGTCGCTCGCGTCTGACGTTACCTCCGCTGGAAGCGAAGGATCAAATGGTTGCAATGCCTTACAGTTTGCTATATGAAGTTTAACCATTTGGAATGCTTTTTCCGCGTCCGTTGACCACACATAAAGCACATCCTTCTTTAGTAGAGTTGACATCGGGCTCACCGTTGCAGCGTATTCGGGAATGAAATGGAAAAACCATCCACATAACCTCAGGAAGCTCTTGAACTCCTTGATATCAGTAGGAGCTGGAGCCTTCAGGATTGCGTCTGTGTGGCTCTGGAGTGGTGATATCCCGTCCTTGGAGAGGCGGTAACTGCAGAAGTCCACGTGAGGCTGTGAAAACACGGATTTACTTGTGTTAATAGTGACGTTGGCTGTTCGTAATTTCTCGAGCACTAGTCTCAGTCGTCTGTCGTGCTTCTCTTGGTTCCTCCCGGTGCACACTATATCGTTGAGATAATGTTCACAGCCAGGTATGCCGGCCAAAACCTTATCTAGCACCTTCTGGAACGCAGATCCTGAAGACGCCAAACCGAAGGGAACCCTGGTATGTTGGAATAACCCGTCGTGTGTTATGAACGCAGTAACAGGACGAGAGGAAGGCTCGAGAACCAGTTGTGGTAAGCAGATTTTAGATCAATCTGACTAAACACCACTCCCCGTAGTTTTGACTGAAGCTCCGAAATAGTGAGAAGTGGGTACACCTCAGAAGTTAACTGGCTGTTTGGCCCTCTCAAATCCACGCACAGGCGGATGGGTCCATTTTTCTTACGAGCCACCACGATAGGGCTTATCCATTCAGACGTATCTATACGCTCAATAACGCCTGCTTCTTCCAGTCGTCGCAGTTCTCGAGACACCTGTTCACGGATGGACAGCGGCAACCTCCGGAGGCCGTGGCGGATTGGAACAGCTCCTTCCCGTAACACAATCCGGTGTTGGTAATTCCGGATCGCTGGTAACACTGTTTGCTCTTCATGTCCTTCCACGACGTTGTAGACTGATCCTGTGGCCGGATGAACAGTTAGACCTAACTTAGCCATTATATCCAGTCCCATAATGGCTTCGTTACCGCTCGTATGCACCAAGTGAAAGTTAGCATTTGCGTATTTGTCGTTGATCTTCACAGTTGCAGGAAGAATACCGGCGACTTTCAGAGGGTTACGACCAACTCCAAAGAGCTTGGTGGTCGTAGGAAGAACTGTTGCTCCCTTAAAGTGTTGCCGAGCTACAGCCACACTAAGAACAGAGACAGTCGCCCCAGTATCCATGCATCTGAAGTTCTAATTCATCACTCATTTCTTCCACTACCACTTGGGCTACGCATGACACACGCTGGGGACGAATGCCCGAACAACACAAGACGGTCAGTTCCTTACAGTCCTTGGGTGTGGTTTCCTTTCTACTTTGCTTAGCACGGCACACGACGGCCCACGCTTCCCACATCTACGGCACACGCTGCCTTTGGCAAGGCACTGCACAGAACGAGATAGATGTCCTGTTTCACCACAATTGAAGCAAGTCCTTAAACTCGTAGAGTTGTTGCCTCGTTGACTGGAGTTAGCCATCATCACACAGGCTTCTTGTAATTCCGGCTCCTGTGCAGTGCCCAGCGTCGCCACCTGAACGGGCGCGCCGGCATAAAGCTGTCTGAAGCTTCCGACATCTTCGATCCACGTATAGATATCTCAAACGCCTCCGCCTGTTGCAGTAGTGTGGTCAGGGTTAGATCCTTGTTTCGTAGGAATCGTTCCCGAAGAATGGGATGCACTGTTTTTTCCACCACTTGATCCCGGATCAATTCTTCCAGCAGCACGCCAAATGTGCAGTGTTTGGCCAGACCACGCAGTGCAGCAACATACTCTGCTGTCGGTTCCCCAGGGCGCTGGCTTCGCTGGCGAAAGTTGAATCGTTCCACCACAACGTTTACCTGCGGAGTGTAGAACAAACGTAGTTTTCTCAGGGCAGTGTCGTATTCGTCTTCACCTTCTTCCTTAGTTACTGTTGGCTGGCTACGATGAACGCGATGTGCCTCGGTACCCACGCAGTGTAGCAATAGTGCCTTCCTCCTGGCTGCCGAATAGGCAGCTTCTCCAACTGCAGTGAGGAACGTAGTAAACCTTGTCTCCCAGTAGTCAGGGTGGCAAGGTTGGTAGAGACGTGAGCTCGCAATGTGCAGCGTCCCTGTGCATTCGGTCAGCGGTTCGAGTCCGCCTAGTTCGTGCTGACGTGGCGGCGCTTTGTATAGTCAATAACCTTGTAGTTGGTACTTGCAAAGTGTCTAGATAGGATGAAAATCTTATCTCTTGTCTCCCAGTCACTCCAAGTCGTAATCGGGCGGTCACCAGGTTCCTGCAGGTACGGTGGTCACGGAACCATTCCCGCGGACTCCGTGCTGAACCTTCTCGCTGCGCCAAATGTAGTGTCGGGTAAAGAAACAAGGAGCGTATGCGAAGGCTGCCAGGCAGTAACTGGTGCTTTATTAATTTCTCTATACCGAGTCACGTTGCGTGAACCTGAACCCTCGTTCGAGCGATACATCGGAACACTACATTATCTACGTTACATTTCATCATTAATTTTTAGTGCTTAGTGTTGGCCGAAACCACCACCCCGGGAGGCAGGTCACAAACCCCCGGCTAACATCCAGTACCCATTCACTGCTGGGTGGACAGGGGCTCGGGTTTTAAGAAGACCGCCCGTCTGTCTTCGCTCCGCCCGGGGATCGAACCCGGAATTTCTCGGTTGTGAGCCGAGCGTGCTAACCGCTACACTACGGAGTACCCTGATTTGTGTTGGGTTCTGATACCGCGGTGTGTGTGTGTGTGTGTGTGTGTGTGTGTGTGTGTGTGTGTGTTTTAGGTACGAATTTATTTGTTTGTTTATCTATTTTCTTGCATAGATATGTGTGTCTATTTATATGTGTGTATGTCTATTCATCAACTGGAAATCTCACATTTTCATCTCTTGCTAAAACAGCTTCTAAGAAGTTGGGTGTCCTGTGGCGTCTGTGTCCTATTTTTTCTCCCTCCCAGTTGCTTGCTCAGGGGCCTTATCCGCCCATGTATGGAGTATGTCTCACATGTTTGGAGAGGATCCACTCATACAACTTTCCTAAACAGGGTTGAGTCAAAAGCTTTTCGTCTCATCAACTCCCCTCCTCTGACTGACTGTCTTCAATCTTTAAATCACCACCGGAATGTTGCTTCTCTTGCTATCTTCTACCGTTATTTTCATGCTCACTGCTCTTCTGAACTTGCTAACTGCATGCCTCCCCCACTCCCGCGGCCTCGCTGCACAAGACTTTCTATTCATTCTCATCCCTATTCTGTCCATCTTCCTAATGCAAGAGTTAACCAGTATCTTTACTTTTTCATCCCTTTCACTGGTAAACTCTGGAACTCATTTTATTTGTTTGTCCCCCTTCTTACGACTTCGAACTAAATAAATAGAGGAGTTTTGAGACACCTCCCATACTAAAATGGCCAAACCCCTTTTCTTCTTTTGAAGAAAAGAGGCTTTTCTGTTCTTTTTCATTCTTCTTCATTTTTCTGTTCTTTTGAGTATTGCATTTTGTCGGTTTTAGGCCAGTCCCTCATGACAAGAAGAAAAAAAAGCCAGACAGCAAACTCAAAGGGAAACAATAACGGAGAAGAAATATAAAGAAAATGTTCAAACACATGAAAAACGTGAAAAGTAGAAGAGAGAATGAAGACGACGAAGAAGGAGAAGACGAGAGAGGAGAGGAGAGAGAGAGCAGAGAGAGGAGAGAGAGAAGAGCGAGAGAGAGGAGAGAGGAGAGAGAGAGAGGAGAGAGAGAAGAGAGAGAGAGACGAGAGAGAGGAGAGGAGAGAGAGAGAGAGAGAGAGAGAGAGGAAGAGAGAGAGAGAGAGAGAGAGAGAGAGAGGAGGGAGAGAGAGAGAGGAGGAGAGAGAGAGAGAGAGAGAGAGGAGAGAGGAGAGAGAGGAGAGGGAGGGAGAGAGAGAGAGAGAGAGAGGGAGGGAGAGGAGAGGAAGAGAGAGAGAGAGAGAGAGAGAGAGAGAGAGGAGAGAGAGAGAGAGATGAAAAAAAGTATCAGAAAACAGGGGTGCGTTCAGTAGGGCAATAGTAGGGCAGGACCTACGCCCCTGACGTCACCGTACTTTTTGCCGCGTATTGCTCTCTCGCAATACTTCTCGAGGAGGTGGTTTGCCGCTGGGTTGGCAGCTTGAGCCACAATAAGGGTATGTAAACAAAGGATAAAGAAAGCCTTTCCTCCTCTCTCTCCTCTTCTTACCTCCTTAATATTTCATTTCCTGCTGCTATAACTTCTGCTGCATCTAATACAGGGGCATCAAAAAGTTATTCTGCGAGAATAAGAATAGCCACGGCAATACATTTCGACAGTTGGTAGCAAAATGTATTGTGAATCGTTGAGTAGGGAAGAGACGATTCGTAGAGTGCGGGGTAACCCAAAGTCGTTACTTAGGGGGAACCTTACTGAACGCAGCCCAGTCGTCCGGCCCTAAAGAAAACGTGGTGTGTGCCGCCAGACAGGAAGGGTAACTCCCCCATTGATCAGACGAGGGTGTGGCGTGGCGGCGGTGTGACCCAATCCATAGTGACCTGGATTCCTCCGTCTGGCGGCTGATTGAGGGAACGAGGGGGAGGAAGAGAAGGAAGGAAAGAAGGGAGGAGATGGGGAGGGAAGATTGGTGGGAAGGAAGGGTAGGAAGGAGGGAGGGATAGAGAAGGAGGATGGAAGGAGGAGGGAAAGAAGGGGAGAAGGAGAGGGAGAGAAGGAAGGAAGAGACAGGAAAGAGGGGGAAGAAGGAGATAAGGAAGGAAGGGAGGAAGGAGGGAAAGGAAGAAGGAAGGGAGGAAGGAGGGAGGGAGAGAAGGAATGAAGGGAGGGAGGGGGGAAAGAAGGAAGGGAGGAAGGAGGAGACATGAAGGAAGGAAGGAGGGAAAGAAGGAAGGAGGGAGGAAGAAGGAAGGGAGGAAGGAGGGAGGGAGAGAAGGAATGAAGGGAGGGTGGGAGGGAAAGAAGGAGGGAGGAAGGAGGGAGACAATGAAGGAAGGAAGGAGGGAAAGAAGGAAGGAGGGAGGAAGGGAAAATCTAGGGTTAATATAATTATGTGTATCAAATGAAAATGAATGGTGTTATTGCTGGATATATTTTGTTGTTTTTGTTTTGTTATTTGTTTTGTTTCTTTGTTTGTCGCCTGATTTGTATTGGTAGATATATATTTTTTTATTTCGATTTTTTTTTTTTTAAGAGATTTTTTGTTTCAAGAATTTTTTTTTTTTTTTTTTAAGATTTTTTTTTTTTTTTTTTTAAAGAAGAATTTTTTTTTCTTCAATGTTTCTTGTCTTATTGTGGTTCGTTTTTTCTTCTTATGCTGCTTCTTCCTCATCATTCTCTTTTTCCTCCTCCTCCTCCTCATCTTCTTCTGTCTGTTTCATGACCGACTATTATTATTATTATTATTATTATTATTATTATTATTATTATTATTATTATTATTATTATTATTATTATTATTATTTATTATTCCTTCATTCTCACGTAAAAGTAGGACAGCAGACAAAGGAGAAAAGAGAAGGAAGTAGAAGAGGAGGAAGAAGGGTCTCTCTCTCTCTCTCTCTCTCTCTCTCTCTCTCTCTCTCTCTCTCTCTCTCTCTCTCTCTCTCTCTCTCTCTCTCTCTCTCTCTCTCTCTCTCTCTCTCTCTCTCTCTCTCACTCATAACTTTCAAGCTGTATTGATTTAAAAGCAGGCCACACACACACACACACACACACACACACCACACACACACACACACACACACACACACACACACACACACACACACACACACACACACCACACGCGAGATAATAAAATAAATATAAAATAAGATAAATGTATAACGAATACGTCAGCATTGAGGGGAGAGGCCGCCGTGAAAATATGAAAGAAAAAAAAAATTAAATACGAATTTGAGTGATATGGTCTATGCCGCAGCGGTCGGCAACCCATAATTCGAGAAGAGCCATTTTCTTCAAACTTTGCAGAAAAGCATTGCTGATGGAGCCGCAGTGAAAATTATGAATGAAACTTACGCAACAATAAAATGTTCCTCATCCATAATACCATATGGGAGTTAAATATACCTAGAGACAAGATAATCAAATTCACTTTGATAATAATAATAATAATAATAATAATAATAATAATAATAATAATAATAATAAGTAGCTAAAATAATTCATCCCAATATTTTCCTAGAGACACAGACCTGAGACACACACACTAGTGCACGGCGGCTAGCAATGCCAGTATTGTATCTGTTATATTTTTCTTTATAATAATTTGGACATTTTTAAGTAGGTGGCAGGAGCCACACAGGTCTCTTGAAAGAGCCGCATGCGGCTCCGGAGCCGCAGGTTGCCGACCGCTGGGACTCTATGGCAACACCCTATCCCTTGGCTTTCGAATGGTGGATTTTTTTTCAGTCGGACATAAATTTAAATGTCCATAGCGAGGGGCTTTTAAACTTTCAAAACTTTAAAAAAAAAAAAAAAAAAATGGATTTCTTTTGGGACAATTTTCCCATATATCAAAACTAAGCCTTTAAAAAACAACAACAACAGCAATCTTCAGGGTGAAGTTTGTTACCCAGGTAACAATTCTGGAAACAATTTTGGATATGAAAAGTGCAATCTGTTCACAATTTTTTTGGAACAAATGTATACATCCAAAAAGGCCTAGAAAAGAGAGAAAAGAGAAGAATTACATCGAAGAAGACAATAAACAAGAAGAGGAAGACAGACCAAGGAATTCCAGCAGAAAGCTAGGCACCTGGTGACCCTTGCTGGAACCTTGCCACAATGAGGGGCGTGGCGCCCTGACACCCTCGCCTTGGAGCCATTAATTAATACCTTTATAAGGGGGGACAAGGTGCAGATCCTTTTATGCATGCATTGATATGTGATTACTGATCCCACAAAATTCACATGAAAGTAGCATTGACAGTATAGTACCTTCACTGGAGCGCAGAAACTTTAGCAAAACTTCAAACGCGTTTTTCTCAAAACTAGTATAAAATGAACATAAAATAATTTCTGCTTTTATTTTTGGCACGATTTACACGAAACTTTAGGACACACAAAATCAAATATCGTAGATTTTTTTTTTTTTTTTTTTTTTTTTTTTTTTAACAAGTTTTGAATTTTTTTTCGAATACAGTTAAAAAAAACCAACAAGACAAATTGTTAGAATAACAATGAATTATCAGATGCGCATGTCACAAGAAATATCGGTCAAAAAATGGCTGAGAAAAATTTATTCAAATTTTCATCAAAAACCGAAAAAATAGTTTTCCTTAATTTTTCAAATTTTTCATTTCATCTGATCAGCTTGAAATTTCATGTGATAGCAAGGTACTAATATACACAACCATAGACCACTGTAAATCTGGACTGCGCACGGAATATCGGCCTGTTGCACAAGGGCCCTTAAGTCGGAGCGCCTGTTTTCAACTTCACTGTTCACTCGGTAACCAGGAAGGATATCGAAGCGAATTTTCGTAGGTTTTCAGTTCCTAATAGAAAGTCGCTGATAGTGACGTAGTTTACATAGGAGTGAAAGAAGAAACTGTAGGAGATGAGTGGAGATGATAGGAGTATATAGGAAGTAAAGAAGAGGCTGTTATGGAGATGTTGAGGTTAGTGGAGATGAGTGTAGGGGGTTTAAAGGGTGTGAAATGAGGTTACGGTGAGGTGGAGGAGGGGTTGTGGGAGGAGGGGGGTTTATGGGTTAGTGGCCGAGGTTGAATTTTGTGCGAAACTGGGCGCGTAATTTTAGGTTATATAACAGTGGTGATGAATGTTACGTGTGTGTGTGTGTGTGTGTGTGTGTGTGTGTGTGTGTAGAGGTGATTAAAACCATATGAGGTGAAGTTTATGATGCGTCTCGGATTTCACTCACCTCACAACCATGGGACCAGTGGGGCCCCTATGCAGCCTGGTGATTTCAATACACTGGCGCGTAAACAGTCCAGTTTGTAATTCATGAGGGACTCTCCCCTTAAGAGGAGACACCAATAAGGACAAAACGATACATTAAATAGAAAAAAAAAAAATAGATAGATAGATATTTTATTGTCCACAAAAATGCATAAAAGAAATTACATAATATACCAAAATTTACTCATGAACCAAAAATTTACTCATGGACCAAACATTTACTCATGGACCAAAAATTTACTCATGGACCAAACATTTACTCATGGACCAAACATTTACTCATGGACCAAAAATTTACTCATGGACCAAAAATTTACTCATGGACCAAAAATTTACTCATGGACCAAAAATTTACTCATGGACCAAACATTTACTCATGGACCAAACATTTACTCATGGACCAAAAATTTACTCATGGACCAAACATTTACTCATGGACCAAAAATTTACTCATGGACCAAAAATTTACTCATGGACCAAAAATTTACTCATGGACCAAAAATTTACTCATGGACCAAACATTTACTCATGGACCAAAAATTTACTCATGGACCAAAAATTTACTCATGGACCAAAAATTTACTCATGGACCAAACATTTACTCATGGACCAAAAATTTACTCTAATCAGTAATTAACAAAAGTATCAAGTGCCTAAAAAAATGTATATGGGAAACGTTGTGGCGCCTAAGTATTATTTTTACATTAAAATTATACTTCCATGTAATATACGTATATAATTTCCTATCAGCTCAACCTAATAATTCAACAACACTACTAAAAGCAAAAAATTAAAACTAACATCGCATTTTAGATACATAAAATATGATTACATTCTCACAAATTACAAGTTAACCCCTTCACACCCAGATCTTTCCTTTGCTATACATAAACGTCCATTGTTAGCCATACAATTACGACAAGTGACTTAAGGGGGGTTGTAAAATCGCGAATCCCATGTTAAATTGCTTATGTTCTTCTTGTAACTCCTCCCTTATTTATTGACCAATTTCATTCATTCAAAAGGCATTTTAATCAGGAAGGATAGGAGATTAAGGTTTGCTATCGTTTGTTTTTATATAATAGTAAAAAATATATTTTAAAGTTCGATGAAAAAAATAATAATATTTGACATATAAATATTTGTCAAAACTCAAAATCAACTTCAAACAATAGTTACTATAGCAAAACTAATTCCTTTTTCATACTTTCATAATAGACGATGATTTTGATGTTAAACTGACCAGTATGTTGTATATTAGTGAAGTTATTGTCATTTATGTTGAAAGTTGTCGGCGAAACCAAAGTAATTTTTCCGCCTTTTTTTAGGTTTTTGCCGTTCCATGACTAAACTTGTACCAATTACTGCATTAATTGTTCTTATTACAATAGGCCATGTTATTCTTGTTACGTGGGCACCAAAATTAAATTTGTAACTACATTATTTGGGATTTTATGGACATTTTGGTAATTTTGAGAAAGTCAAATATTTCGCGATCGACGATGGCCGCCATACGAACCCCATGGGACATTAGTTGACAGTGTTGACATTGATTTTTGTTTTCTAGACATATTTGTGCATCTAAAAAAGTAGGTCTCATTATAGATTGTCCAGGGGTGCACGTGGCGCCCTCTGGACTACTAGGCTAATATGATTACGTAAAATATATATACAAGGTTGACTCATTTGTCTTACTTAGTTCTACTATTACTACCACTAGTACTACCACAATTACTATCACTATTACTACCACTAGTACTACCACAATTACTATCACAATTACTACCACTAGTACTACCACAATTACTATCACTATTACTACCACTAGTACTACCACAATTACTATCACAATTACTATCACTACTACTATCACTACTACTACTACTAATAATAATAATAATGATAATAATAACACTACTACTACTACAAATACTTGACTATCACTACCACAACTACCACTACCACCACTACCACAACTACCACTACCACTACTACTACTACTACTACCACTACCACTACTACTACTACTACTACTACTACTACTACTACTACTACTACTACTACTACTACTACTACTACTACCACTACCACTACCACTACCACAACTACCACTACTACCACTACCACTACCACTACCACCACTACCACCACTACCACTACCACTACTACTACTACTACTACTACTACTACTACCACTACCACTACCACTACCACTACCACTACTACTACTACTACTACTACTACTACTACTATTACTACTACTACGACTACTACCACTACCACTACCACTACCACTACTACTACTACTATTACTACTACTACGACTACTACCACCACTACTACTACTACTATTACTACTACCACCACTACTACTACTACTACTATTACTACTACCACCACTACTACTACTATAACGCTTTCAGTCCCATCATGCATGTAGGTGTACGTAAATTATGCATACATGAGTCACAGACGTACATAAACAGTCATGAAAGTCACACACATCTTGAGGTAGACGTGTACTTGCACACGCACGCACACACACACACACACACACACACACACACACACACACACACACACACACACACACACACACACACACACACACATACGCCAGAACTGTTTTTTATTGACATGTCGGAATCGATTTGCATTAAGTAGGACAATGTGTGTGTGTGTATGTCATTCACCCCATGGTCTTGTCCACGCGAGCTGGCTCGCGATCGCCAGTTTTCACCCTCTCAGTGCGAGCTTGGAGCTCATTATTACCGATCTTTGGGCAATGCTGGGACCTCACACACCACACCCCCCCATCCCCTTGCTCAAGGGGGACAGTAACCGCCCGAATTTGTCAAGTGAAAAAATCCCCGGGAGCACGAGGATTCGAACCGCCTACCCACAGAATGGGAGCCCGGCACGCTGTCACCTGGGGTGAGTTTGAGAGGAAGAATTTGAGTGGTGCGAGCCGCTCAAAGTCTCTCTCAAACGCTTGTGCGCGACTCGGGCGGGCCGTTCGAGTTGCCACCGAGCGCCCAAGCCAAAACCTTGGGCGCTCTGCGAGGTGTGACGTTATGACAACAACAATGGCCGCCCAAACAGAGACGAATTTGAGACAAATTTATGCTATTCCTGCCAATTACAGTCGAAAGACTACAATGTTATCCCGCAGCATGCATTGCCATGCACTGCTAAGTACTGTACTGGAGCCTACTTATAATTAATAGTGAAAATACAGTAAATTGGAGTGATAATTTACGATATTATAGTGGTCCAATGAACAGTGGAGGGAGATAAATTTATTAAAGTTCACATTACATCCCCTTATATAAGCATTAGGTATTTCCTAGTATTTTTTTAATATATGTGCAGTTTAAACCAATACAAGATCGGTGGTTTTAGATATCCTGAACGTTTCATTCTCATCATAAGGAGTATTTCTAACCCCTACAATAGCCGGCAGGGTATATGTGCAGTTTAAACCAATACACGATTGCTGGATAAGTATCCTGAACGTTTCGTTCTCATCGCTAAGGAGTATTTATGACCCATACAAAAAATAACAAGGTGGTCTGGGGGAGTGAGGTAAGGTTGCGTAATCAATGCCCAGGTTAGGTTTGTTAACTAGTGGGGGGTTCTGGGGGAGAACAGCTCCCCCAGTTATGCCAGGAGAGTATTGGTTGAAACTGCACATTTACCGCCGGCAGGAATAAAAAATAACAAGAAAGGTCTGGTGGTGAGCGAAACCCCCTGCCTCAGTGAGCTAAGGTTATGTAATCAATGCCCAGGTTAGCTAGGTTAGTTTAGGTCTGGATGGTGTAGCCCCGCTAGTTAGGTAAATCTTAAGAACAAAGGCTCCACCCTCTATCTTCTTATAGCCAACAAGCTTGGGGACATGGTGGG
>JACEEZ010024226.1:141869-196670 GCA_016584305.1 Chionoecetes opilio
CGGTGGTTGACTTTCGGTTCTGTTTGTGCCACAGAGGGTATCTGCATGGGCTTTCTCTTTCACCTAAGAATATACACAAAAAATATTATTTAAAAAACTACGATTATGATTTAAAAACTGTATAAACATACAATAACTTTACTACTTAACTTTAAAAATTGACTTATGACTTAATACTCTACTGACAAGTTGTTCGTAAATGGCCAACTTGGCCAACCAATGATCTTCCTCCTTATGCTGAAGATAAAACCTAGTACATTGTCCATAGCAGCAACCAGCCTGGCCTCGGCCACTGGTGGAGGGCGTTGTTTCGCCACAGTAATCAAGGCGCGGCACAAAGCATCATGCGGCACAGAACAGAAGGCACACAATGGTTTGCCCGGTACAGTACGAGGGATGGCGGTTACCTTGCACCTCAGCCTAGCGAAAAAGCAGGATGAAGGCTGTCGCCCCACCATCGCAACGCACTAATTCACTCACAACACACTCCTTGCAAGTAATGTTTAGCTCTACAGCAGAGCCATAATCACTGTAAGCAAATAACACCGTCCCCAGCATTCGTAGCATACATTTATAGTCCACAAGCCAGGACTAGTCAACAAGCCAGGTAGGGTCCAACTGCACCCCCCCCACAACTCTCCGAAACCATAATATTTTGAAGCACTGGGGTCTCCTAAAGTGGAAAACAACTGGTAACAGAAAATAAACTGGGACTCACTGTCCCTATTGGGCCCATTTTTGATGGTACCCTAAAAATCATGAATTTTCGCCTGTGGCGCGACATATTTGGATTTGCTGTCTTCACAGGCAATATCATCAATGATATTAGGTAATATCTAATACGTTTATATCCAAAGACAGCATATGATCTCCTGAGTACCATGCAATCAACAAATATCATGCTTGATGGTGCCAATCTTATAAACTTGGATGTCAAGTAGCACTATCCAATATCATTTGGTTTTGTCACAAAATAAGCCACAGTTTTTCTGATTGTGCCATTGCCATGGTTAAAAACATCTAATAGGCACCAATGAATCAGGGCTTGAAAACGAAATTATTTTTCAAACGGTTCGTTCCGATCAGAAACAGTATTATTAACGTTTCGTTTTCCGTTCCTCCTCCAAACATAACGTTCCTGAACCGGTTAGAAAGAAATGAAAACCGGTTAGAACGTTATCCTCAAACCCTGTATTCAATATGCTATTAGCCCTAATAAATAATAATGCCTATACATGACTACATTCTTATAGATGGTAATAAAGCCATACATTTCATGGTGCATAGTATCATATAGTATTCATTTGTTGGTATCCAACAAAATCAAACCCTTAGATGTCGTAAGAACTATATTATTAGACGACTTAAATAAGGCAACACATTTACATATACAATACAGGAAGCGTAGTGTAGGAGTATGCAATCTCAGTTGCCGTAAAGACATGAATCACTAATTATTTAATAATATTGTATATGGCAAAAAATATATTAATTCGTAACATCACCAGCCCACTAATTAAATAAACCTAATCAATAAAGGCAATGACTACATGTGGTACTCCAAGGACTCGAACCTAGGACACTCAAACCGAAATTCGGCGCACCAAGCATTAGGCTATGAACACAGTTACAAATTTAAGCACATACTCATTATATATAATCCCTTTTCGAATAATGGATATTAATCTAAACATGTTCTTAAATCCAACTGCAGTATCATAGCCCAACTATTGCACGATTGGAAGGTGTAATAAAACAAGGGAATGTGATGCATATCACGAAGACAAAAATTCATGATTATAAAAGGTAAAGAATAATTACTCTTCACAAATTAAATGAAAAGTGGTGCATATGATACTATTTGAAACAAAACCACATCGTCAATTGCCAAGTGAACAAATACAGTAGACTTAATTGATGTATGTATGTAATACATTTGTATATACTTAAATAATTTGGCTACTGGAAGTGAAAATGGATTGTTGACCACATGGTGACCACATTTCTATGGTGAAGGTGAGGCCCGAAGTATCTTGTAGGCAGAGCTTCAGCTGTTCTGCTTCGTAGTGACTTGTCGTTTTGATAAAGATGTCATCGATGTAGCGGCAGTATATGTCGGGCTTGCTTATTGCTAAGGCCTGTGGGCTTGTGGGCCAAGACCCACAACGCCAGAGGTGCAATCGCTTCGCTTGATGTCGAGTCCCTCTTCACCAACGTACCTGTTGACCGTACAATCAACTACATCATCGACCAGGTGTATAACAATGACTCCATCCCCCCGCTTGACGTCCCGGAACCTGTACTACGTGGACTCCTCGAATGCTGCACTAAAGAAGCACCTTTTACCTCTTCCCGAGGGAACAAGTATCAACAAATAGCCGGCGTCGCTATGGGCTTTCCCTTAGGAGTATTGTTGGCAAACTTCTTCATGGGCTGCGTAGAAGAAGAAGTATTCAAGAAAATAAGCAAGCCCGACATATACTGCCGCTACATCGATGACATCTTTATCAAAACGACAAGTCACTACGAAGCAGAACAGCTGAAGCTCTGCCTACAAGATACTTCGGGCCTCACCTTCACCATAGAAATGTGGTCACCATGTGGTCAACAATCCATTTTCACTTCCAGTAGCCAAATTATTTAAGTATATACAAATGTATTACATACATACATCAATTAAGTCTACTGTATTTGTTCACTTGGCAATTGACGATGTGGTTTTGTTTCAAATAGTATCATATGCACCACTTTTCATTTAATTTGTGAAGAGTAATTATTCTTTACCTTTTATAATCATGAATTTTTGTCTTCGTGATATGCATCACATTCCCTTGTTTTATTACACCTTCCAATCGTGCAATAGTTGGGCTATGATACTGCAGTTGGATTTAAGAACATGTTTAGATTAATATCCATTATTCGAAAAGGGATTATATATAATGAGTATGTGCTTAAATTTGTAACTGTGTTCATAGCCTAATGCTTGGTGCGCCGAATTTCGGTTTGAGTGTCCTAGGTTCGAGTCCTTGGAGTACCACATGTAGTCATTGCCTTTATTGATTAGGTTTATTTAATTAGTGGGCTGGTGATGTTACGAATTAATATATTTTTTGCCATATACAATATTATTAAATAATTAGTGATTCATGTCTTTACGGCAACTGAGATTGCATACTCCTACACTACGCTTCCTGTATTGTATATGTAAATGTGTTGCCTTATTTAAGTCGTCTAATAATATAGTTCTTACGACATCTAAGGGTTTGATTTTGTTGGATACCAACAAATGAATACTATATGATACTATGCACCATGAAATGTATGGCTTTATTACCATCTATAAGAATGTAGTCATGTATAGGCATTATTATTTATTAGGGCTAATAGCATATTGAATACAGGGTTTGAGGATAACGTTCTAACCGGTTTTCATTTCTTTCTAACCGGTTCAGGAACGTTATGTTTGGAGGAGGAACGGAAAACGAAACGTTAATAATACTGTTTCTGATCGGAACGAACCGTTTGAAAAATAATTTCGTTTTCAAGCCCTGATTCATTGGTGCCTATTAGATGTTTTTAACCATGGCAATGGCACAATCAGAAAAACTGTGGCTTATTTTGTGACAAAACCAAATGATATTGGATAGTGCTACTTGACATCAAAGTTTATAAGATTGGCACCATCAAGCATGATATTTGTTGATTGCATGGTACTCAGGAGATCATATGCTGTCTTTGGATATAAACGTATTAGATATTACCTAATATTATTGATGATATTGCCTGTTAAGACAGCGAACCCAAATATGTCGCGCCACAGGCGAAAATTCACGATTTTTAGGGTACCATAAAAAATGGGCCCAATAGGGACAGTGAGTCCCAGTTTATTTTCTGTTACCAGTTGTTTTCCACTTTAGGAGACCCCAGTGCTTCAAAATATTATGGTTTCGGAGAGTTGTGGGGGGGGTGCAGTTGGACCCTACCTGGCTATTACACACAGCTGTGTGTGCTCGCTGTGTCTGTATCACTGGTTGGTGGCCCTCCCATCACCCTCGCCTTGCTCATAATACGTACTTATTATAAGCGGAAAAGTGTCAAGAGGATGATAGTTAGGTCAGTTTCTCGAAACATCCTGTGGTTATTTCACAAGCTCGGCTAGGAGCACACCATAATAGAAGACATGGCTGAGTCTGCAAGGAACATGTGATGTCACAGATCAGCCCGCTACCGTCAAATCATGTTTCTAGTATCTGCTGACCTTGGGAATCACTGAACAAAGTTAACAGTAACATCTAAGACATTTCAATGGTATTACTACATCACACAGATAATGTTTATATGAATAAAAAAAAAAAAAAAAAAAAACATCCTTGAAAAGCAAAGCAAGAAGAAGGGCTGGGAGGTCGCGTATTTCCTCTGAGAATGTTCACTGATAACTGCGGCCTTGGTTGACTTGACTAGTCACTGGCGGGCAAGCAGCGTTTCCTGTACGGTGCGCGAGGCCGCGCATGAATCGTGTTCAAATTTGGGAGTTTGCGGACATATTTGCGTTTGCGGAAGTGCTTCCGCAAACGCAAATCCGCAAACATTTACACTTCCGCAAACGAATTCAGACTTCCGCAATATGCGGAAGTTGTGGTTTGCGGAAGTGCCCACCTCTGGCACTGTGTATGTGTGTGTGTGTGTGTGTGCCGCGGTGTGCGTGTGTGTGTGTGTGTGTGTGTGTGTATACGTAGGTTGTATGTACAGTGTGGGTGTGAGACGGACTGTGTGTGGGTGTGTGTGTGTGTGTCTGTGTCTGTCTGTGTGTCTGTCTGTGTGTGTCAGTCTATGTCTGTCTGTGTCTGTGTCTGTGTCTGTGTCTGTGTGTGTCTGTGTCTGTGTGTGTCTATGTCTGTCTGTGTGTGTCTATGTCTGTGTCTGTGTCTGTGTGTGTGTGTGTGTCTGTGTGTGTGTGTGTGTGCGTGTGTGCGTGCGTGCGTGCGTGCGTGCGTGCGTGTGTGTGTGATTACCTGGCCACTGTAAAATGGGACCAGGAAAACAGTTTTGACGAAGAATTTTTAGTTTTTGAAACACGATTGACTCATAGAACTTTTTACATCTTTATCATAATTAACATTACTATAATAATAATGATAATAATAATAATAATAGTAATAATGATAACGATAATAATACTCTATCTTTCACGTCAGACAGCTACTACTACCACACAACTACCACAACCACTACTAAGACCCGGTCACAACTTCTAGAATTGGTTGCCATGATGAGGAACAACAAGAAGAAAAAACCCCACTACTGCCATCACATAACAACAACAACAACAGATACAAGTAGGTACTGATGCATGTTTACAGGTACAGGTTACAGGTGTTTACAGGTAGGGACAGGAGGGGGGGGGGGGGGTCAGCAACAACCCCCCTACCACCCTATTCTACTACTACTACTACTACAAATACTTGGCTATCACTACCCCTACTATACTACCACAACCACCACTACTACTACTACCTCTATCACCACTACTACTACTCAGGGGCGTAGCTAGACATTTTGGGGCCCGGGGGGCTTACTTCCTGGAGGGGCCTCCTCTAAAGTTTGCAGGCGTTTGGGGGGGGAGGGGGGCGAGCGAAGCGTGCCCAATCAGCTGGGGGGTTTCAGGGAAATTATTTGGAAAATTAACATATTTTGGTGCATTTTTACACTTGCTGAGACTTCTTTCAATGCCCATAAATCCTTTTTAATCCGAATTATTTTCAGCACTGACTGAGTGATGCATTTGGGGTCCCCTCTCTTGGGGGCCCGGGGGCGATTTCAAATAGCCCTCCCTCGCCCCCCCCTTAGCTACGACTATTGCTACTACTACTACTACTACTACTACTACTACTACTACTACTACTACTACTTGACTACCTTCACGCCCAGATCTTTCCTTTGCTATATAAAATCGTCTGTTGTTAGCCATAAAATGAAGAAAAGTCACTTAATATACCAAATTAGTTAGTGGACAAGGATACTAAACAGGTCATAGCTATAAAATATTGCTTATACTTTTATAGTCACTAAAAATCATCTAATGGTACTCAAATTACAATGGAAATTACGTTCTGGGCGTGAAGGTTAAAAGTGGGCGGACTAGCAATAGTGGATGCCCTCCTCCCCTCCCCCACACCAGGCCACCAATACGTCACGGATGCAGCCATTGTGAGTCCTTAATTCCTTTATTCTGACAGTGGCGTTTCTAGCCTTTTGGAGCCCTATGCAAAATGCTGTTTGGGGGCCCTATTTTGTAAAATTATGGTGGGGGGATTCCAAGCCCTCTAAGGTGGTCCGGGGGGCACGCCTTTAATATTTAAATACATCAATTTGTGCACTTAAGAGGAAAAGAGATTACTGTAAACTCTTAAAAAAATGGAAACAAATGGCATCAGGGCCCCCAGCCCCTCGGTGGCCTCGGTGGCCCTGTGCAGCCGCGTAGTGATAGCATAGAGTAAGAAACGACCCTGGGTAATGTCATGACACAATGCGGCCACTGCTAACAAAGCAATCCAATCCTTTAACAACCCGCAAACTACGTAGCAAAAAAAAAAAAAAATGATATCCTCCACACAATCTAAAGAGTTCGAAGCACTAACGAACCCTACCAATATAAGCTTTAAAAGAAATATTACAAAACTATACCAACACTATTACTAACTCACATTTACTAACATTTAAGACTTAGATAACGTTACAGGTCAAAAATTATGGGTCAAAGGTCAACAGGTCAGGACGTGGGAAGGAAATAAGGGAAGGGTTTAGTGTTTCGAAGCAGTGTTGAGCAGCGTTGAGCTGCTTGAGTAATCCAGTCCGAGCGACAGTCGAGGGCGCGGCAGCTATCAGGCAGGGTGTGTGTGCAGGGCAGGCAGCTGGGAGGAGGAAGCAGGGTGTGTGTGCAGGGCAGGCAGCTGGGAGGAGGAAGCAGGGTGTGTGTGCAGGGCAGGCAGCTGGGAGGAGGAAGCAGGGTGTGTGTGCAGGGCAGGCAGCTGGGAGGAGGAAGCAGGGTGTGTGTGCAGGGCAGATGGGAGGAGGAAGCAGGGTGTGTGTGCAGGGCAGGCAGCTGGGAGGAGGAAGCAGGGTGTGTGTGCAGGGCAGATGGGAGGAGGAAGCAGGGTGTGTGTGCAGGCAGGCAGCTGGGAGGAGGAAGCAGGGTGTGTGTGCAGGGCAGATGGGAGGAGGAAGCAGGGTGTGTGTGCAGGGCAGGCAGCTGGGAGGAGGAAGCAGGGTGTGTGTGCAGGGCAGGCAGCTGGGAGGAGGAAGCAGGGTGTGTGTGCAGGGCAGGCAGCTGGGAGGAGGAAGCAGGGTGTGTGCAGGGCAGCTGGGAGGAGGAAGAGGAGGATTTTTGGCCACCCAACGCTTTATTTTGTTGCTTTTCTTCATATTTCTGCAGCGTAAGGTAAGTAGAGTGAGAGAGTGAGAGGAATGAGTGGAGGATCTAGGGAGAGGCCACCACTGAAATTTGATTGGCCACCTCTGATCTGAGTCAGAGGTCTGATGAAAATTCAACCCTGTCTTTATAATGGCTATGCCCTGGCCACCCCACACTGTCCAGCCTTGGCCACCCATGTCACCATGTCCTGGCGGCGCCGCTGTGGGTGGGAGAGGGAGGGAGGGAGGGAGAGCTTACGTGTGATTTGAGGTTGTTTAGTCTTCCCTGCAAAGTAATGGCTGTTGCCTCGTTATCTTTCTACCTTATATAACGTCAGATCGGCTATAGCCAGTGGCGTGGCTATAGCATAGCTCATGGCAACGGCCATGAGAATCCAGAGCCCCCCAGGTGCCCCCCACTGGCCATGGCTGCCGTAATCTGCTTGGACCTGTGACTGACGATATGCCCCAATGCCCTTCTAGGTGACATCAGAATGCCCCTGAACTCCGCTTGCCTAGTGCCCCCCCAGGTGCCCCCCATGGATAGATACCCACCTACGCCACTGTGCTAGTCTCCGGGTGGGAACAAGTAAGCGGTCAATTTATAGTTTCACCCAACCAACGATTTTCTGATACGCCTTATGTTTTTCTGGTGTGTTTTGATGTGTTTGGAATGAATCTGCTAACCGTTTCTGTCGCAATTATTATTATTATTATTTTTTTTTTTTGCAAAATGACAAAAAAAAAAAAAACTTAAAACTAAACCTAACCTTTACCTAACTAAAAAAAAACAAAAAAACTAACCCTTATTTAAAAAAAAAAAAAAAAATTGCGACAGAAACGGTTAGCAGATTCATTCAAAACACATCAAAACACACCAGAAAAACATAAGGCGCATCAGAAAATCGTTGGTTGGGTGAAACTATAAATTATCCCTAAACTCTTACTATGACTAATACTTAACTCTTGATAACTAAACTCTTAACCCCTTGAGACCCAGAACGTTATTTCCATTGTAATTTGGGTGCCATTAAACAATTTTTAGTGACAATAAGCAATATTTTATAGCTATGACCTGTTTAGTATCCTTGTCGACTAACTAATTTGGTATATTCAGTTACTTTTCGTACTTTTATGGCTCGACAACATACATTTTTTTTTATAGCAAAGGAAAGATCTGGGCGTGAAGGGGTAAATAATCTGCCGCCACTGTTACTTGCTGTCAATCTTAAGTCACATTTCTTGCATTGAGGAGACAGGTACAGTCAGGGTACAGTGGCGTAGCTATGGGGGGGCATTGAGGAGACGGGTACAGTCAGGGTACAGTGGCGTAGCTATGGGGGGGCATGTGTCCCCCCCCCATTGATAATCTGGTGCCCCTCACTGGCCCTGACTGGGGTATTTTGTATAATGCTCTAATACCCACCACTGATCTCATATTACAATGTGCCCTTATACCCTTCTATGTGGCATCAGAGTGGCCCTGAGCTCCCCTTGCCCAGTGCCCCCCCAGGTGCCCCCTAGTGATAGATACCTAGCCACGTCACAACGCACAGCAGACCAGCCATCACACTGCATCACAAGATTACACTTACACTCGCACTCAGATTTTAGCCACAGGAGACTCACACTCGTGTCTGCAGGATCTGTTCAAGATTTCCCATGACTGAGCTGTCAGGGCGTTGAGCAGACTCGGTGTCGCCAGATGACACGCGTCCAACACACGTCCCGTCCGTATAGTCCCGTTTTCTGGAAGAGTATGTGGCGTTTACTGTTGAACACGTCGGGTTAGGTTACGTTAGGTTACGGATAGGTTAGGCTAGGATTTCCCTGTCTTCCTACGGTAACTTTGTGTGGGAATCACAATGAGGGTATTTTAGAGACAATCCTATGATTAGTTTAAGAGCTACAGCCAAGCGTCTTCACTGGGAAACCACAGACTGGCACAGAGAATGGGGACGTCCACCCTGCCGCTAGTGTGGCTTTCTTCAGTGCCGGGCACGCGATCCAAAAATAGGTGGTCCACTGTCGCTATTCCGCGATCAAAAATTTGGCGTTCCGCGATCGCGGAATATTTATTTAAGTTTGAATTAAAATTCCGCGATCGTTTATTCCGCGATCGGTAATCGCTAGCGAAGTTTTTCTTCAAAGAAATAAAGCATTGAGCCAAGAAATAAAGCATTATAAAAATGTTGTTTTTCAAGTCAAAATTTTGGATCGTGGACTAAAAATCGCAGAATTAAAGGCAAATAAAATTTCGATCGCTGTCGCAATCGTGGAATTAATTCAAATTTAATAAAAAATCCGCGATCGATTTTTGGTAGTCCGCGATCGCAGAATCGCGGACTATTCAAGGCGGCAAGCCATTCACTGTGCTAGTTATCACATTGCTTAGTGATCATGTTTATCCAGGGGCGCAGACAGCCAAAAATATATTTCAATGACTAACCATGATCCATTAAAACCCTGCACTTCACCCTGCATGCTGATGCCTGGCTAAGTCACCACCCTGCCTCCCCTCCTCCCTGCAAACACCCTGCACGCTGATGGCTGGCTAAGTCACCACCCTGCCTCCCCTCCTCCCTGCAAACACCCTGCACGCTGATGCCTGGCTAAGTCACCACCCTGCCTCCCCTCCTCCCTTCAAACACCCTGCACGCTGATGGCTGGCTAAGTCACCACCCTGCCTCCCCCTCCTCCTGCAAACACCTGCACGCTGATGCCTGGCTAAGTCACCACCCTGCCTCCGCTCCTCCCTGCAAACACCCTGCACGCTGATGGCTGGCTAAGTCACCACCCTGCCTCCCTCCTCCCTCCAAACACCCTGCACGCTGATGCCTGGCTAAGTCACCACCTGCCTCCCTTTCTCCCTGCAAACACCCTGCACGCTGATGCCTGGCTAAGTCACCACCCTGCTCCCTCCAAACACCCTGCACGCTGATGCCTGGCTAAGTCACCACCCTGCCTCCCTTCCTCCCTCCAAACACCCTGCACGCTGATGCCTGGCTAAGTCACCACCCTGCTCCCCTCCTCCCTGAAACACCCTGCACGCTGATGCCTGGCTAAGTCACCACCCTGCCTCCCTTCCTCCCTGCAAACACCCTGCACGCTGATGCCTGGCTAAGTCACCACCCTGCCTCCCCTCCACCCTCCAAACACCCTGCACGCTGATGGCTGGCTAAGTCACCACCCTGCCTCCCCTCCTCCCTGCAAACACCCTGCACGCTGATGCCTGGCTAAGTCACCACCCTGCCTCCCCTCCTCCCTGCAAACACCCTGCACGCTGATGCCTGGCTAAGTCACCACCCTGCCTCCCTTCCTCCCTCCAAACACCCTGCACGCTGATGCCTGGCTAAGTCACCACCCTGCCTCCCTTCAAACACCCTGCACGCTGATGCCTGGCTAAGTCACCACCCTGCCTCCCCTCCTCCCTGCAAACACCCTGCACGCTGATGCCTGGCTAAGTCACCATCCTGCCTCCCCTCCTCCCTCCCCTCCTCCCTCCAAACACCCTGCACACTGATGCCTGGCTAAGTCACCACCCTGCCTCCCCTCCTCCCTCCAAACACCCTGCACACTGATGCCTGGCTAAGTCACCACCCTGCACTCCCCTCCTCCCTCCAAACACCCTGCACACTGATGCCTGGCTAAGTCACCACCCTGCCTCCCCTCCTCCCTGCAAACACCCTGCACGCTGATGGCTGGCTAAGTCACCATCCTGCCTCCCCTCCACCCTCCAAACACCCTGCACGCTGATGCTGGCTAAGTCACCACCCTGCCTCCCCTCCTCCCTGCAAACACCCTGCACGCTGATGCCTGGCTAAGTCACCACCCTGCCTCCCTTCCTCCCTCCAAACACCCTGCACGCTGATGCCTGGCTAAGTCACCACCCTGCCTCCCTCCTCCCTGCAAACACCCTGCACGCTGATGCCTGGCTAAGTCACCACCCTGCCTCCCCTCCTCCCTGCAAACACCCTGCACGCTGATGCCTGGCTAAGTCACCACCCTGCCTCCCCCCCTCCCTGCAAACACCCTGCACGCTGATGCCTGGCAAAGTCACCCACTCTGGCTAAGTCACCACCCTGCCTCCCCTCCTCCCTGCAAACGCCCTGCACGCTGATGCCTGGCAAAGTCACCCACCCTGGCTAAGTCACCACCCTGCCTCCCCCCTCCCTGCAAACACCCTGCACGCTGATGCCTGGCAAAGTCACCCACCCTGGCTAAGTCACCACCCTGCCTCCCCTCCTCCTGCAAACACCCTGCACGCTGATGCCTGGCAAAGTCACCACCCTGCCTCCCCTCCTCCTCCAAACACCCTGCACGCTGATGCCTGGCTAAGTCACCACCCTGCCTCCCTTCCTCCCTCCAACACCCTGCACGCTGATGCCTGGCTAAGTCACCACCCTGCCTCCCCTCCACCCTCCAAACACCCTGCACGCTGATGCCTGGCTAAGTCACCACCCTGCCTCCCCTCCACCCTCCAAACACCCTGCACGCTGATGCCTGGCTAAGTCACCACCCTGCCTCCCCTCCAAACACCCTGCACGCTGATGCCTGGCAAAGTCACCACCCTGCCTCCCTTCCTCCCTCCAAACACCCTGCACGCTGATGCCTGGCTAAGTCACCACCCTGCCTCCCCTCCACCCTGCAAACACCCTGCACGCTGATGCCTGGCTAAGTCACCACCCTGCCTCCCCTCCTCCCTGCAATGGTGGATTCCTCTCTTGGCTTCCTCCATGCTCACACATAAAGTAAAGGAAGGGTAAAGTATATGTGTCAATAGAAGACTTTCTACTCTGAATTGCATAGACTTTCAGTTCCCCAAACATGTGACACACCGAGGATTGCACCCTGGATTTAACAAGTAGTTGACATGTAGGATTTCCAATCTATTCTCGAACTCACGGCGAAATTTTTGTGTCCCCATCCTGGCTGCCCGGCTGTGTTTATCCTCTGTACACCTTCAAGTCTCTCCTTATTGTTGTTTTATTTACTTTTTTGTCTAACCCCACGCCACCTTGACTAGCCTGAGGTGTGAGGCCTGAGAGAACAAGTCAAGGATAAACACAGGCATCCCAATGTGTGATTATTGTAATGAATACTATACGTATTACTATAATAGGCATTACTGCCCACTAAACAAACGTATAAGCATAACAGTACAAGTATTCTGCGGCAATCAGCTGCCATACATATATTTTATTTGAAAAAGCTGAGAATAGGAAAAGGCTTTGTGAATAAACACAACTCAAAAGTCTAGTCAGACAAGATGCACTTCAGCTGTTTCTGCTCCCTGATTAGGACTACAAGGCCTTGCCCACTCCAGGTGTTTCCAACCCCACCTGTTTCTAACGCGTGTCAGCAAAGTCAGTGACTGTATGGGGCTGCACAGTGGCACACACGATGCCACGGGTTAAGGAACACTTGTTTGGAAATGCCGCATGTGGGCAGGACTTGGAGTTCAGTTTAAAAGTGACTGAAGTAAATGCATCATACTTTATGGCAATTGCATCATACTTTATGGCAATTCAATAGCACCGTTTGTGACAAAAATCAAACTAATTTCACTCGATAATCTGAACCAATTTTATTGAAGTGAATGTAAAGAACTTTGAAATTACAAGCAAATAATTATTACAGGTCAGGATGAAAGACAGCAGCCATCTCATGACACATCCAAGGCACATGACAGTCCATCTCATGACAGTCCATCTCATGACATATCCACGGCACATGACAGTCCATCTCATGACACATCCACGGCACATGACAGTCCATCTCATGACATATCCACGACACATGACAGTCCATCTCATGACACATCCACGGCACATGACAGCAGCCATCTCATGACACACCCACGGCACATGACAGCAGCCATCTCATGACACATCCACGGCACATGACAGCAGCCATCTCATGACACACCCACGGCACATGACAGCAGCCATCTCATGACACACCCACGGCACATGACAGCAGCCATCTCATGACACATGACAGCCCATCTCACGGCACATGACAGACTCCTAACTTTCTTTCCCCCCCAGGGTTGTAAGGTGGCAGCAGGTCGTAACACCCGGTGACCTTCAGTTGGCGGCGCTGCTTCCTTCACACACCCGGGCAGAGACTGGCGTGTGGCAGGACTGCCATCACAGGCAGAGACTGGCGTGTGGCAGGACTTCCATCACAGGCAGAGACTGGCGTGTGATTTACTAATTTCACTCGATAATCTGAACCAATTTTATTGAAGTGAATGTAAAGAACTTTGAAATTACAAGCAAATAATTATTACAGGTCAGGATGAAAGACAGCAGCCATCTCATGACACATCCACGGCACATGACAGTCCATCTCATGACAGTCCATCTCATGACATATCCACGGCACATGACAGTCCATCTCATGACACATCCACGGCACATGACAGTCCATCTCATGACACATCCACGGCACATGACAGTCCATCTCATGACACATCCACGGCACATGACAGTCCATCTCATGACACATCCACGGCACATGACAGCAGCCATCTCATGACACATCCACGGCACATGACAGCAGCCATCTCATGACACACCCACGGCACATGACAGCAGCCATCTCATGACACACCCACGGCACATGACAGCAGCCATCTCATGACACATGACAGCCCATCTCACGGCACATGACAGACTCCTAACTTTCTTTCCCCCCCAGGGTTGTAAGGTGGCAGCAGGTCGTAACACCCGGTGACCTTCAGTTGGCGGCGCTGCTTCCTTCACACACCCGGGCAGAGACTGGCGTGTGGCAGGACTGCCATCACAGGCAGAGACTGGCGTGTGGCAGGACTGCCATCACAGGCAGAGACTGGCGTGTGGCAGGACTGCCATCACAGGCAGAGACTGGCGTGTGGCAGGACTGCCATCACAGGCAGAGACTGGCGTGTGGCAGGACTGCCATCACAGGCAGAGACTGGCGTGTGGCAGGACTGCCATCACAGGCAGAGACTGGCGTGTGGCAGGACTGCCATCACAGGCAGAGACTGGCGTGTGGCAGGACTGCCATCACTGGCAGAGACTGGCGTGTGGCAGGACTGCCATCACTGGCAGAGACTGGCGTGTGGCAGGACTTCCATCACTGGCTGCCGCTGATGGAAAAAAATCTCTTCTTCCCGGTGATCTCGACATGTTTTGTAAGATATCATTGCCTCTTGAAAAGTTTTTAAGCTTTGCTAATTGTAGCAATCAAATAATGGCCTTCAGATATTGTGCTATTATGGCCTTCTAAATATACTAATGACAATTAAAAATGATGACCTTGGAATGTGTACTATTACTGTATTAATGGCTTCAAAATATGCTCCATTATGGCCTTAAAAACTGTACTAAATATACTAATGACAATTAAAAATGATGACCTTGGAATCTTGGAATGTGTACTATTACTGTATTAATGGCTTCAAAATATGCTCCATTATGGCCTTAGTACAGTTTCTAAGTCGAAAATACCTGCAAGAGTGTCCGGAACAACACCATAAATGCAAGGGAAGTTAATGAAAAGACACTGAACTTAAAGATTTTATTCATTTAAAAACATTCAGATCACATGACACTCTTCACTTTCTTTCCCCCAAGGGCTGCAAGGTGGCAGCAGCTCGGCGGCCACAACATGCAGTGATCTTCAGTTAACGCGCGGCGCTGCTAATAGACAGGCAGAGACTGGCGTGTGGCTGGACTGCCTTCCATCACCGGCAGACCTGGGCAGGGCAGGGACTGGCGTGTGGCTGGACTGCCTTCCACCACCGGCAGACCCGGGCAGGGCAGGGACTGGCGTGTGGCTGGACTGCCTTCCACCACCGGCAGAAAAAATCTCTTCTCGGTGTCTGTTCATTATTCTTGGTATGGAACCATGGCTTCTGTAGAAATGTTTTTGTATTTAATAAAAGAAATTAGGAAATATGTACTGTTATTTTTTTATATCTTTAAATTTGTGGCTTTGTTCCGGAGACTCTTGGAGGCATTTTCGACTTAGTACAGTTTTTAAGGCCAGTTTTTAAGGCCATAAGAGTGCATGTTTTGGGCCATTTAATCCTAATAGCTGATATTCTGAAGTAATAATTTGATTCCCATAATTCACTACCATTACAACTTTATAATAGTACTTTGAAAATAGTTACTTATAAAGTGCTAGTGTGAAATCTTATAATTCACAGCTTATAAATGATCAGATTTCACACTTAAGCACTTTGTAATTTGCTATTTTCAAAGTACTATTATAAAGTTGTAGTGGTATGAATTATGGGAATCAAATTATGACATTAGAATATCTGCTATTATGATCTAAATGGCCAAAAATATGCACTCTCATGGCCTTAAAAACTGTACTAAGTTAACCCCTTGAGGCCCACAACGTAATTTCCATCGTAATTTGGCCACCATTAGACTATTTTAATGCATATAAGCAATGTTTTAATAGTTATGACCTGTTTAGTGTCCTTGTCCACTATCTAATTTGATATATTTAGTTACTTTTTGTAATTTTATGGCTAACAACATACAATTTTATATAGCCCAGGAAAGATCTGGGCGTGAAGGGTCAAGGCTGCATAGGTGTACTATAGCATTAACCTTCACGCCCAGATCTTTCCTTGACTATAAGAAATTGTAAGTTGTCGAGCCATAAAATAACGAGAAGTAACTGAATCTACCAAGTTAGCTAGTGGGAGGGACATTAAACAGGTCATGTCTATAAAATATTGCTTATAGTCACTAAAAATAATCTCATGGTACCCAAATTACAACGGAAATTACGTTCTGAGTCTCAAAGGGTTAACAGAAATTGTGAAATTGAAAAGTAAAATAAATTGTTAAAAGAAATGACCCTGTTGAGCGAGGAGGAAGACAGATCCTTTGATCCCATCAGGCTAAAGACTACTTAGGCTGCACACAAAATACTCCCATCATCCCGGCGACAATCAGGCTGTCCTCCGCTGCACTCGCCGTCGCAGGTAATGTTGACAAGTAGGTTGACTTCAGCCACTCGACTCTAAATTAAAGGTCTGCACCCGGTGGGACTTGAACTCGGGACGCTGAGCTCACTACTTCCAGGCACTGGCCACTCGGCCTCCATGCAGGTAGTGCTGGAAAAAAATAATGATGATTTTACCTTTGTAAAGCAAACCTGCAAATGGTAATTAAAGAAATAGATCTTATATATATATATATATATATATATATATATATATATATATTATATATATATATATATATATATATATATATATATATATATATATATATATATATATATATATATATATATATATATATATATATATATATATATATATATATTATATATATATATATATTATATTAATATATATATATATATATATATATATATATATATAGTGGATTTTCTTAGTTGGTAGTACATCTTGATATTTCAGGGTGACAAAGACACTCGTCATACTTGGGGTTGTTTATGCGCAACGTTTCGCCAAAGGCACTTGGCATCATCAGGCTAAAAATAGTTAAAATTTAATATATTGCAATGCTAAAAAGCGAACATCATCACTACCATTTTTAGATATCCTAGTTACTCGTGTAACGCGAGAAATTACATTGATAGGGGAAGAGATGGAATAACACATAAGTATCAATAAGCTAACGAGGAATTTTCCTCCACGCCTCATTCCTGAATCACTGGTTAGGCTTATATTTTAAACCAGTAGTAATTAAGACACGTAGCGAAACGAGGTGAGAACGGGGATTCTAGGTTAGAATAATTTTAGAAGCAGCTCGACGTTCGTTGAGTTAAGTCGCCTGTGGGAAGGTGATATTCTCGCCCTTGGTAAAGGGTCCCAAGGTAGGATGCTGTTGGTGGACCAGGGGGCCAAGCGCTCACAAATGAGCAGAGGGGGCAACCACAACATGTCACAGCCAGCCGTGTGAGGACAAGGAGAAAAGAAGGAAATTGAAAAATAAGTGAGAGGGAAACAGTTGGAAGTGGGATAGACTACGTATACATTATATTAGGATAACGACTTGAGCATTACATGTGCGTATCGTTAAGGGGTAACAGTGCGACTGAAGTTACCAAAGATAGTAAATTATATTAGGATAACGACTTGAGCATTACACGTGCGTATCGCTAGGAGGGAAGGAAGACTTAATATTAAGATAACTTATGAATGTACACCAGTTGGGAAGTGAGACAGTAAAGAGTTGAATATATTATAATTAGAAATATATTAACGAGTTATCATTCAGTTTCCAACATACATATTTTCTTAAATCTTTTATTTTTGTTCAATCATATATTTTTTCCCACTTAATGTGGGTGGTGGCAGCGGAGTAACCAGGACTGTAGAGTACACTCCCAAGGTGGGCACTACATAATGGTAACTAAGGTGTAGATGGTCAAAAGACCATTACACTCGTAAAAATAATTACCTTACCACCTCAGTCTATAGAAAACCTACTTTCACTGGCTTGGGAACTCAATATGTTTCATTCATCCCTAATCTTTTTAAAATCAATACTATTAAGACCCTACTACACAGATGCTATAGTTTCTCTTCTAATTGGTTTTCCTTTGATAATGAGATCAAATTCCTTACTATTTTTTTCCAAAACAATGGCTACCCCCTCAAATTAATTGAAGCAACCATCTCAAAGTTCTTAGATAAAAAGTTCAACCCAGAGTCGAACGAACCCGAACCCATATTAGACACACACTATGTTAAACTCCCATTTTACGGCCATCTCGGTTACACCATTCGAAAAAAACTCATGATCTACTTAAGTTACATCTTCCTAACTCAAAATTTTTAAAATTTTTTCCTCTTTTTTTAATTTTTTGAAAAAACCCCCCCAAAAATTTTTTTTTTTTTTTGGGGGGAAAAAAAAAAAAATTAAAAAAACCAAATTTTTAAAAAAAAAAAAAAAAAAATTTTTAAAAAAAAAAAAAAAATTTTTTTTTGGGGAAAAAATTTTTTTTTCCCAAAAAAAAAAAGGGGGAAAAAAAACCCTTTTTTTTTTTTTTTAAAAATTTTTTTTTTTTTTTCCCCCGGGGAAAACCCCCCCTTTTTTCCCCCCCCCGGGGGGGGCCTTTTTTTTTCCCCCAAAAAAATTTTTTTTTTTCCCTTTTTCCCCCGGGAAAAAAATTTTTTGGGGTTACCCCTTTTTTAAAAGGGGCCCCCCCCCCTTTTTTTTCCCCCCGGGTTTTGGGGGGGGAAAAAACCCCGGGAAAAATTTTAAAAATTTTTTTAAAGGGGGAAAAAACCCCCCCCCCCCAAAAAAATTTTTTTTTGGGGGGGGAAGGGGTTTTTTTGGGGGCCCCCCCTTGGGGCCCCCCCCCCCCCTTTTTGTTTTTTTTGGGGGGTTTTTTTTTGGGGTTTATCCCTTTTTTGGGTTTAATTGGGGTTTTGGGCCCCCCTTTTCCCCCCAAATTTTTGGGAACCCATTTTTTCCCCCCCAACCTTAAATTTTAAAGTTTTTTGGGTTTTTTTCCCCCCAAACCCCCCGGGGGGGGTTTTTTTTAAAAAAACCTTTTGGGGGGCCCCCCCCCCTTTTTTTCCCCGCCCCCCGCCCCTTTTCCCGGGCCCCCAAATTTTTTTTTTTTTTCCCCCGGGGTTTTTGCCCCGGGAAAAAAGGGGGGGGTTTTTTTTTTTTAAAAACCTTTTTTTGGGGAAAAAAAATTTAAAAATTTTAAAAACCCCAAAATTTTTTTGGGGAAAAAAACCCCCGGGAAAAAAAAATTTTTTAAAAAGGGGGCCCCCCCCCCCTTTTTTAAAAAAAAATTTTCCCCAATTTTTTTTTCCCCTTTTTTTTAAAAATGGGGGTTTTTCCCCCTTTTTTAAATTTTTTTTTCCCCTTTTTTTAAAGGGGGAAAAAATTTTTTAAAAAAAATTTTTTTTTCCCCCCCCCCGGGGGTTTTTTTAAAAAACCCCGGGGGGCCCCCCCCCCAAAATTTTTTTTTTAAAAACCCCAAAAATTTTTTTAAAAAAAAAGGCCCCCCGGGGCCCCAACCCCTTTTTCCCAAAAAAAAACCCCCCCCTTTTTTGGGGCCCCCCCTCCCCCCAAAAAACCGGAAAACCCCTTGTGGTTGGGGCCCTTTTTTTTTTTTTCCCCCCCCCAAAAAAAAAAAATTTTTAAACCCCAATTTTTTTAAAATTTTCACCCACCCCCCAACCCTTTCCTCCCCCCCCCCCCCCTTTAAAAAACCCCCCAAAACCCCCCCCCCCCCCCCCCCCCCCCCCCTTTTTCCCGTTTTTTCCCCCCCCCCCCTTTTTTTCCCCCCCTTCCCCCCCCCCAAAAACCCGGGAAAACCCCCCCCCCCCCCAAACCCCTTTTTCCCCTTTTTTCCCCCCCCCCTTTCCCCCTTGCCCCCCCCCCCCCCCCCCCCCCCCCCCCCCCCCCCGGGGGGGCCCCCGGGCCCCCCACCCTCCTCCCTTTCCCCCCCAAAACCCCCCCCCCAAACCCCCCCCCCAAAAAAACCCCCCTCCCCCCCCCCCGGGCCCCCCTTCCCCCCCGGGGGCCCCCTTTTTCCCCCCCCCCCCCCCGGGGGGGTTTCCCCCCCCCCCCCCCCTGAAAAACCCCCCCTTTTTAAAACCCCCCCCCCCCCCCCCCCCCCCCCCTCCCCGGGGGTTTAAACCCCCCCCCCCCCCCCCCCCCCCCCCCCTTTTTGGGGTAAGTCCCCCCCCCCCCCCCCCCCCCCCCCCCCCCGGGGGGGTTAGTCACCACCCTGCCTCCCCCCTTCCCTGAAAACCCCCTAAAGGGGGGGGCCCCCCCCCCCCTTTCCCCCCCCCCAAAAAACCCCCCCCTTTTTTTCCCCACCCCCTCCTTCCCCCCCCCAAAAAAAACCCCCCCCCCCCCCCCCGGCCCCCCCCCCCCCCCCCCCCGGGTTTTTTCCCCCCCCCCCCCCCCCCCCCCCCCAAAAACCCCCCCCCGGAAACCCACCCCCCCCCCCCCCCCCAAAAAACCCTTGCCCTGATCCCCGGAAACCCAACCCCCCCCCCCCCCCCCCCCCCCCCCGGGGCCCTGGAACCCCCCCCCCCCCCCCCCCCCAAAAACCCCCCCCCTGGCTAAGTCACCCCCCCCCCCCCCCCCCCCCCCCCCCGGGGGGCTTTCCCACCCCCCTCCCCCCCTCCCCCCCCTTTTTTTGGGGGGCCGGGGCCCCCCCCCCCCCCCCCCAAACCCCCCCGGGGGGGGCCCCCCCCCCCCCCTTCCCCCCCCCCCACCCTGGGGGGCCCCCCCACCCCCCCCTCCCCCCCCCCCCAAACCCCCCCCCCCCCCCCCCCTGCCCCCCCCCCGGGCCCCCTTTTCCCCCCCCCCCCCCCCCAAGCCCCCCCGCCCCCCCCCCCCCCCCCCCCCCCCCCCCCCCCAAAACCCCCCGGCCCCCCCCCCCCTTTAAACCCCTCCCCCACCCCCCACCCCCCCTTTTTCCCCCCCCCGGGTTTTCCCCCCCACCCCCCCCCTCCCCCCCCCCCCCCCCCCCTTTTTCCCCCCCCCTTAACCCCCCCCCCCCCCCCCTTTAAAACCCCCCCCCCCCCCCCCCAAACCCCCCCCCCCTTTCCCCCCCCACCCCCCCCCCTTTCCCCCACCCCCCCCCTTTCCCCCCCCCCAAACCCCCCCCCTTGCCTCCAAACCCCCCCCCCCCCAAGCACCCCCCCCCCCCCCCCCCCAAAAAACCCCCGGCCCCCCCCCAAAAAACCCCCCCCCCCCCTAAAACCCCCCTTTTTTCCCCCCCGGAAACCCCCCCCCCCCCCCCCAAACCACCCTCCCTCCCCCCCCCCAAAACCCCCTTTCCCCCCTTTTTTTCCTTCCACCCTAACCAAAAAAAAAAAAGGGGTTTTTTTTAAAAACCCAAAAAGGGCCTTTTTCCCCCAGGGCCCCCCCCCCCCCAAAATTTAAAGGGGCCCTTTTTTTCCCCCCCCCCCCCAAAAAAAAAAAATTTTTTTTCCCCCTTTGTTTATTTTTCCCTTAAATTTTTTTTTTTAAACTTTTTTCCCCCCCCCAAAAATTTTTTTTTTTCCCCCCCCTTTTTTTTCCCCACCCCTTTGGGGGTTTTTTTAATTTTTACCCCCCCCCCCCCCAAAAAAAAAAGTTTTCGAAAAAACCCCGGGCAACCCGGGTTTTTTTTAAAAAAAAAAAGGGGAAAAAAAAAAAATTTTTGGGGGTTTTTAAAAAAAATTTTTTTTTAAAAAAATTTTCCCCCCCCTTTTTTAAAAAAATTTCCCCCCCGGGGCCCCCCCCTTTTTTTTAAAGGAAAAAAGGGAAAGTTTTTGGGGGGGAAAAAAAAGGGGGGGGGGGTTTTTTTTTTTTTTTCCCCTTAAAAAGGCCTTAAAAAAAACCCCCCCCCTTTTTTCCCTTTTAAAAATTTCCAAATTTTCCCCCCCCCCTTTTTTTAAAAAATTTTTTTTTTTGGGGGGGAAAATTTTTTAAAATTTTTTTTTTTGGGGAAAATTTTATTTTTGGGGGTTTTTTTTTAAAAAAACCCCGGGAAAAATTTCCCTTTTTCCAAAAAAAAACCCCCCCCCTTTCCATAATTTTTTTGGGCCCCCCCCCCAAAATCCCCCCCCCCCCTTTTTTTTTGGGGAAAAAAATTTTTTTCCAACCCCAAAAAAAAAAAACCCCCCCCGGGGGCCCCTTTTTTTCCCCCCCCCCGGGGGCCCACCCAAAAAAAAGGCCCCCCTTTTTTTTTTTTTTCCCAAGGCAAAAATTTTTTTTCCCCCCGGGGTTTTTTTTTCCCCCCACCTTAAAACCCTTTTTTTTCCCCCCTTTTTTTTTAAAAAAAAACCCCAAAATTTTTTTTAAAAAAAATTTTAAAGGGGGGGTTTTTTTTTAAAAAAAAAAGGGGGGAAAAACCCCCAAATTAAAATTTTTGGGGGGGGAAAAAAAACCCCCCAAAAAAATTTTTTAAACCCCCAAAAAAAGGGAAAACCCCTTCCCAAAAAAAAAGGTTTTTTTAAAACCCCCCCCCCCTTTTTTTTTTTTAAAAAGGGTTTTTTTTAAAAAATTTTTTTCCCCCAAACCTTAAAAAAATTTTTGTTTTTTTGGAAAAAAACCCCCAAAAAAAAAATTCCCCCCCCCGGGGGGGCCCCCCCCGGCCCCACCCCCCCCCCCCAAAAAAAACCCCCCCCCCCCCCCAAAAAAACCCCCCCTTTTTTTAAAAAAAAACCCCTTCCCAACAAACCCCCTTTTTCCCCCCCCAAAAAAACCCCCCCCCCCCAAAAAAAACCCCCCCCCCCCCCCCCCCCCTTTTTTAAAGGGAAAAAGGCCCCCCCCTTTTGGGGCCCCAAAACCCCCCCCTTTTTTTCCCCCCCCAAAAACCCCCCCCGGGGGGAAGATTTTTGGGGGCCCGGGATTTCCCGGGGGGCCCCCCCGGGGGGGGGCCCCCCCCCCCAAAAAAAAAACCTTTTTCCCGGTTTCCCAAAAAAGGGGTTTTTCCCCCTTTTTTGGGGAATTTGGGGGGGAAAAAAAAGGTTTCCTTTTGGTTTTTCCCCCCAAAAAGGGGGGGGGAAAGGGAAAAATTTTTTTTTTTTTTGGGGGGGAAAAAAAAAAAACCCCCCCCCGGAAAAAAAAGTTTTTCCCCTTGGGGGGGTTTTTTTTTTTTGGGGGGAAAAAAACCCCTTTTTGGGGCCCCCAAAATTTTAAAAAACCGGGGTTTGGTTTTTTTTGGGGGGGGAAAATTTTTTTTTTCCCAAAAAAATTTTTTTAAAAAAGCCATTAAAAAAAATTTTTTTTCCCCCCCTTTTGTATTAAAAATTTTAAAAACCCTTTGGTTTTTAAAAATTTTAAAAAAAACCCAAGGAGTGCCCGGAACAACACCAAAAAAAGGGAATTTAAAAAAAAACCTGAAAAAATTTTTTATTTAAAAAAAACCCCACAACCCCTTTTCCTTTTTTTCCCCCCGGGGGGGGGGCCCCCCCCCAAAAAGGGTTTTTTGGGGGGGGGGGGAAAAAAAAAGGGGGGGGGGGGGGGTTTTTTAAAGGCAAAAAGGGGGGGGCCTTTTCTTGGGGCCCCCCCCCCGGGGGGGAAAAAAAAATTTTTTTCCTTCCCTTTTTTTCCCCCCCTTTTTTTTTTTTGGGCTTTTTTTTTGGTTTTAAATTTTTTCTTTTTTTTTTTTTTTTTTTTTTAAAAAAAAAAATTTTTTTTTTTTTAAATTTAAAAAATTTTTTTTTTCCAAAATTTTTTTAATTTTAAAAATTTTTTAAAAAAATTTTTTTTTTGGGTTTTTTTTTAAAAAAAAAAAAATTTTTCCCTTTTCCCCGGTTTTAATTTTAAAATTTTTTAAAAAAAAAAATTTTTTTTAATTTAAAAAGGCCCAAAAAATTTTTTAAAAGGGGGGGAAATTTTTAAATTTAAAACTTTTAAAAAATTTTTTTAAAAAAATTTTTTTGGGCCCCAAAAATTTTTAAAATTTTAAATTTTTTTTTGGGGTTTTTAAAAAAATTTTTTTTTTTTTAAAAAAAAATTTGTTTTTTTTTTTTAAAATTTAAAAATTTTAAAATTTTTTCCCCCCCGGGGGGTTTTGGGGGGTTTTGGCCCCTTTTGGGTTTTTTTTTAAAAACCCCCGGAATTTTTGACCTTTAAAAATTTTGTTTTTAAAAAAATAAAAATTTTTTTTTAAAAAGGGGAAAAAAAATTTTTTAAAATTTTAAAAAAATTTTTTTAAAAAAATAAATTTTTTAAAAAAAAAACGGAAAAACCCGGGGAAAAAAAATTTAAAAATTTTTAAAAAAAAAAAATTTTTAAAAAAAACCCCTTTTGGGGGGGAAAAAAAATTGTTATTTTTTTTAAAAAAAAACCAAAACCCCTTTCCCCCAAAACCCCCCCAAAAAAAAAAGGGGGGAAAAAAAAATTTTTTTAAAAAAAAATTAAATAAAAAAATTTTAAAATGGGGGGGGAGGGGAAAAATTTTTCCCCCCCTCCCCCCGGGTTCCCAAAAAAAATTTTTTTAAAAAAAATTTTTGGGGGGGTTTTAAAAATTTTAAAAAAATTTTTTTTTTAAAAAAAAATTTTAAATTTTTTTAAAAAAAAAAATTTTTTTTAAAAAAAAAAAAAAAAAAAAAAAATTTTTTTTTTTTTTTTTTTTTAAAAAAAAAATTTTTTTTCCTTTTAAAAAAAAATTTTTTTAAAAAAAAAAAAAAATTTTTAAAAATTTTTTTTTTTTTTTTTTATATATTTTTTTTTTTTTTTTATAATATTTTTTTTATTTATAATTTTTTAAAAAAATTTTAAATTTTTAAAATAAATTTTTTTTATATATTTTTTAAAAATTTTTATTTAAAAAATTTTTTTTTTTTTTTATATTTAATATATATTTTTTTAAAAAATTTTTTTTTTTTTTTTTTTTAAAATTTTTTTTTTTAAAAAATTTTAAAATTTTTTTTTTTAAAATTTTTTTAAAAAATTTTTTTTAAAATTTTTTAAAATTTTTTTTTTTATTTAAAAAAAAATTTTAATTTTTTTTTTTTTTTTTAAATTTTTTTAAAAAATTTTTTAAAAATTTAATTTTTAAAAAAATTTTTTTTTTTTTTTTTTAAAATTTTTTTTTTTTTTTTATTTTATAATTTTAAAAATTTTTTTTTTTAAATTTTAAAAAATTTTAAAAATTTTTTTTTTAAAAAATTTTAAAAAATTTTTTTTTTTAAAATTTTTTAAAAAATTTTTTTTTTTTTTTTTTTTTTTTTTTAAAAAAAAAAAAATTTAAAAAAAAAAATTTTAAAAAAAAAAAAAAAAAAAAATTTTTAAAAAAAAAAAAAATTTTAAAAAAAAATTTTTTTTTTTTTTTTTAACCTTTTTTTTTTTTTTTTTTTAAATTTTTTTTAAAAAAATTTTTTTTTTTTAGGAATTTAAATTTTTAAAAAAGTTTGGGGGAAAAAAAAAAAAAAAAATTTTTTAAAAAAAAAAAAAAAAATTTTTTTTAAAAAAAAAATTTTAAAATATTTAAAAAAAAAATTTTTTAAAATTTTTTTTTTAAAATTTTAAAAATTTTTTAAAATTTTTAAAATTTTTTTTAAAATTTTTTTTTAAAATTTTTTGGTTTCGGGGTTAACCCTTTTTTAATTTTTGGGGGGGGGGTTTTTTTTAAAAAAAAAACCCCCCCGGACCAAGGGGTTTTTTTTTTTCCCCCCCCTTTTTTTTTTTGGGGGGGGGGGGGCCCTTTTCCCCCCCCTTTTTCCCCCCCAAAAAAAAAAAAGAAAAAATTTTTTTTAAAAATTTTTTTTGGGTTTTGGGGGAAAAAAGGGGGGTTTTTTTTAAAAAAGGCCAAACCCCCCAAAAAAAAAAAAATTTTTTTGGGGTTTTTTAAAAACAAATTTTTTTTTTTTTAAAACCCCCCTTTTTCCCCTTTTTTTTGGGGTTTTTTTAAAAAAAAAATTAAAAAATTTTTTTTTTTTAACCAAAAATTTTTTGAATTTTTTCCAATTTCCCTTTTTTAAAAAATTTTTTTCCAAACCAAAGGCCCCTAAAAATTTTTTTTTTAAAAAATTTTTTTTTTTTAAAAAACCCCCCCGGCCCCCCTTGGCCCCGGGAAAAAACCCCGGGGCCCGGTTGGGCCCCCCCCAAACCCCCCCCCAAAAAAAAAATTTTTTTTGGAAAAACCCTTTTTTTAAAAAAGGAAAAGGCCCACCCCTTTTAATTAAAAAAACCCCAAAAAGGGGGAAAAAAATTTTTTTTCCCCCCCCCCCTTTTCCCCCCCCCTTTCCCCTTTTTTTTTCCCGGTTTTGGTTTTCCCCAAAAAAAAAAACCCCCCCCCGGTTTTTTCCCCCCCCCCCCAAAATTTCCCCAATTCCCTTTTTGGAAAAAATTTTTTTTTAAAAAAAGGAATTTTTAAAAAAATTTTTTTTCCTTTTTTTTTTTTTTCCTTTTTTGGGTTTAAAAAAAAAATTTAAAAAATTTTTTTTTTTAAAAAACCCCCGTTTTTAAAAAAAGGGTTTAAAAACCCCCTTTTGGGGTTTTTTTTTTAAAAAAATTTTTTAATTTTTTTTTTTTTTTTTTAAAATTTTTTTAATTTAAATTTTTAAAAAGGGGTTTTTTAAAAAAAAATTTATTTTTAAAAGGGTTTTTTTGTTTTAAAATTTTCCCCCAAAAAGGGGGAAAGGGCCCCAAAACCCTTTTTTTTTGGGGTTTTGGGGGGGGGGGGGGGGGTTTTTTGGGGGTTTTTTTTTGGGGGGGGTTGGGGTTTTGGGGGGGGTTTTTTGGGGGGGGTTTTTTGGGGGGGGGGTTTTTTTTTTTTGGGGGGGGTTTTTGGGGTTTTTGGGGGGGGGGGGGGGGGCCCCTTTTAAAAAAAAAAAACCCAAAATTTTTTTTGGAAAAAGGGGTCCCCAAAAAAACCCCCCCAATTTTTTTTGGGGAAAGAAATAAAACCCCCCCCCCCCCCCCCGGGGGGGCCCGGGGGAAAAAAAATTAAAAAAAGGGGGAAAAAAAAAAAAAAAAAAAAAAAAAATTTTTTTTCCCCCGGGCCCCAAAAAAAAAGGGGGGGGGGGGGGGGGGTTTTTTTTTTTTTTTTTTTTTTAAAGGGTTTAACCCAAAAAATTTTTTTCGGGAGGTTTTTAAAAAAACAATTTTTAAAGGGTTTTTAAAAAAAAAAAAGGGGGGAAATTTCCCGTTTTAAAACTGGGTTTTTTTTTTAATTTTTTAAAAAAATTTTTAATTTTTTAAAAAATTTTTTTTTAAAAAAAAATTTTTTTTTAAAAAACCCCCCTTATATATATAATATTAATATATATAATATATATATATTTTTATATTTATATATATTTTATATATATATATATTATATTATATATATATATATATTATTATTTATATATATAATATATATTTTTTTATATTTATATATATATTTATATATTTTAATATATATATATATATTTATATATATTATATTTTATAATATATAATATATATTTATTATATTTTATATTTATATATATATTTTATTATATAATATTTATATTTATATATATATTTATATTTATATATATTTTATATTTATATATATATTTATATTTATATATATATTTATATTTATATATATATTTTATATTTTATATATATATTTAAAATTTATATATATATTTATATTTATATATATATTTATATTTATATATATATTTATATTTATATATAAAATTTATATTTATATATATATTTATATTTATATATATATTTATATTTATATATATATTTATATTTTATATATATATTTATATTTTATATATATATATTTATATTTATTTTATATATTTATATTTATATATATATTTATATTTATATATTTTATTTATATTTATATATATATTTATATTTATATATAAAAATTTATATTTATATTTTAATTTTATATTTATATATATATTTATATTTATATATATATTTTATATTTATATTTTATATTTAATTTATATATATATTTTATATTTATATATATATTTTATATTTATATATATATTTTATATATTTATATATATATTTATATATATATTTTAATTATATTTATATATATATATATATATTTATATATATAAAATATATATTTTATATATATATTATATATTTATATAATATATATATATTTATATATATATATATATATTATATATATATATATTTTTATATATATATTATATATATATATATATATAATTAATATATATATATATATATTATATATATATATATATATATATATATAATATTTATATATATATTTATATATATATTTTATATATATATTTATATATATATTTATATATATATTTATATATATATTTATATTTATATTTATATATATATTTATATATATATTTATATATATATTTATTTTTATATATATTATATAATAAAATAAAATATATATATATATATATATTAATATATATATAAAATATATATATTATATATATATATATATATATATATATATTTTATATATATATATATATATATATATATATAAAATATATATTATTTTAAAATATATAAAATATATCAGGTGGTGTGACTTTTGATCAACGCTTTATGATATTTCTGATAGATTAGGCATGTGATATAGTATGTATGGTGGTGGTGGTGGTGGTGGTACAAAGGAAGAACAGACAGCAACAGCCCTACTGGGCCAAACGAGGCTGTCTGTGTGACTACTTTCTACCACTATAGTTTCTACGTGTTGGAGGTAAAAGAATAGTAAAGTTGAAGGCTCCTCCCCACCCACCTCTCCCTCCGGCCGAGGCCGGCAGGGAGGGAGGGAGGAAAAAAGTGAGAAAAACCACCATGCAGTCTAGAAAGAACTGCCATGGAATTCTATGGGAAAGATTGAAGGAGAGACATACTCTAAACTAAAGCCAACGCTACAAAAAAAAAAAAAAAAGTTTACGTTGGCCGGAAGTAATGGAGTTGGACAGTTGATGCTAAGTATTTATCTAGTTTGTTCTTAAACGCCTCAACTGTGTTACTATTAACTACTTGTGCTGGAAGAGAGTTCCATATATTAACAACTCTATTAAAGAAAAAGTGCTTCACTTCATGTGACCAAAATCGCTTACCAATGATCTTGTATCCATCACTACGAGTGTACTGTACTGCAGGTCGGGTGTGTGGCAACACTGTATTGGCAAGGCGCTCCTTGACCTCTCATATAAATAGGGTCGTACTCGTGACCCCGGTCTCACTCCCCACTCACGCCTCACTCAGTCACTTGCCCTCAGAGGTCACACATATTCCGCGCTGGTCTGGTTGGCGGCCTCGTGGCCGCCATTCTGGCCCATGGCTAAATCTCTGTACTGCTGTTCCTGCTGACCAATACATCTTATGGCTACAATCTACAAGCTGAGTTCAGTTATTGACCCACACATATCTTAAGAGTGCACAGACAACACACAGGCCTGAGAACCCACGTGTTTGACCACTGGCCCTTCCCGTGCCCTGCCGCTCACGCCCACAGCTACCCACCGCTCGCTAGGCTCTCATCTCCTGTTCCTGCCTCTACTCATTATATACAAGTACAATGCACCACGTTCCCGTGCCCTGCCCCTCGCCACCACAGCTACCCACCGCTCGCTAGGCTCTCATCTCCTGTTCCTGCCTCTACTCATTATATACAAGTACAATGCACCACGTTCCCGGCACACAAGTAGTGCTTGTCTAATCAATAGTCAAATAGTCGTTTATGTTAACATTATCGAAGCCATGGAACATTTTAAACAATTCTATTAAGTCTCCTTGCAACCTAAGTTTTGACAAACTGAACAAGTTAAGTTCCTTCAATCGCTCTTCGTATGGCTTGTTTCGCAAGCGCGGAATCATTTTGTAACTTTTCTTTGTACTCTCTCCAGTTTGATTTTATCTTTTCTACAGTAGGGTGACCAAAACTGAACACAATAGTCAAGATGAGGACGTACGATTGCATTGAAAAGTGTAAGAATGACTTTTTCAGACTTATATTCGAAAGTTCTTCCTATGAAACCAGTTAATGTGTTAGCCCTCTTAACAACTTCTGAACAATGTTTACTGGGCTTGAGGTCATTGCTTATAATAATCCCCAAGTCTTTTTCTTCGGTAACATTGGAAAGTTCATGTCCGTCCATTGAGTAGTTAATTTGATCGTTATTACTTCCTATATGCAAAACCTTACACTTATCGGTATTATATTTCATCTGCCACTTCTTTGCCCAACTAACTTCAGGCGGCGTCACACTAGCACTTTTCTGTCTATTTTTTACAGCAACTTTCTAAAAACGAACAATTTTTTGACTGCAAGCCGTCACACACACCATCGTTTGCCTGCACTGCCAGGCAGCTGTTCCTGCGACTGTAAATAAACATGGCTCCGACGCCAGGGCAAGCTAGAGTACCTTAGGGCAGGCTATCGCTGGTATACACTTAATTATGTGTATTATCAATCGTAGACGCGCCAAACAAGTTAAAATACATACACATATATACATAAAAACATTAATAGATGAGCGGGCATCAGCCCGCCGCTGGAGCCGCAGCAACAGTCAGGTCACAGGTGGGCGGGGCGTGAGGTCACTCCCGCTCCTTATTTATGAGAAATTCTTCTGAACTACGTGTCCACAGCATTTCGTCTATAATTACAAGTTGAAGTCTTGAAGAGTGAGAAACAATTTTTGAGTGTGTCTTGAAAAATATACACAACAATCGAGTCCTGCGAGAGACTGTTGCCTGTTTTATAAGACTGGCTTTTAAATGTATCTACATGTACAATAGTCACTTGAATATTTTTCATACTTTCAAATGTATTGAATTATATTTTGCAAAAAAATCCTGATTTATATCGAATATCTTTAAAGTAATCACTATGGATTTTGATTTGACTATGAAAGTTGCCTTCAACTTTCCATATAAAGACGATCACGATCGTCTGACTCAGACTGACTGATTCAGACGGACTAACTAGTCAGAGCGAGAAAAAACCAACGGAGATCGTCTAACTAGACGGAAAAAGTGCTAGTGTGACGCCGCCTTAAGCGATCAAGGTCAAATTGCAATTGCATCTTATCGGCAGTTGTGATTACTTTATTCGTTATTTTAGTATCGTCCGCAAACTTTGATATCTTACAGGTGAGGCCTTCGTCAACATCGTTTACATAGATTAAGAATAGTACAGGACCTAGTACAGATCCCTGCAGTGCACCACTTAAAACATCTTGCCAGCTAGATGCTTTTCCATTAATTACGACGTGCTGCTTTCTCTCAGGAAGCCAGTCTTCAAGCCAATTTAAGATATTTCCAGTTATGCCGTGAGACTTTAATTCCTTAAGTAAACGCTTATGGGGGACTTTGTCAAACGCTTTTTGAAAGTCAAGATAAATCACATCTACTGCTTTTGTCTCGTCAAACGTGCTGTATACATCATTAAAAAAGTGTAGCAGATTTGTGAGGCAAGAACGTTTATTATGAAAGCCGTGCTGGGAGTTTTTGATCAGATTATTTTCACTGTTAATTTACAGACTACGGATGTGAGGCTGATCGGTCTGTAGTTGCTCGGTTGTGTCAAATCACCTTTTTTCTGTATTGGAGTAACATTTGCAAGTTTCCAATGGCAAGGGACTTTACCGGAATTTATGGATTTGTTAAAAAGTATTGAGAGAGGTTTGCAAATCTGGTGCCTGGCTTCCTTTAAAACTCGCGGTGCAATACAGTCTGAAAAGGAAGCAAAGCACCAGATTTGCAAACGAATTATTCTCTTTCAATACTTTTTAAAAAATCCCTAAATTCCGGCAAAGTCCCTTACGATTGGAAACTTGCATATGTTACCAACTGATGATACCAAAAATTACTTACCACTGATGTAGTGGTAGTAGTTGTAGTAGTAGTAGTAGTAGTAGTAGTAGTAGTAGTAGTAGTAGTAGTAGTAGTAGTAGTAGTAGTAGTAGTAGAAGTAGTAGTAGTGGTAGTAGTAGTGGTAGTAGTAATGGTAGTGGTAGTAGTAGTAGTAGTAGTAGTAGTAGTAGTAGTAGTAGTAGTAGTAGTAGTAATAGTAGTATCAGTAGTATGAGTAGTAGTAGTAGTAGTAGTAGTATCAGTAGTAGTAGTAGTAGTAGTAGTAGTATAGTAGTAGTAGTAGTAGTAGTAGTAGTAGTAGTATCAGTAGTAGTAGTATCAGTAGTAGTAGTAGTAGTAGTAGTAGTAGTAGTAGTATGAGTAGTAGTAGTAGTAGTAGTAGTAGTAGTAGTAGTAGTATATCCTGTATAATAGAAGCACTCATTCCCCAAACTTACATGCCATCACTATAACCATGAGGCATCAAAGCTATGCTAAAATAAGAATCAGTGCTTTTAGAAGTTGAATGGAATTGGAGAACTTGACAAACTGTGGCAGAGACGAGGGACGCGGAATGCACGGAACCATCATGCCACCTTTCATCCCCCTGCATAACACTGTCCAGCCTCTTTCTAACCCCTTCACGCCCAGATCTTTCCTTGGCTATAAAAAAAGTTTGTTGTCGAGCCGTAAAATTTCGAAAAACAACTGAATATACCCAATTAGTTACCATAGATAACACTGATGTCGCCAGCCGCCATATATTACGAATTACAGCATCACTACTGCTGTGTCTGTGCCACTGAAGATGATACACAGTAGTTTATATCATGACTGTACTAAATCTACCCTGTTTCAGCATTGTTTTATGCTTTGTATCTGCAAGTACAGTCAAACCTCGATATAACGGACTAAAGGGGGGGAGCGGACTACAGGGGGGGAGGAGTGGTCCGTTAAAGCTGATTGTCCGTTATAGCGAGGGAATTTCCCAAGGGTGGAAAAATATGAGAAAAAAAAATTGTGAAATAAATGAGAAATAATCACACACAACCAGACTGTGTAGCTATGTTGGGAGGTAAACAGTGACTAGCGCTACATCAGGGAGTTGGCACACTCGCCCACGACTGTTCGGGACTGGTATTAGGAGAGGTAGTAAGTATCCAGGCTCGCTCATTACTGCTTGGTATGCTATGAAATTTCATTATTCTAGTTGAATGTAGACATATAATCACATTTGAATTGCTGTTATTCATACATATGAGTAAAGATATGAAAATACTTTCAAGGCGCTCATCCAGCCACGCAGCGCGGCCGCGGCAGCAGCAGCAGCATCATGAGACATTATAATCACCCCAAAATAGATAAAAAGGAAGAAAAAGTCTCCCGTAAAGTGATGGGTTATCCCTAAAATGTTGATGCTTTCTCTCACCGTCTGGCTAGTCAAGCTCAAGCTCTAGTGAAAGGTAAACAAACTACGAGCCAGATTCAGCCGTGGCTTCCAAAGATATTGCTTATTATCATGACTAATGCTCATTATTATATATATTATATGGTTGTGAAGTGCAGTTCTATACACGTGTCACTATTTAGGTCAGTGTAGCACTGCATGTCACCTTAGATAAGGGTGATTTAGGGTGTTGAGGTGACAGGGAGACTAGCCAGCGGCCACGCCATAACACTAATAGTCACTATTTTAAACAATACACACCTTCTACCACTAAATCACTAGCAACACAGGCTCCTTCCTTATATATCTTAATATGTGATACATCAAAACTCCTTAAAACCCAAGCATTCCAAAGTAAAATGAGAAAATAATACAATTATGTTGAGTTGACAATTAGAGCGGCGATAAGCGGTCTGATATGAAAGAAGAAAAATAAAAATAAATAAAAATGTCACGCAAATGGAGTCAGTTACATCCGAAGTCCGTTATATCGAGGTCCGTTATATCGAGGTTTGACTGTACTTCGAGCACAGATGGTCCGACTACAAGGCTGCCACACACCTCACAGGCTCAGACATAGTTTTCCAGCTACTTGAGTGTTGTGATGAGGCACTTAGGAAAGACCTCACACGGACCTTCAGCGCTCTCGCCTCCAGTGATGAGCAGACCATCCTCGGCAACATTAAGGCACTCGCCGTGCGTCAGGAGAACATCACGGTCGCACGGGTGCAGCTGCAGCAAATGTGCCAGGACCGTGACGAGCCAGTGCGGGCTTCTCCGCCTGCCTGCGAGGTCAGGTGCCTGCCTGCGAGGTGTGCAGTTTCAAGATTGAGTGCCAATGTGCAGCCCAGGTCGCTTACAGTGATGTCATGATCAGGGATGCTCTCACCCGGGGGCTCGAGGACGAGGAGATTCGACTAGGCATCCTCGGTGAATCGAAGCAAGATGTGTCACTGGAGGACGCACTCAAGTATGTCAAAGCAAAGGAGAGCGGCAAACGATCAGCCGGTCGACTCCTGGAGGGAGGCAGCATTATAACCGCGGCTGCTGCCAGCTCCTACAAGCGCCAAGAGAGGGGACTGCTGAAAACCATGTCAGGCGATGCCAGACCCTCAGCCTCACTTTCTGGTCACTGTGGCAAGCCAGGCCACGGACGGAGCTGACAGGAGCGCATGAGGAAATGCACGGCATACAACCACACATGCGCCAAATGCGGCAACTTACACCATCACGAGAGCATGTGTCGTCGGTCACAAAATCAGCGCCGGCCCACCCAGCCCACCGGACCAGGGCTACAGCATGATGCCACCGCCCTCTTCCAAACCCTATGCTCCGTTGGTGACGTCCCAACATCTGGTCTCCACACTATCTCGCTTGAGCACCACGTCTACAATGAGTTTTGTGACACCCGGGAGAAACGAGCGTCCGACCCACAGCCGTGCGTTGATGTATCCATCCAAGCCGTCCAGTCTGACGCCCGAACCCTTGGCTTCCTCGCCTCGCTCACCAGCCCTCCCGCACCGTTCGTTACCTCGCTGTGGCCGACACTGGATGCCAGTCATGCCTGGCTGGCACCAAACTTCTACCCAAGCTGGGCCTGAGGAGACATCAACTCATCCCCGTCTCAATTAAAATGACTGCGGCTAACAACCACGGCATTAGCTTCCGGTGCCTTTGTTCTACGAATTTGTGAACCTCCCCTCCGAGAACTACACTCGTCACCAAACGCTCCTCCACAGCCCAAATTTGTATCCGTTCCCGATCGNATCAAGTGCCGGGTGGCAAGACTGGGTGTGGCAGATGCCTTCCATCCCCGGCGGACAAAATCTCTTCTCGGTGTCTGTTCATTATTCTTGGTATGGAACCATGGCTTCTGTAGAAATGTTTTTGTATTTAATAAAATATTTTTTAAGTACACATTTCCTAATTTCTATCTTTTCATTTGTGGTTTTGTTCCGGAGACTCTTGGAGGTATTTTTGACTTAGTACAGGTTTTAATTTAAGGCTGTAAGAGTGCATATTTTTGGCCATTTTGATCCTAATAGCTGATATTCTAATGTCATAATTTGATTCCCATAATTCACTACCACTACAACTTTATAATAGTACTTTGAAAATAGTTACTTATAAAGTGCTAGTGTGAAATCTTATAATTCACAGCTTATAAATGATCAGATTTCACACTAAGCACTTTGTAATTTGCTATTTTCAAAGTACTATTATAAAGTTGTAGTGGTATGAATTATGGGAATCAAATTATGACATTAGAATATCTACTATTATGATCTAAATGGCCAAAAATATGCACTCTCATGGCCTTAAAAACTGTACTAAGTTAACCCCTTGAAGGCCACAACGTAATTTCCATCGTAATTTGGCCACCATTAAGACTATTTTAATGCATATAAGCAATGTTTTAATAGTTATGACCTGTTTAGTGTCCTTGTCCACTATCTAATTTGATATATTTAGTTACTTTTTGTAATTTTATGGCTAACAACATACAATTTTATATAGCCCAGGAAAGATCTGGGCGTGAAGGGTCAAGGCTGTAATGTGTACTATAGCATTAACCTTCACGCCCAGATCTTTCCTTGACTATAAAAAATTGTAAGTTGTCGAGCCATAAAATAACGAGAAGTAACTGAATCTACCAAGTTAGCTAGTGCGAGGGACATTAAACAGGTCATGTCTATAAAATATTGCTTAGTCACTAAAAATAATCTAATGGTACCCAAATTACAACGGAAATTACGTTCTGAGTCTCAAGGGTTAACAGAAATTGTGAAATTGAAAGAAAAAAAAAAGTTAAAGTTTAAGAAATTGTTAAAAGAAATAACCCTGCTGAGCGAGGAGGAAGACAGATCCTTTGATCCCATCAGGTTAAAGACTCCTTAGGCTGCACACAAAATACTCCCATCATCCCGGCCACAATCAGGCTGCCCTGGAGCCGCTGCACTCGCCGTCGCAGGTAATGTTGACAAGTAGGTTGTCTTCAGCCACTCGACGCTAAATGAAAGGTTCTGCACCCGTGGGACTTGAACTCGGGACGCTGAGCTCACTACTTCCAGGCACTGACCACTCGGCCTCCATGCAGGCAGTGCTGGAACAAAAATATGATGATTTTAACCTTTGTAAAGCAAACCTGCAAATGTTAATTAAAGAATAGATCTTTTATATATATATATTATATTATATATATATATATATATATATTATATATTATATATATATATATCTATATATATATATATATCTATATATATATATATATATATATATAGATATATATATATTATATTATATACTATATATATATATATATATATATTGTATATATATATATATATATTATATATCCTATTATATATTATATATTATATTATATATCAGGTGGTGTGACTTTTGATCACGCTTTATGATATTTCTGATAGATTAGGCATGTGATATAGTATGTATGGTGGTGGTGGTGGTGGTAATACAAAGGAAGAACAGACAGCAACAGCCCTACTGGGCCAAACGAGGCTGCCTGTGTGACTAACACATAGAAACTATAGTGGTAGAAAGTAGAGGTAAAAGAATAGTAAAGTTGAAGGCTCCTCCCCACCCACCTCTCCCTCCGGCCGAGGCCGGAGGGAGGCAGGAAAAAAGTGAGAAAAAACACCATACAGTATAGAAAGAACTGCCATGGAATTCTATTGGAAAGATTGCAGGAGAGACACTCTAAACTAAAGCCAACGCTACAAAAAAAACTAAAAAAGTTTAGGTAGGGCGGAAGTAATGGTGTTGGGCAGTTGCTGCTAAGTATTTATCTAGTTTGTTCTTAAATGCCTCAACTGTGTTACTATTAACTACTTGTGCTGGAAGAGAGTTCCATATATTAACAACTCTATTAAAGAAAAAGTGCTTCACTTCATGTGACCGAAATCGCTTACCAATGATCTTGTAGCCATAACTACGAGTGTACTGTACTGTAGGTCAGGTGTGTGGCAACACTGTATTGGCAAGGCGTTCCTTGACCTGTCTATAAATAGGGTCGTACACGTAACCCCGGTCTCACTCCCCACTCACTCAGTCACTTGCCCTCGGAGGTCACACATATTCCGCACTGGTCTGGTTGGCGGCCTCGTGGCCGCCCCATTCTGGCCCATGGCTAAATCTCTGTACTGTTGTTCCTGCTGACCAATACATCTTATGGCTACAATCTACAAGCTGAGTTCAGTTATTGACCCACACGTATCTTAAGAGCCCACAGACAACACACAGGCCTGAGAACCCACGTGTTTGACCACTCCCCCTTCCCGTGCCTTGCCACTCGCGCCCACAGCTACCCACCGCTCGCTACACTCTCATCTCCTGTTCCTGCCTCTACTCATTATATACAAGTACAATGCACCACGTTCCCGCCACACGAGTAGTGCTTGTCTAATCAATAGTCAAATAGTCGTTTATGTTAACATTATCGAAGCCATGGAACATTTTAAACAATTCTACTAAGTCTCCTCGCAACCTAAGTTTTGACAAACTGAACAAGTTAAGTTCCTTCAATCGCTCTTCGTATGGCTTGTTTCGCAAACGCGGAATCATTTTGTAACTTTTCTTTGTACTCTCTCCAGTTTGATTTTATCTTTTCTACAGTAGGGTGACCAAAACTGAACGCAATATTCAAGATGAGGACGTACGATTGCATTGAAAGTGTAAGAATGACTTTTTCAGACTTATATTCGAAGTTCTTTCTATGAAACCATTAATGTGTTAGCCCTCTTAACAACTTCTGAACAATGTTTACTGGGCTGAGGTCTTGCTTATAAAACCCGTCCATCTTTTCTTCGGTAACATTGGAAAGTTCATGTCCGTCCATTGAGTGATTATTTGATCATTATTACTTCCTATATGCAAAACCTTACACTTCGGTATTAATTTCATCTGCCACTTCTTTGCCCAACTAACTAGCGATCAAGGTCAGATTGCATTGCACTTTCGGCAGTTGTGATTACTTTATTAGTTATTTTAGTATCGTCCGCAAACTTTGATATCTTACAGGTGAGGCCTTCGTCACTATCGTTTACATAGATTAAGAAAAGTACAGGACCTAGCACAGATCCCTGCAGTGCACCACTTAAAACATCTTGCCAGCTAGATGCTTTTCCATTAATTACGACGCACTGCTTTCTCTCAGAAAGCCAGTCTTCAAGCCATATTTAAGATATTCCAGTTATGCCGTGAGACTTTAATTTCTTAAGTAACGCTTTGGGGACTGTCAACGCTTTTTGAAAGTCAAGATAAATCACATCTACTGCTTTAGTCTCGTCGAACGTGCTGTATACATCATTAAAAAAGTCTAGCAGATTTGTGAGGCAAGAACGTTTATTACGAAAGCCGTGCTGGGAGTTTTTGATCAGATTATTTTCTTCAAAGAATTTTACCCCATTGTCTCGTATTACTGTTTCCATTAATTTACAGACTACAGATGTGAGGCTGATCGGTCTGTAGTTGCTCGGTTGTGTCAAATCACCTTTTTTCTGTATTGGAGTAGCATTTGCAAGTTTCCAATCGCAAGGGACTTTACCGGAATTTAGGGATTTGTTAAAAAGTATTGAGAGGTTTGCAAATCTGGTGCCTGGCTTCCTTTAAAACTCACGGTGCAATACAGTCTGAAAAGGAAGCAAAGCACCAGATTTGCAAACCTCTTTCAATACTTTTTAGCAAATCCCTAAATTCCGGCAAAGTCCCTTGCCATTGGAAACTTGCATATGTTACCAACTGATGATACCAAAAATGACTTACCACTGATGTAGTGGTAGTAGTAGTAGTGGTAGTAGTAGTATAGTAGTAGTAGTAGTAGTAGTAGTAGTAGTAGTAGTAGTAGTAGTAGTAGAAGTAGTAGTAGTGGTAATAGTAGTAGTAGGAGTAGTAGTAGTGGTAATAGTAGTTGTAATGGTAGTAGTAGTAGTAGTTGTAGTGGTGGTAGTAGTAGTAGTGGTAGTGGTAGTAGTAGTAGTAATGGTAATAGTAGTAGAAGTAGTTGTAGTGGTGGTAGTAGTAGTAGTAGTAGTAGTAGTAGTGGTGGTAGTAGTAGTGGTAGTGGTGGTAGTAGTGGTGGTAGTAGTGGTAGTGGTAGTGGTAGTAGTAGTAGTAGTAGTAGTATCAGTAGTATGAGTAGTAGTAGTAGTAGTATGAGTAGTAGTAGTAGTGGTGGTGGTAGTACTAGTAGTAGTAGTAGTATGAGTAGTAGTAGTAGTAGTATGAGTAGTAGTAGTAGTATGAGTAGTAGTAGTAGTATGAGTAGTAGTAGTAGTAGTAGTAGTATCAGTAGTAGTAGTAGTAGTAGTAGTAGTAGTAGTAGTAGTAGTAGTAGTAGTAGTAGTATCAGTAGTAGTAGTAGTAGTAGTAGTAGTAGTAGTAGTAGTAGTAGTAGTAGTAGTATCAGTAGTATCAGTAGTAGTAGTAGTAGTATCAGTAGTAGTAGTAGTAGTAGTAGTAGTAGTAGTAGTAGTAGTAGTAGTAGTAGTAGTAGTACTATCAGTAGTAGTAGTAGTATCAGTAGTAGTAGTAGTAGTAGTAGTAGTAGTAGTAGTAGTAGTAGTAGTAGTAGTATCAGTAGTAGTAGTAGTAGTAGTAGTAGTAGTAGTAGTAGTAGTATCAGTAGTAGTAGTAGTAGTAGTAGTAGTAGTAGTAGTAGTAGTAGTAGTAGTAGTAGTAGTATATATCCTGTATAATAGAAGCACTCATTCCCCAAACTTACATGCCATCACTATAACCACGAGGCATCAAAGGTATGCTAAAATAAGAATCAGTGCTTTTATAAGTTGAATGGAATTGGAGAACTTGACAAACTGTGGCAGAGACGAGGGACGAGGGACGCGGAATGCACGGAACCATCATGCCACCTTTCATCCCCCTGCATAACACTGTCCAGCCTCTTTTTAACCCCTTCACGCCCAGATCTTTCCTTGGCTATAAAAAAAGTTTGTTGTCGAGCCGTAAAATTTCGAAAAATAACTGAATATACCCAATTAGTTACCGTAGATAACACTGATGTCGCCAGCCGCCATATATTACGAATTACAGCATCACTACTGCTGTGTCTGTGCCACTGAAGATGATACACAGTAGTTTATATCATGACTGTACTATAATCTACCCTGTTTCAGCGTTGTTTTATGCTTTGTATCTGCAAGTACAGTCAAACCTCGATATAACGGACTAAAGGGGGGGGAGGAGTGGTCCGTTAAAGCCGATTGTCCGTTATAGTGAGGGAATTTCCCCAAGGGTGGAAAAATATGAGAAAAAAAAAATATTGTGAAGTAAATGAGAAATAATCACACACCACCAGACTGTGTAGCTATGTTGGGAGGTAAACAGTGACTGGCACTACATGCTGAATTTGGTCCGCTCCTACACGTGAAATAAATGAGAAATAATCACACACAACCAGACCATGTAGCTATGTTGGGAGGTAAACAGTGACTAGCGCTACATCAGGGAGTTGGCACACTCGCCCACGACTGTTCAGGTCTGGTATTAGGAGAGGTAGTAAGTATCCAGGCTCGCTCATTACTGCTTGGTATGCTATGAAATTTCATTATTCTAGTTGAATGTAGACATATAATCACATTTGAATTGCTGTTATTCATACATATGAGTAAAGATATGAAAATACTTTCAAGGCGCTCATCCAGCCACGCAGCGCCAGGGTTGAATCATCTGACTCCACGCCGTCACCCACACCTAAATCCTGCGTCACGCACCCATGCCTGTGCCCCCCACGCCGAGCACCACCGACCCCTCCCACCTCCCTCCCTTGCCCGGCCACGGAGGAGGACCCAGAGGAACTTGAGAAATGGCTGCTTGAGTTCTACAAGCCTAGCATTTTCAATATATGTGAGCATCAACCATAATACAAAGCAAAAATAAACCAAAATACAACCAGATACAAAGCATAAAACAACGCTGAAACAGGGCAGATTATAGGGTACATTTCTAGTGTTTGCCCACACTCTCCCACTTCCCCTAAACAAGCTTGGGGACCTGGGGGAACGCGGGGTTTTCGGGTGGGGAACAAATTATGCGTCGGAAACAAGTAATTTAAGAGTTGTGTAGGGGGGGTAATATTCCCTAGATCTAGGGTAATTTCCTTATATCTAGAGAAATTTGCCTAACCAAAGTTAACCTAACCTAGCCTAATTTAACTCAACATAGCGGGGGGCTTGACCCACCGATAACCTAACCTAACCAAATCTAACCTAACCTAACCTAACTAAATCTAACCTAACCTAACCTAACCAAATCTAACCTAACCTCCTAGCGGGGGGTTGGGGGGTTCTCGACACTTCGGTCATCATTCTGTGAGGATCGTCAGGTTCACACGTCTCTGGACTCAGAAAAAATCCAATTAATTTTCCCGAGATCTAGGGAATTTTTTCAACACTCTTAACTCAAAAAGTATGTGGTTGCGAGGCATATTTTGTAGCCCAGCCAAATATCCCGCATTGCCCAGGTCCCCAAGCCTGTTTTGTGGGAGAGGGGGAGTATGGGCAAACACTAGAATAATACCTATTATACAGTCATGATATAAACTACTGTGTATCATCTTCAGTGGCACATAAAATTCAGTAGTGATACTATAATTCGTAATATATGGCGCCTGGCGACATTAGTGCACCGTGGCGACTATAGTGTTGTCTACGGTAGTTAACAATAAATAAATGTGTATCGTAACCGCTATTTGCTGCTATACTACTGCAATTTGGATGTACAGTTATATACTCACGTCTTCTACAACACTCCTGGCTGCTTGTTAGGTGTTAGGAAGGTCGTGGAGGGTGTATAAAGGCGGAAATACACCGTAAATAAGGAGACGGGTGACGGCTGGGGGTGACGTGGCAGCCATGTTTGTTTACCATCTTCTTCTTCTTCTTCTTGTGACCTTAGTCGCTTAGTATCGCTTCATAGGTCCTCTTCCACTTCGTCTCCTTCGTTAACAAAACTTAACTCTTCCCCTGTTTATTTCACCTGGGAAAGACATTTTGATCAGTGTTCAATCCTTTGATTATCATCCTAATTCATTGTCTATTTTGTGTTCTGATCTCCCAGCACTGCGTTAGGAACACTTTGGTGAGGTTTACAATACTTTCTGGCCCGCACCGAGAGTCATGATGAAGGTCCAGCGACGAACCACGAACGACAGAGGAAGGGTAGCGTAAAAGGGATATTTTCGGAACGAAGAGCAGCGACGACGGTTGGAACGAAATCCAAATCCGACCTTCGACCGTCGTCGCTGCTCTTCGTTCCGAAAAATATTCCTTTTACGCTACCCTTCCTCCGTCGTTCGTGGTTCGTCGCTGGACCTTCATCATGACTCTCGGTACGGGCCTCAGTTTCCTTTCTGTCCCCATACAGCCCTAACACCGTACACAGGGCCCCGTCTTTCTGCTCTAGTCTCCTGGCTAGGACTGTTACTACTGACGCTATAAGCTTTTCCCTCTGACTCCTATACTTGTTGCATTCCACAATGACATGTTCTACGGTTTCTTTCTCTCCTACCCAGGGGCGTAGCTAAGATCTTGAGACATTGGGGGCTTAGCCCAGCTCACAAAAGTTTAGATTTTCACTGGATAATTTTCAAGTTTATTTATAGTAAAATTAATATAATATGTGAAGCACTGGGCTCTACCAAAATGTTCCAGTCAGGTCTTGGGCAACTTTCCCAACATGGAAAAAAAGAGAATAATCTGAGTTGTGAACTTGTGACAAAACTGTGTTAACTCTGTACCTGTGACTAGTTCCTCTGTGTTAACTCTGTACCTGTGACTAGTTCCTCTGTGTTAACTCTGTACCTGTGACTAGTTCCTCTGTGTTAACTCTGTACCTGTGACTAGTTCCTCTGTGTTAACTCTGTACCTGTGACTAGTTCCTCTGTGTTAACTCTGTACCTGTGACTAGTTCCTCTGTGTTAACTCTGTACCTGTGACTAGTTCCTCTGTGTTAACTCTGTACCTGTGACTAGTTCCTCTGTGTTAACTCTGTATCTGTGACTAGTTCCTCTGTGTTAACTCTGTACCTGTGTCTAGTTCCTCTGTGTTAACTCTGTACCTGGACTAGTTCCTCTTGTGTTAACTCTGTACCTGTGTCTAGTTCCTCTGTGTTAACTCTGTACCTGTGACTAGTTCCTCTGTGTTAACTCTGTACCTGTGACTAGTTCCTGTGTGTTAACTCTGTACCTGTGACTAGTTCCCCTGTGTTAACTCTGTACCTGTGACTAGTTCCTCTGTGTTAACTCTGTACCTGTGACTAGTTCCTGTGTGTTAACTCTGTACCTGTGACTAGTTCCTCTGTGTTAACTCTGTACCTGTGACTAGTTCCTGTGTTAACTCTGTACCTGTGACTAGTTCCTCTGTGTTAACTCTGTATCTGTGACTAGTTCCTCTGTGTTAACTCTGTACCTGTGACTAGTTCCTCTGTGTTAACTCTGTACCTGTGACTAGTTCCCCTGTGTTAACTCTGTACCTGTGACTAGTTCCTCTGTGTTAACTCTGTATCTGTGACTAGTTCCTCTGTGTTAACTCTGTACCTGTGACTAGTTCCTCTGTGTTAACTCTGTACCTGTGACTAGTTCCCTCTGTGTTAACTCTGTACCTGTGACTAGTTCCTCTGTGTTAACTCTGTATCTGTGACTAGTTCCTCTGTGTTAACTCTGTACCTGTGTCTAGTTCCCCCTGTTTAACTCTGTACCTGTGACTAGTTCCTCTGTGTTAACTCTGTATCTGTGACTAGTTCCTCTGTGTTAACTCTGTACCTGTGACTAGTTCCTCTGTGTTAACTCTGTATCTGTGACTAGTTCCTCTGTGTTAACTCTGTATCTGTGACTAGTTCCTCTGTGTTAACTCTGTACCTGTGACTAGTTCCCGTGTTAACTCTGTACCTGTGACTAGTTCCTCTGTGTTAACTCTGTACCTGTGACTAGTTCCCCTGTGTTAACTCTGTACCTGTGACTAGTTCCTCTGTGTTAACTCTGTACCTGTGACTAGTTCCTCTGTGTTAACTCTGTACCTGTGACTAGTTCCCGTGTTAACTCTGTACCTGTGACTAGTTCATCTGTGTTAACTCTGTACCTGTGACTAGTTCCCCTGTGTTAACTCTGTATCTGTGACTAGTTCCCCTGTGTTAACTCTGTATCTGTGACTAGTTCCCCTGTGTTAACTCTGTATCTGTGACTAGTTCATCTGTGTTAACTCTGTATCTGTGACTAGTTCCTCTGTGTTAACTCTGTATCTGTGACTAGTTCCCCTGTGTTAACTCTGTATCTGTGACTAGTTCATCTGTGTTAACTCTGTATCTGTGACTAGTTCCTCTGTGTTAACTCTGTACCTGTGACTAGTTCCCCTGTGTTAACTCTGTACCTGTGACTAGTTCCCCTGTGTTAACTCTGTACCTGTGACTAGTTCCCCTGTGTTAACTCTGTACCTGTGACTAGTTCCTCTGTGTTAACTCTGTATCTGTGACTAGTTCCCCTGTGTTAACTCTGTACCTGTGACTAGTTCCTCTGTGTTAACTCTGTACCTGTGACTAGTTCCTCTGTGTTAACTCTGTACCTGTGACTAGTTCCTCTGTGTTAACTCTGTATCTGTGACTAGTTCCTCTGTGTTAACTCTGTATCTGTGACTAGTTCCCCTGTGTTAACTCTGTACCTGTGACTAGTTCCTCTGTGTTAACTCTGTATCTGTGACTAGTTCCTCTGTGTTAACTCTGTATCTGTGACTAGTTCCTCTGTGTTAACTCTGTACCTGTGACTAGTTCCTCTGTGTTAACTCTGTACCTGTGACTAGTTCCCTGTGTTAACTCTGTATCTGTGACTAGTTCCTCTGTGTTAACTCTGTATCTGTGACTAGTTCCTCTGGTACTCTCGTCTTCACCTCGCCAGAAACTCTTTTGGTGTCTATATCTGTCACAATCCTCGTCTCTGCTTTCTCCTCTTCTCTCCTGTTCTGCTCATAAAAAGGATGCAAACAGCACATGGTAAGCAATAGCTAAACACATTTCTCATTTATTATAATGATGATCAGATCTCAAGCACGGGTTATTTATCAATTTATTTCATGCAAAAACAGACTAAACAAAACAAAAAAATTCCCTTGGGAGGAAGGATCAGGGTGTGGCGTCGTGATTTTAGGTCGGCAAATGTGTCAATCACTTTGTCATAATCAAGGCTTCCAACCAACTGTCTCTGGATTAACAGCACTGCCAGATCATTGAGCCTTGCCTGGCCCATGGTGTGCCTAAGCCAGGTATTTAGTGGGCAAAGAACACTAAATGATCCCTCACAACGGCAGCTACTGACCGGGGTAGTAAGAGTTACCTGTAAGATTGTCTTCAGTGATGGGAGTATCTTGGGATCAAGGAGGTTGAACACACTCACAATGTCTGGCAGGTCTTCTGGCCTCTTCCTGCTCAAAAAGTTTTTCGCCACGATGGCCTCTTCTGGGACTAGTTGGATGTTGTATTGCGAGGCTAATTTCTCTAGGGACAACATGCACAGGAAGGTTACAGATGCCGGGTGACATGCTGCATGGATGCCAATCATGACTTCACTCCCAACACTAGAAAAACGATTCTCCAGCTCCTTGGTCATTCTATTGATGCAAGGGTAGAAAAGACTCTGCTTGAGATGGTCTGCATCGTTAAGGTCTGATCTGGGACCACAGGACACTGCCACAACAAAGTCATTCTTTTCAGTCAAAGTCTTCTTTTGTTTCCTTCTGGGACCGAGACAAGACTGCAGGACCTGGATGTTGTTCTCCTCCCAGGATGCCTTTGTCACAGCACAGGCCTCTTCAGCCACCTGTGCAGTGCGCTGGCTAACCAGTGTCATGGACTGCACTCCTGTATTGCTGTGCCTGTGCCTGTGTCAAGTCAAGGGTTTCTTTCTGAAGAACCTTGTGAAGCCCTTCAGGGATGCCAAGCAACTTTTTGACCACCACTAACAGGTAGACTACAGGGAGTTTGGATAATTGTGAATGCAGACCTGGCTGGTGCTGCTGGTGCTCCGATCTTCTGAAGAGATTTCATGACGGCAGGAAAATTGTTCCCTGAGTGCATTAACACTGGACAACTGACATGACCATCTGGTGTTTGATATTTGTACAAGCTCTCTCTGCTCAATGTGGAGCTCTTTCTGAACGCTAGCAAACTGGTCGTGGTTGACTAAAGACACTGAAAAATGAGTAGAGGTTTTCAAGCAGATAAAAAAAATCCCTGGCTTCAAGAATGGCCTTGCAGGTATGGCAAAAGGCCCGGTCACACTGGCCTTCGTGGGCGCATCGCGCACGTCTCACGGCGAAAAATGTGTGAACGTGAAGCAAGCGCTGTTGGACGCATCTGGGTCGTGATATGGACGTGATCCAGCCGCGCCCACACGGGCTAGAACAATCACACGCGGCATACGGTTTTGGATTTCCCAAAAATCGAGAGCGCGGGTGACCTCGGGTGGCACACGTGATAAAGACGTGGTTAAGACGCGTTTAGACGTGGTACAGACGTGCTACGGCCCGCGGTAAGTGCGGGGTTTTACACGCGATTACCCGCTAACCTTTAGCGGGTAATCGCGGTTTAATGACGGTCATAGCACGGCTGTACCGTGTCTGTTTCCGCGTGTTTTCACGTGCATTTGCGTGTGTAGCGCGGGTACTCTGGGACCTATATATTGGGGTCGATTTGCCAAGCATTCATCACTCCTGTTTCTGACGTGGTTTGGTGAACATGGACCGTATTGAACCTCGTCTTGATGCTGATGCAACAGCATATGAACCAGGCGTTACATGCCCATCAGTACATCGTTGATAGACGAAGAAGAAGACGGCTGAGGAGGAGGGCGGCCCGGAGCATATGGGTGCGTAACTGGATTAGCAGGAGACCTGAGCATGGCCTGTATGATTGTCTCATGGTGGAGCTCCGTAATGAAGATCCAAGGGCCTTCCAGAATTTTCATGAGAATGCCACCTGACATGTTCGATGAAGTTGTGGAGAGACTGAGACCAGCCCTTACCAAGAAGACCACCCACTGGCGAGCACCCCTTGATCCAGGCCTGAAGGTTGCCCTCACCCTGAGGCACCTTGCTTCTGGCGCAAGTACCGTGACATGCAGTATGGCTGGAGGGTGCCTCACAACACCATCAGTATAGTGGTGCGTGGGTGTGTATGGCCATCGTCGACGAGTACCGTGAGGAGCTGCTAAAGCCACCACAGAACGATGAAGATTGGCGTCAGATCACCGATAATTGGATGAGAAGGTGGAACTTTCCACATGTCATTGGTGCAATAGACGGCAAGCACGTTGCCTGTAAAGCTCCTGCCAACACTGGTTCCGACTACTACAACTACAAGGGATTCTTCAGTATCATCCTCCTGGCGGTCGTCACATCTGACTACAAGTTCATGTGGATAGACGTCAGCGGCAAGGGTTCAACGTCTGATGCCCACCTTTACAATGCAAGTGTTTTGAGAGAGGCTCTCGAGAAGAACGACATTGTTGGATTCCCACAGCCTGATCCTATCCCAGGTGACACAGAGGATGTCCCTTATTTTCTGGTGGGAGATAATGCTTTCGCACTCCGGACCTACATGATGAAGCCGTACAGTAACAAGGAGATGACCAGGAAGCAGAGGATCTTCAACTATAGACTCTCGCGAGCCAGAAGGGTGGTGGAGAATGCGTTTGGCATACTAGCGAATCGCTTTCAAGTTCTCCTGTCGACCATGTTGCATGAAGCGGACACTGTGAGGCTCCTGGTCAAGACATGTGTAATCCTCCACAACCTTATGAGGTCACGTTACCCGGTGATGCAGAACCGACTGGTGGATGTGGAGCGACCAAATGGAGTGTGGTGCCTGGTGCCTGGCGTGCCGGCATGAACCTTGAGGACACGAAACCCGACCGATTACCAGGGAACAACAGAGACTTCAAGATAGCCAAGGCTCAGAGGAACCTCCTCATGGAATGGTGCAACTCAACTGCTGGAAGTGTTCCATGGCAGGATGACATGCTCCTACCCCCCCCAGCGGGGCCAAATAAATAGCAGTGTAATATTGTGTTTGTGGCATAATAAATATTTAATAGTCGCCTCACTTGTTGTTACTTTAGTCCTATTTTCTCTCAGGCTTTATTATTATAATATTATTGTTATTATTCATTTCATTATTATTGTGAGTATTTAACCCTGGAGAGGTACCGCTAGACAGAAGTGTCCTCGCGTGTTGCACAAATCATTTTTTTTGCTAAACAAGGTTTATTTTATTGTTTAATTCATTCATTCACCATAAAAAATATAATTCAATCTTCATTATCCTTCTAGGAAAAATTAAAATTTTGTAGCGGTACCGTTCCGGGGTTATTTTTTTCCTTAAAAAGGTTTATTTTATTTTTTTAATTCATTCATTAAACATATAAAATATAATTCAATCTTCATTATCCTTCTAGGTAAAATTAAAATTTGTAGCGGTACCGTTCCAGGGTTAATATTAAGATATTATTATTATTACTATAGAAAACCTATGAAAGACAGTAAAGTTAAGGGAATGGAAACAAGCATATGGAATATTATACAATTATTTATTGCAAAAATAAAATAAATAATACTTATTGCAAAATAACTAATAACTAATAAAAAACAAAAAATATACATTAATATACATATAAAAAAAATATACAAAAAAATACATATAAATTATACATTCAATATACAGGTCATCACAGGTCATCATTTAGTCTTGGAGGGTATGGGGATACGTTCCAGTCCTCCGCAATGCTGGAGCCCAGAACCTTTCCGACTGATTCCGCCGAGTCCCTAGACCGACAGGTGTTTGTGAGTGGCTGGAGGGACGGGGACTGCTGGGATGCTGGCCACCACCATACTGCCCGTTGGGACTCGGGCAACCTGGCATGTGAAAATACTGCTGGCTGTAGGTGGGTGGTGTTATGGCGGACTGTTGGGAGGTAGAGGGCCTGCTGGGTTGTGGTGCTGTTGAGGGCCCGGTCCAGCCCCCGATGTAGAGGACCCCGTGTGGTCGCCGATGCACAATGTCGACTATTTGGTCGTGCATCACCTGGTACTCCTCCTCAGGGGCAGAACGCAGGGTGGTCGGACACAAACCTTATAAAGGCCTCCCTACGTGACTGGGGCTGAGACCTCTCCTCCAGCAGCCTCTCCAGCAGTGCCTGTTGGCCTTCATGGTGGATCGGAGGTCCACCATCCATTCCTCTTCTTGCCTCTCAGTGGCTGGAGTCTTCCTCTTACGGCGGGTTGAGGCCTGCTCCGCCGCTGCTGCCACCTCCATGTCCTCCAGGATGTTGGCTTCCCCGGAGTCATGTGGGTACTGTGCCTGGGAGGTCTGGGCGTCAGGAGATGGGTCACGGGGCAGGTTCACAAGGGTGTCCGGGACATCAGTGGGCATGGAACCTGAAACAGATTAAACATTTACAGATTAAACATTTGTTAATATAATGGCATAGACAATTACATATTTATATATTTCTGGGAATTAAAAAGTAAAACTTACTAAAATAAATCTAAAACAATAATGTTAAACGCAAATTAATAAATAAGTAAAAAAGTAAAGGATAGTATCACAGTAACTAATCTTAAATTTAAAGAATTTATGTAACAGCATTGTATTACTGAACCCTCTTTTAAGCAAAATTTGGCATTAATTATATCCTCTGGCTTGAAAGTCTTCCAATTTTGTACAAATATTTGAGATTCTTACAAGTTGTGAATATAATGAGATGTACTTACTTTTGTAGAAGGCGATGTTCTTCAACACCCACTTGTCCCTCTCCGTCAACATCTTGGTTGCCTGGCCACTGGTCCTCTTGGACAGCTTAACATACCAGTCCTTGACGTTTTTCCACCAGTTTTTGGAGGTGTTTCAGGCTGATCCCCAGCTCCTTGGCCTTCATCTCCCACGAAGCCTTCTTCCTGTGGTAGTCTTTGGTACTGCGGAGCCACAGGTTTGGTGTTTGACTGAAGCCACTCCACCAGATCCTGCTCCGTTGTGTCGGGGAGACTCCAGCCTTGCTTCGGAGCAGCATCAGCCTTCTTCTTCCCCTTGCCCTTCGTCTTGGGCGCCGGTTGCTGCTGCTGCTCCTCCTCCTCCTCCTCCTCCTCCTCCTCCTCCTCATGTGGGGGGGAATGAGAGGCATCAGGCATCACCAGAGGCTCCTCCTCCTCCTCCTCCTCCTCATCTGCTGGAGTGGCAGCTGTGGTAGCTGTGGCATCACCTTCAAAAGATGTTTCCTCCTCCTGATGAAGTGCAGCAGGACTGGCCTCCACCTCTGAAGTAGCATCTGAAGTAGTAGCTGGATGCACCTGCGCAGGGACACCTGGTGGCCTCTTGCCCTTGGTGGCGGTTTTCCTAGGGGGGAACTTCTTGGGAGCCATCTTGTCAAAGTCTGGGAGTCTTGAGAGTGTGTATACTGTGTGGTGTCTGGAGCGAGTATGAGTTCTACCGCCTGCCCTGGCTCCTTATATACCCGTGGTGGGGCCGTGGTACCCACGCGCACTACCCGTGATTGCCCGCGAAACGGCCGCCCTTCACACGTGGACCAGCCGCGATGTACACGTGATCACCCGTGGTTCAGGCGTGATGCAGCCGCGGTTACCCCCAATGCCTGTGACCACGTGGAGCTTTTCCCGCGCTTACACGCGCTCCAGCCGCGCTTCACCAGCGGACAGGACGCGGAACAGCCGCCAGCGTCTGTTCCGCGGGCTTACCACGGGTACCCACGTGTAAGCCATTTTCCACCACGTGGAACAGCGGGTAAAAATTTTTGTGGGAATTTACTCGCGCTGCAGACGCAAAGTGCCTGTGTGACCGGGCCTAAAGGACAGGTTGAGGTCCTGTGCCTAGCAGTGCACACAGACAGCCTCGGGATGTTTTCCCGGAAACAAGCTTGCAGCCTTGAACAGGTCCACCCATCACTGCTGCACCGTCACAGGTTTGCACGACAACTTTCAGGTCAGCAATGTTGTTGGACACAAGAACACGCTCAATTGCTTTTGTGATCGCTTCTGCACCCTAGCCATCCAGTTTCTTCAAGCAAAGGAATCTTTCCTTGATGTTACCTTCTATTTGAACATAACGCACACACACAGCGAGCTACTCGGCGTGCCCATCTTTGGCTTCGTCTGCCATTACCGCAAACATCTTTGATTCCTTTACTTCTTCAATAATTTGTGCTATGACCGCTGTGGAGCAACATTTGATTAATTCATTTTGAGAAAAAGACGAGGTGTGTGTACAATTGGCAGCAGCCTTAATTGTATCTCTGCAGGAAAGGGTCAAACTTTTGCAGCAGCTGCATACATTCAAGGAAGTTCCCTTGGTTGGGGCTGTCATTCGTTTCACTGTGGCCACGAAAAGAAATGCCCTGTTTGGCTAGAAAGGCAGTAACCAAAATAATGCGGCATAAATACTCCCTTCTTTCCCTGACTTCAGCCACACTAGCAGCTTGTAGCTGCTCAGCTACACCACCATCAACTTTGCTTGCTTTAAGCCGCGGTCACACGAGCAACTTTTCCGTCAATATTCAGCAAGGGCAATGCAAGGGCAATGCAAGGGCAATGCAAGGGCAATGCAAGGGCAATGCAAGGGCAATGCAAGGGCCATGCAAGGGCCATGCAAGGGCAATGCAAGGGCCATGCAAGGGCAATGCAAGGGCAATGCAAGGGCCACCTTGCCGTGTTTGGGTCACACGGACTTTCACAGAGGTAGCTGAGTTTTAATGGCAATTTCTATCGTATCTGAAGAAGCGTCTTTGGAAAAATAGGGATAAATAGGGAGAAACTGGTTCACAAATAGGGTGGTGAATGATTGAAATGGATTCTTGTGTATGGAAGCGCGTCAGACATCAAACATCAAACATTCAAACATCAAAGTGAACAACAATAAATTGGTCCAGTTCAGTATCCCCTAAAAATTTCAGTTTTTAATAGACAGTCAACAAAGAAAATAAAAAACCATCCCTAACACATGAACATTTTTCTAAGTGTATTACATCCTTCAAAATGCTTAAGAAAATGTACAAGACTGTACAAGACTTCACAATTCGTCTTGTAATCGGTTCTTGCCACTATGTAGCTATTTATTTCAGCTTCTGAATATTGAGTTAGAGCGTGCATTAAAAATGAATGTCAAATAATATGCGTTGGTGGAGGGAATTTCGGGAATTTTCAGCCGAGAAACACCTACATGTTGGTCTTGACTCAAAATCAGCAATTTTAGCCAAGTTTGACCCGGCATTGTCTTCCTGGCTGAATATTGCCGGAAAAAGTGCTCGTGTGACCGCGGCTTACGCTCGATTTTACAATATCTGGCGCACAGCAGAGATGACACTACACCCGTCAAGGCCGTCACACTTACTTTTAAGCACAGCAGAGATGACACTACACCCGTCAAGGCCGTCACACTTACTTTTAAGCACAGCAGAGATGACACTACACCGTCAAGGCCGTCACACTTACTTTTAAGCACAGCAGAGATGACACTACACCCGTCAAGGCCGTCACACTTACTTTTAAGCACAGCAGAGATGACACTACACCCGTCAAGGCTGTCACACTTACTTTTAAGCACAGCAGAGATGACACTACACCCGTCAAGGCCGTCACACTTACTTTTAAGCACAGCAGAGATGACACTACACCGTCAGGCCGTCACACTTACTTTTTAAGCACAGCAGAGATGACACTACACCCGTCAAGGCTGTCACACTTACTTTTAAGCACAGCAGAGATGACACTACACCCGTCAAGGCCGTCACACTTACTTTTAAGCACAGCAGAGATGACACTACACCCGTCAAGGCCGTCACACTTACTTTTAAGCACTGACACTCTGACAGAACTTGCAAGGCGCGGTAAAGCAAACCCTCATCTATGGAGGAGTTGCCACATATGAAAAAAAATCTAAATAATTAACTTTTAACGGTTGAGATTTTATGAGGAGGGAAAAAGGCGTGCAGCGCATCGCTCCGCCAACTACTCTGACTTGTACGTAGCTACACTCAAGTCACATTCAAGTGTGCCTTGAAAACTTGGTGTGCCTTGTGCAAAAAAAACGTTTGAGAACCCCTTCACTAGACTGTCTACTGGCCCTCTGCTTCACCAACCTGCTGAGCTTGTAGTTGTAGACAATGTACAGGCAGCGGCAATCTCCCGTCCCGCCTCATCTGCTGCTACAGCTACAGAAGGAAGTAACTCTTCCTGCACCTCCTCTAGCCTGCTAGGCTGCACTACATTGTCTTGGCCACCTTGCTTTTTGGAAAAGATTCTTATAGCCATACTGCTATCCACCACCAGATGTCAACAAGGCCAGTAACCTGTGCGCTCTGCTCTCTTTCTCTCTCGCTCACACACTGCGTGACTGCGTGTGTGCTGGCCTGCTGCACTTCTCCCAAACTCAGCGCGTTTGGTGCAGCCAAAGCTGAGTTGCCAGGTAGTGAAATAGTGTCCACACTGCGTGACTGGTGGCCCGTGACTGGTGGCCGATTGCCGAGTGGCCGTTAATACGTGATAGGAACGTGAACCGGACGGGATCAAGTTGAATGCTTTCCGTAAGAGACTATCAATTCTTGTATTAACAAGAATAAAAAAATTGTGTTGGCCCCGGTCGGGGCTATTCCTAATTTTGTAAAAAAAAAAAAAATATTTGAGATCTGGGGCTATTCATAAAACATCCGGGGCTACAGCCCCCAATGCCCAGGCCTGACTATGCCCCTGCGAATCTGAAGTATCATCAAAGACACTCTACAACAAGATACCTCACTCGGGATCCCTCTAATGCAATTTCTGTTATCCACCGACGGTGGCGACGCCGTGCGGCAGGTGTTGTACCAGTCTGCTGGCCCATTCACTTGCTGCATAGGACTATCATAGAGACTATGGTTTATCAGTATATATGATATACAATATATATATATATATATATATATTTGATACATCTTTGTAAATGTTTGTTCTATAATATTATCAAATAAAAAACAGTAAAACACACTAAAGAAATGCCATTAAGAGACTCGTTTCCATTGATATATTTCGTTTACTGATAAATGAATTACCACCGTGCATAAATTAGCGTTAACTTAATAAATAACATCATCAATCAAGTAATTTTCCCGCTTGATGATGTTATTTATTTAGTTAACGCTAATTTATGCATGTTGGTAATTCATTTATCAGAAAACTAAATATATCAATGGAAAGCTAATGAAAATCCACTTCTATTGATATGCTCCATGTTAAATGTTGTCTCACAAAATATTAAATGGCGAAGAGTTTAAGTTCATGCATATTTCTTCAGTCTCTCTTAATGGCATTTCTTTAGTGTGTTTTACTGTTTTTTATTTGATAATATTATAGAACAAACATTTATGAAGATAACAATATATCATTTATACTGTTAAACCAAAGGAAGGGAAATGGGAGTGATGTTCAAAACATTTTTTTAACTTGCCGATCGGCCTGCACTGGCCATGGGCGGGTTGAGTTTGGTGAAGGGTGGCGGGGCAACACCATAACATAAAGAGTGGCCACAGCGAGGATGTAAAACATCAGCGCACGTAAATGTCAGAAACGTCAGTGCTGCCCTCAATGAGACGCTTAG
>JACEEZ010024226.1:196880-221993 GCA_016584305.1 Chionoecetes opilio
AGACCCAAAAAAGTAGCCAAGCTGAGTTGCCATAATACAAGTATGGGGGAATGCGATGGTTTAAAGATGAACGGACGGATCAGTGAATGCTTTCCGTAGAGACTATCAATTCTTGTATTAACAAGAATAAAAAAATGTGTTGGCCCGGTCAGGGGCTATTCCTAATTTTGTAAAAAAAAAAAAAAATATTTGAGATCTGGGGCTTATTCAATAAACATCCGGGGCTACAGCCCCCAATGCCCAGGCCTAACTACGCCCCTGCGAATCTGAAGTATCATCAAAGACACTCTACAACAAGATACCTCACTCGGATCCCTCTAATGCAATTTCTGTTATCCACCGACGGTGGGCAGACGCCGTGCGGCAGGTGTTGTACCAGTCTGCTGGCCCATTCACTTGCTGCATAGGACTATCATATAGACTATGATTTATCAGTATATATGATATACAATATATATATATATATATATATATATATATATATATATATAATATAAATAATATATAATATATATTATATATATATATATATATACAGTAAAACCCTTATAACTCGGCACGATAGGGGCTCTGGCCCTTGCCGAGTTATTCAATGTGCCGAGTTATGCAATGTCCTTCTCTGATATGGTTTATAAAAAAAAAAAAAAAAAAAAAAAAAAAAAAAAAAAAAAAAAAAAAGTACATTAAAAGCATAAAAACTACACTTACCAGTGACCGGTAAGTGAGTGTAAGCAAAGAGATGCAGTTATAACATCAATATGCTGAGATACATTATTTTTTGCCGACTTTCTGTTTACATGTTCACACAAGAAGTTGTGAGGGCATGATATGCCGAGTGAAAACCAAGAGATGCAGTTTAGGTGAGGCGGTAGCAGAGTGGTTAGTGTCACCGAGTGGCGTTCTCCAAGACCTGAGTTCGATCCCGAGTGAGACCCATAAATCCACTTGAAATCTTTCTGCACCGTCGAGTGGCCTAAGAACACCCACATGCCCTGCCCATTAACTCCACCTTCGACTGTGAGTGCCTGGGAGGACACAGGGGGCGGCATGAGCCTCTAATCACAGGCGTCAGTCCAGGGCCGGATTAACGGGGGGGGGGCTACCGGGACTCTAGCCCCAGGGCCCCCACCATATGTATATTAGCTTTAAGCAGTAATATTAAAAACATTGGCAATTTATAAAACAAAAACATATTTGCCTGTCTCTGTTTCATCCTTTATCTCTGAATACCAGTCTATGCATTAATAGTTCTTTGCCAAACATAGGCCTCAAAATACCCACAAAAGTGCTGAATTTTTGTGCGAATATAGGGCCCCCACAAAAGCTGAGCCCCAGGGCCCCCACAGCTCTTGATACGGCCCTGGGTGTCACTATAACAATCCTGCCTGCGCCACCACGAGTGAGGGCAAAAAAAAAAAAAAAAAAAAAAAAAAAAAAAAAAAAAAAAAAAAAAAAAATTGTCTTTGCCATGCCGTTATATCAAATTCCGAGTTATACAGTGCCGAGTTATAAGGCTTTTACTGTATATATATATATATATATATATATATATATATATATATATATATATTTGATACATCTTTGTAAATGTTTGTTCTATAATATTATCAAATAAAAAACAGTAAAACACACTAAAGAAATGCCATTAAGAGACTCGTTTCCATTGATATATTTCGTTTACTGATAAATGAATTACCACCATGCATAAATTAGCGTTAACTAAATAAATAACATCATCAATCAAGTAATTTTCCCGCTTGATGATGTTATTTATTTAGTTAACGCTAATATATGCATGGTGGTAATTCATTTATCAGAAAACGAAATATAGCAATGGAAAGCTAATGAAAATCCGCTTCTATTGATATGCTCCATGTTAAATGTTGTCTCACAAAATATTAAATGGCGAAGAGTTTAAATGAATATTAAGTTCATGCATATTTCTTCAGTCTCTCTTAATGGCATTTCTTTAGTGTGTTTTACTGTTTTTTATTTGATAATATTATAGAACAAACATTTATGAAGATAACAATATATCATTTATACTGTTAAACCAAAGGAAGGGAAATGGGAGTGATGTTCGAAACATTTTTTTACCTTGCCGATCGGCCTCCACTGGCCATGGGCGGGTTGAGTTTGGTGAAGGGTGGCGGGGTGGCAACACCATAACATAAAGAAGTGGCCACAGCGAGGATGTAAAACATCAGCAAGCACCGTAAATGTCATGAAACGTCAAGTGGATGCCCATCCTCAAATAAGAGCAAGAAAATTATTACGATATGACATTTACATCCTCGCTGTGGCCACTTCTTTATGTTACGGTGTTGCCACCCCGCCACCCTTCACGAAACTCTCCACCACTTCATCACACATCTCCTCGTAACATCCACAATCCTTGATATTTCTTCCACTGGCCTCTCTGCCTTGTGTAGAGATACAATAAATTTAATTTGCTCCTTTGTTAGGTCTTTCTTGCCACCCATTATGAAAATAATGATAATTATACCAATGCGCGTCTGTTCAAATTACTCGCGGGGAGTGCGGCGATCCTTTTCAAAATGCTTCGTCTATAATTGACAAGTGGCATCTGAACATTCCTCAACTGTCTTGATGGACTGCCCGTGCCTTAAACAAGCTGCCATGTGTAAGATATCTCTCTCGGAAGTTACTAGGCTGCCATAGAGTACATTTTCTGAATTCCCGTATGGGAGCGTCTGTTATGATGCGGCGAACAATATTTTGGAGCGGTGTAATTAGTGTGCCGAGTGTCTATGCAAACACCAGTATCCCGTAGCACATTTATTCATCCAAATCGCTTCCATCTGCAAGCATAAGGTAAGGACTAACAAGCAGTCCAGATCACCGAACATAACACTTAACCCCTTCACTGCGGCTGGTACAAATACAGTCTCTCAGCTATCTAAGGGTTCACTGCGGCTGGTACAAATACGGTCTCTCAGCTATCTAAGGGTTCACTGCGGCTGGTACAAATACAGTCTCTCAGCTATCTAAGGGTTCACTGCGGCTGGTACAAATACAGTCTCTCAGCTATCTAAGGGTTCACTGCGGCTGGTACAAATACAGTCTCTCAGCTATCTAAGGGTTCACTGTGGCTGGTACAAATACGGTCTCTCAGCTATCTAAGGGTTCACTGCGGCTGGTACAAATACAGTCTCTCAGCTATCTAAGGGTTCACTGCGGCTGGTACAAATACAGTCTCTCAGCTATCTAAGGGTTCACTGCGGCTGGTACAAATACAGTCTCTCAGCTATCTAAGGGTTCACTGCGGCTGGTACAAATACAGTCTCTCAGCTATCTAAGGGTTCACTGCGGCTGGTACAAATACAGTCTCTCAGCTATCTAAGGGTTCACTGCGGCTGGTACAAATACAGTCTCTCAGCTATCTAAGGGTTCACTGTGGCTGGTACAAATACGGTCTCTCAGCTATCTAAGGGTTCACTGTGGCTGGTACAAATACAGTCTCTCAGCTATCTAAGGGTTCACTGCGGCTGGTACAAATAGTCTCTCAGCTATCTAAGGGTTCACTGCGGCTGGTACAAATAGTCTCAGCTATCTAAGGGTTCACTGCGGCTGGTACAAATATAGTCTCTCAGCTATTCTAAGGGTTCACTGCGGCTGGTAAAATACGGTTCTAGCTATCTAAGGGTTCACTGGCGGCTGGTACAAATACGGTCTCTCAGCTATCTAGGGTTCACTGCGGCTGGTACAATACAGTTCTCAGCTATCTAAGGGTTTATGAGGCTGGTACAATACGGTCTCTCAGCTATCTAAGGGTCCTGCGGCTGGTCATATAGGGTTCTGTATTTAAATCCGCACTCAATGATTGTGGGTAAATATTCGCTGTGATAGGTTGTATGGCAAACAGTGTCAAGTGTTGCGATATAATAGAACCTCTTTTTCCTGCTGCGTGAGTTAGTGTGACTAATAAGGTCAAGCGGTACAGTACGACTGTTTACGCTGGGCCCCGCCCTCACTGCAATGGCGAGGCTAAATAGTCAAGTAGTCCAACATATTCTTGATGGATATAAACAGAAGTAAATGGAATGTAATGAAGCATGAATGAAGCATTATTTACCAAAATAAGCTGTATTATGTTGATAGTAAGTGTTTCATTGTGCGTCTGGCAGCACGGTCACGGCCGTGCTGCACTCTGACGCATCTTCACTTAGCTGGTAGCTCTACAAGACCAACTAGATTTTCTGGTTGAATGAGCATCCTATCATTTAGCATTTAAAATATGATCAGTAATATTTTATATTTATTAAACTGCCGCACAGGGGGTAGGCCTATGAATGATATCTGCAGTGAAGGGTTAACAGTATGCACCAGTATCAAGATCACAATTAATACTAACCATAAACTTAAACAACACTTGCCTCTTGAACTCACAAATGACCAAAGTCCAACAAACAATAAGAATAATAGGCACAGAAAATTAACAAATACTCACAACACTATTATAGCTCCTCTCGTTTGCACGAATACCTCGGCGGTCGGTAACAGCCAGTAATCCTTCGTCACTAAGGAAATCCATGAAGTTAGGAAGGGGCGCGGAGACACCCACAAGTCCTGTCTACACCCCCTTGTGTCCGTTTCCACCAAACCCAGATGTTAGAGTGAGCCACACACTCCTCGACACCGGCCAGGTCAAGTGTTCCAATAATGGCCACGTCACCAGACACCACCAACGCGATGCGCCAATCTCCTCGCACACAAAGACGATGAATAATGTCACCTAGTGATACAATTAGAATTAACTGATAATTAATTTAAATTAACGATACTATAACATTAATAATATGGATGAACTTTCAAATCTGTAAGTAATGCAGTAAGCCTACTACTGTACTGCAGAAGAGAGGGAGGGGAAAGGGGGGGAGGGGGGATCACAACCTTAAAGTATCCTAGAGTTGGAATATTTTTAATCTGCCTCCACAGCCCTGTCCCTTCTCTTCTGTACCTCCTCCTTCCACTGTTCTCAAGGCATGGAGACAGATCACAACCAGTGGCGTGGCTAGGTATCTATATATGGGGGGGCACCTGGTGGGGCACTAGGCAAGGGCAGCTCAGGGGCCACTCTGATGCCACATAGAAGGGTATAAGGGCATATTCTAAGTTCAGGTCAGTGGTGGGTACTAGAGCATTATACAGAATGCGGCAGCCATGGCCAGTGGGGGGCACCGGATTTTCATGGGGGGCAGGTGCTCCCCCCCGTAGCTACGCCACTGTCACAATACACACACACACAAGTACTAAAGGATACAAAACAGTTATATGGCAAAAACGAAGGCGGTAGCAGAGTGGTTAGCGTCTCCGAGTGGCGTTCTCGGCGACCCGAGTTCGATACCCGATGAGGGTCAAAATCCACTTTAAATCTTTCTGCACCGTCAAGTGGCCTAAGAACACCCACATGCTGCCCATTAACTCTACCTTGGATTGCCATTGCATGGGAGGACACAGGGGGGCGGCATGAGCCTCTAATCACAGGCGCCACTATAAAAATCCTGCCTGTGCCACCACGGGCGAGGGCCAACCATCACAGCCCTCAAGTGCACCTCCAGGGCCTGCCATCCCACCCCTGGAGCTCACGGCCTACACGCGCTATAGGCACAAATGTAAAAGAAAAATATATATTCCCCATATTACTTCACAAAGTAACATTGAACATTCCAAGCCCCTCACCCACCACCACAAGCACAACCCACACACAGCCACTCCCTCCTCACAGGTGTGTCCCATATGCCTGGCAAGCCCCTCACCCACCACCACAAGCACAACCCACACACAGCCACTCCCTCCTCACAGGTGTGTCTGGATATGCCTGGCAACACGACCCTTGGTAGGAAAACACTTGCCGCAAATATCACACTTGTACTTCCTCTCACCAGTGTGGGTGAGCATGTGTTCGTTAAGATGGCTCTTCTGGGTAAATGTTTTCCTACACTCCTGACACTCAAAGTTTCTCTCACCAGTGTGGGTGAGCACGTGTCTGTTAAGATGGCTCTTGCAGGTAAATGTTTTCCTACACTCCTGACACTCAAAGTTTCTCTCACCAGTGTGGGTGAGCATGTGTTTGTTAAGACTGCTCTTGTGGGTAAATGTTTTCCTACACTCCTGACACTCAAAGTTTCTCTCACCAGTGTGGGTGAAGATGTGTTGGTTAAGATGGCTCTTGCTGGTAAATGTTTTCCTACACTCCTGGCACTCAAAGTTTCTCTCACCAGTGTGGGTGAGGATGTGTTGGTTAAGATGGCTCTTGCAGATAAATGTTTTCCTACACTCCTGGCACTCAAAGTTTCTCTCACCAGTGTGGGTGAGGATGTGTGTGTTAAGATGGCTCTTCTGGGCAAATGTTTTCCTACACTCCTGACACTCAAAGTTTCTCTCACCAGTGTGGGTGATGAGCATGTGTGTGTTAAGACTGCTCTTGTGGGCAAATGTTTTCCTACACTCCTGGCACTCAAAGTTTCTCTCACCAGTGTGGGTGAGCATGTGTTTGTTAAGATGGCTCTTGTGGGCAAATGTTTTCCTACACTCCTGACACTCAAAGTTTCTCTTACCAGTGTGGGTCACCATGTGGCTCCTAAGAACATCCTTACGAGTGAACACTTTGCCACAGTGGTCACACTTCAGCTCTGTCTTGCGTGTATGGGTGAGGACGTGTGCAGTAATGGCAGCCTTGCTGGAGCACACTTTGCCACAGTGGTCACAAGTGTAGGTCCTCACGCCCTCCATTGCAGCACTACTTCTGCCAGCACCCCTGTGGTGGGAGGCGTCAGCTGGTCCTGCAGGAACCCTGGTGGAGGCTGGAGTGAGCAGGCTGCCTGAAGGATGAGTCCGGCAACCCTGAACAGAAGGGAAGCAGGAGTGCAGAGAGGAGTCCTGGGGTGGGTGATGGCTTGGACTCTTCACCTCAGCACCTGTAACATTGGTGGCCGTCACAAAAACATCACAGGTATGATCTACAAGACATACACTACTGTATTACTCAAACAAACATGTCGGTGTGGTTCCTTTCGTACATTTACTGCTGCTACAAAGTTTGGAAAAACCTGGTTTAGGCCATGGCATAACTTAGGAGCTGGCCAGGCAGCCTAAGGAACAACAACAACAACCTCTGTCATGTTAGCTGTGGAAATGATCTACTAACCACCCTCTCAATTGGTAGTGGTGGTGGTTTTGTTTCCCCCCCTTGTGAGGGAGGTATCATTGTCTCATCATAGGGGCAGCGTATGAATACAGGGAGGTCCCGTTATACGAGCATTCGAAATACGAGAATTCGATAATACGAGATGTGTAAATTAGGGTCTATTTTCAATATACGAGATCGAAAATCCAATGCTATGACATTCAAACTGGGGTGAGTAAAATTAAAGTTATTTACTAGTAAAGTAAATTACAAGTTATTTACTAAAATTATAAAGTCATTTACTGACAATATGATTTTACCTAAGGTTGTACGATAATCAATCTGAAAATATGATAATTCTGGTGGCTCGGTACGACAATGTGGCCTACAAAAATTCACAACCCTGGACGACGTACACACAAACCTCGTTTTCCCGGACTAATAGGGGGGAGCACTGGTCAGGGAACCGCAAAAGTCCGGAAATCGCAACAGTCCAGGAATTATCCTCTAAACAGAAGAAATAAAAGAAAAAAAAAAGTTCGATGCCATTACCCACCCCCGGACGCTTATCCTACTCTAGTATTTACTGTCCGGCAACCGCCAATATCAACTACCCCGCCGCAGACTTTTACGTCCGCTGAGCATGCTGCCACCTGGCGGAAGGCAGCAGAAAGTGTTCAATAGTCTTAAGAGACGTTCCTGCACCAGGGGCAGTGGGGGTCAGGGGACTAACGGAGGCCATGCAGGTGAACCGTGAGTGTCGTGTGCCCAAATGTAAACAATACGACCGCTGAGCAAGTGAGCATGCTGCCACCTGGCGGGAGGCAGCAGAAAGTGTTCAATAGTCTCAAGAGACGTTCCTGCACCAGGGGCAGTGGGGGTCAGGGGACTAACGGAGGCCGTGCAGGTGAACTGTGAGTGTCGTGTGCCCAAATGTAAACAATACGACCGCTGAGCATGCTGCCACCTGGCGGGAGGCATGAACACTGACCAGGGATGACAGGAGACGCTCGGACAACTTTGTCAATTTACGAACAGGACATTTCAACGTAAAAAAAAATATAAAAAAAAAAAAAAAAATTGTCTGGGACTGACATATCCCCGGACCTCGGATTTTGTCCGGCAAATCCGATATCCGGGAAATGGAGGTCCGGGAAATCGAGGTTTGTGTGTACAATGATTCAGATGCGCAGACGAGTTTGTGGGCAGTGGAAGAGGTCTGCGCACCCCTCCTGTCCCTTCCCTCCCCTCCCCTCTCGAGTGTGTGTCCCCCCCCCCGGCGCCCCCAAAGAGTACATAAAAAGTTTTTGTTGTTTTGTATGTATGTGCCTTGTGGGGTCGTTTTTAGTGTTTTCTGGTTTACTTAATTGCTTTTTGTGACTTATTTGTGCTCTGTCTACGTGCTGTCAACTTTTAATTCACTGTGTTTTGTGTGGTGGTCGGTGGGTGGTATATAGACCCCATTTTGAGAGTTTGAGAGTTTGTTGTGTTTGCATAGTTTTTTTTTATTTAAAAAAACACTTTTTTTTTTCTTTTTTTTATATATATAAATTTTGATGGCCCTGGAACCCAACCAATATATCCCAGAAAGGGTTTGTTATACCAGTTTTTCGCTTTAGGAGTATGCCAGGGGGGAACCAATGTGGTATCTTCGGGCCCTCCCTGATAGTAAAATTATAATGGAAAGGGGTAAAAGAGATAAGATAAGTTTTTCATCCTATTAGACATTTTGCAAGTCCCAATAAAAGGTTATTGACTAACAAAGCGCCGCCACGTCGCACGAACTGGCGGATCGAACCGCTGCCCGAATGCAAGGGACGGACATTGGAGCTCGGCTCTACCAACCTTGCCCCCTGACGGGGAAGGGGTATAAATTTAAGGAATTTTAAGAAAATGATAAGTACGGGTTGAAAAAAAATAAACATTCCCAGTGGTATTAACCATTTGCACCTAATTGAAACGGTGCCATTGGCCGCGGGACTCTTAAGTTTCCCGTACCGGGTTGAAAGTATGATACTATCACGGCTGGCCGGCTCGCGGTAGAGAGTTAGTACATTCCAGACCCTCGCGGGAGTAACACTTTTTGCTTATCTTCTCTGATTATATCGAGAAGTTGTATATAAACTTTTGTAGACATACCGTAAAGGGTGGGTACAAGTCGACCTTTGACCCTAAAAAAATCTCTCCAAAACTGGGTCGACTTTATACGGTAGCATAAAATCGAACCTCCCCGAGTGGTAAAAAATTTCCCCCCTGCCGAACAGCGACAACTGGAGAACGTTTGCGGCAGTTCCACCCACAGTGTTGCAGGTTGACGTGTGGATAATGTGGGGGGCATTGAATACAGTGGTCCAACGCTGTATACAGATTTTTAAACACGGGCCGGATGCCACTAAAACCCAAAGGGCCCAGTCGGGCAACTACAATATGCGCCACTGTCGGCAGTGTAAGGGACCCATGGTTTCATTGCAGTGTGGGGTTGGGGGCGCCGCGGGCTGGGGTTTTTTCCACATATGCAAATGGCGGAGGGCAGCGGTGAGTGCAGTCCAGTCATGCTACCGTGCTTTACTATAATATACAGTGTGTAGCGGTACTACCAGGGCACTGGGGTCTTACTATAATATACAGTGTGGTACGGTACTACCAGGGCACTAGGGTGTTTTACTATAATTACAGTATGTAGCGGTATACCAGGGCATAGGGGATTACATAATTACAGTGTGTGCGTCCCATCGGCACTAGGGTGCTTTACTATAATATACAGTGTGTAGCGGTTACTACCGGGGCACTAGGGTGTTTTACATAATATCCCAGTGTGTAGCAGTACTATCAGGGCACTAGGGTCTTACTATAATATACAGTATGTAGCGGTACTACCAGGGCACTAGGGTGTTTTACTATAATATACAGTGTTGTAGGGTACTACCAGGGCATTTGGGGGGCTTTACTTAATATACAGTGTGTAGCGGTACTACCAGGGCACTAGGGTGTTTACTATTTTATACATTTGTGTAGCAGTCTATCAGGGCACTAGGGGTGTTTTACTATAATTTTACAGTATGTACCCCATATTTATAGGGCATAGGGTGTTTTACTTTTAATATACAGTATGTAGCAGTACTACCAGGGCACTAGGGTGCTTTACTATAATTATACAGTATTTAAGCAGTACTACCAGGGCACTAGGGTGTTTTACTATAATATCAGTTTTGTACCCGGTATTTACCAGGGCACTGGGGTGTTTTACTATAATTACAGTGGTAGCGGTACTTATCAGGGCATTTGGGGTGCTTTACATAAATAAGTGTGTAGCGTACTACCAGGGCACTAGGGTGTTTTACTATAATATACAGTGTGAAAGCAGTACTATCAGGCACTAGGGGCTTACTATAATATACAGTGTGTAGCAGTACTATCAGGGCACTAGGTTGCTACATAATATACAGTGTGTAGCGGTAACCAGGGCACTAGGGTGTTTACTATAATATACAGTGGTAGCGGTATACCAGGGCACTAGGGTGTTTTACATAATATACAGTGTGTAGGGGGGTACTATAGGGCAAGGGTTTTGTTTACTATAAACAGTGTGTAGCGGTACTACCAGGGCACTGGGGTGTTTACTATAATATACAGGTGTAGCGGTATACCAGGCACTGGGGTGTTTATATAATATAAGTTTTTGTAGGGGTTTACTACCAGGGCACGGGGTGTTTTACTAATATACAGTATGTAGCGGTACTAAGGGCACTAGGGTGTTTACTATAATATACAGTGGTAGCGGTACTATCAGGGCACTAGGGTGCTTTATATAATATTACAGTGTGTAGCGGTACTACAGGGCACTGGGGTGCTTTACTATAATATACAGGTGTAGCGGTTACTACAGGGCATGGGGTGTTTTACTAAATATACAGTGTGTAGCGGTACTATCGGGGCATAGGGTGCTTACTATAATATACAGATGTAGGGGGTACTACCAGGGCACTAGGGTGTTTTACTAAATATACAGTGGTCGGTATTTAACCAGGGCTAGGGTGCTTTACTATAATAACAGTGTGTAGGGGGTACTACCGGGGCACTAGGGTTTTTTTACTTTTAATATACAGTGGTAGCAGTTACTACCCAGGGCACTGGTGCTTTATATAATATACAGGGGTTGTAGCGGTCTATCAGGGCACTAGGGTGCTTTACTATAATATACAGTATGTAGCGGTTTACTACCAGGCACTAGGGGTGTTTTACTATAATATACAGTGTGTAGCGGTTACTACCAGGGCACTAGGGTGTTTTACTATAATATACAGGTGTAGCGGTACTACCAGGGCACTAGGGTCTTTACTAAAAATATACAGTGTGTAGCGGTACTACCGGGCACTAGGGTGCTTTAAACTATATATACAGTGTGTAGCGGTACTATCAGGGCACTAGGGTGTTTTAACTATAATATACAGTATGTAGCGGTACTATCAGGGCACTAGGGTGTTTTATATAATATACAGTTTTGTAGGGGTTTACTATCAGGCACTAGGGTGCTTTACTATAATATACAGTATGTAGCGGTACTATCAGGGCACTAGGGTTTTTTACTATAATATACAGTGTGACGGGTATTCAGGCATAGGGTGCTTTACTATAATATACAGTATGTAGCGGTACTACCAGGGCACTAGGGTGCTTTACTATAATATACAGTATGTAGCAGTACTACCAGGGCACTGGGGTGTTTTTCAAATGCAAACAAGAGGCGGACCTTTAGTAATGATTCATATCTTCATATAAGTGGTGCGGTGTTGTGTGTTTTAGCGACAGGTTACCGTATACCGTACCGTAGCCTATCCACATTTAAGCTCTGGCCTGCCAGTAGCCTACCGTATTTTTGGGGCCGGCTTATACGGCAAGTCTAGGCCTGACCCGTAATCTTGAGCTAATAGTCTTGAGGTCGACTTGTACGCCGCCATTTATGGTAAGTTTTAAACAATAGGACACAATACAACACTGTTACAATCAACACGGTGATTATACTCCCCGCGTAGTTTTGATTAACTGGGTGTGATAACCCGCCCGACTATATACGCCTGGCCATTGCAGTGTTGATGTGCCTTCACCCAATCCAACCCTGCTGTCCCCCGATAAGGATCTTGGTTAGTACAGGCTGGGGTATTTTGTCGGGATGAGATAGACAAAGGGTTTTTGAAGGTAAGAACTCTTAATTAAATAAATGTTTGTGATATAAAATGTCCACCTTAGCATTCGTTGCACAAGAATTCAATGATCTGAGTTTGTTGAATTAACACCCTAATTCACTGTACAAGCAATGACGGGTCAATGACCAGAGTATTGGTGAGGCAATACCTGGCTGTATATTTTCCTATAGTTTGGAGATGAGCATTATCTTTGCACAGCAGTAGTGGCGCGTCCCTGGGTGGATGGGTGTGGCAACATGTCCCTGGGTGGATGGGTGTGGCAACATGTCCCTGGGTGGATGGGTGTGGCAACATGTCCCTGGGTGGATGGGTGTGGCAACATGTCCCTGGGTGGATGGGTGGGGCAACATGTCCCTGGGTGGGTGGGTGGGGAACATGTCCCTGGGTGGATGGGTGGGGCAACAATCCCTGGGTGGATGGGTTGTGGCAGAGTCCCGGGTGGATGGGGTGTGGCAACATGTCCCCGGGTGGATGGGTGTGGCAACTGTCCCTGGGGGATGGGTGTGGCAACATGTCCCTGGGTGGGTGGGTGTGCAACATGTCCTGGGTGGATGGGTGTGGCAACATGTCCCTGGGTGGAGGGTGTGGCAACATGTCCTGGGTGGATGGTGTTGGCACCATGTCCCTGGGTGGATGGGTGTGGCAAAAAAGTCCCTGGGGTGGAATTTGGGTGTTGGGGAACATGTCCCTGGGTGGATGGGTGCGGCAACATGTCCCTGGGTGGATGGGTGCGGGGAACATGTCCCTGGGTGGATGGGTGTGGCGCATGGTCCCTGGGTGGATGGGTGTGGCAAAAAATTTTCCCTGGGTGGATGGGTGTGGCAGCATGTCCTGGGTGGTGGGTGTGGAACATGTCCCCGGGTGGATGGGGTTGTGGCAACATGTCCCTGGGTGGATGGGTGTAGCAACATGTCCCTGGGGGGGATGGGTGTGGCACCATGTCCCTGGGTGGATGGTGTGGCAACATGTCCCTGGGTGGATGGTGTGTGGCAACATGTCCCTGGGTGGATTGGGGGCGGCAACAGTCCCTGGGTGGATGGGTGCGGCAACATGCCCCCGGGGGGATGGGTGTGGCAACATGTCCCGGGTGGATGGGTGGGGGCAACTGTCCCTGGGTGGATGGGTGTGGCAAAAGTCCCGGTGGATGGGTGTGGCAACCTGTCCCTGGGTGGATGGGTTTTGGCAACATGTCCCTGGGTGGATGGGTGTGGCAACCTGTCCCTGGGTGGATGGGGTGGCATAAAGTCCCTGGGGGGATGGGGTGCGGCAACATGTCCCTGGGTGGATGGGTGGGCAACATGTCCCTGGGGGGATGGGTGGGGCAACATGTCCCTGGGTGGATGGGTAGGGGCAGCATGTCCCTGGGTGGATGGGTGTGGCAACCTGTCCCCGGGTGGATGGGTGTGGCAACATGTCCCTGGGGGATGGGTGCGGCAACATGTCCCCGGTGGATGGGTGTGCAACATGTCCCTGGGTGGATGGGTGTGGGGAACATGTCCCTGGGTGGATGGGTGTGGCAACATGTCCCTGGGTGGATGGGTGTGGCAAACATGTCCCTGGGTGGTGGGGGGTGGCAACATGTCCCTGGGTGGATGGGTGGGGCAACATGTCCCCGGGTGGATGGGTAGGGCAACATGTCCCTGGGTGGATGGGTGTGGCAACATGTCCTGGGTGGATAGGGTGTGGCAACATGTCCCTGGGTGGAGGGTTTTGGCAACATGTCCCTGGGTGGATGGGTGTGGCAAACATATCCCGGGTGGATGGGTGTGGCAAATATGTCCCTGGGGGGGGATGGGGTGGCACCATGTTTCCCTGGGGATGGGTGTGGGAAATGTCCCGGGTGGGGGGTGTTGTGGCAGCATGTCCTGGGGGTGGAGGGTGTGGCAACATGTCCCCGGGTGGATGGGGTGTGGCAACATGTCCCTGGTGGATGGGTGTGGCAACATGTCCCGGGTGATGGGTGTGCGCTGTCCCTGGGTGGGGTGGGTGTTGGCAACATGTCCCCGGGTGGATGGGTGTGGCAACCCGTCCCTGGGGGAGGGTGTGGCAAACCCGTCCCTGGGTGGGGTGGGTGTGGCAACATGTCCCTGGGTGGATGGGTGTGGCAACCTGTCCTGGGTGGATGGGTGTGGCAACATGTCCTGGGTGGATGGGTGTGGCAACCTGTCCCTGGGTGGTGGGGTTTTGGCAACATGTCCCTGGGTGGATGGGTGCGGCAACATGTCCTTTGGGTGGATGGGTGTTTGGGAACATGTCCCTGGGTGGATGGGTGGGGCAACATGTCCTGGGTGGATGGGTAGGGCAGCATGTCCCTGGGTGGATGGGTTTTGGAAACTGGTCCCTGGGTGGATGGGTGTGGCAAAATGTCCATGGGGGATGGGGCGGCAACATGTCCCTGGGTGGATGGGTGTGGCAACATGTCCCCGGGTGGATGGGTGTGGCAACATGTCCCTGGGGGGATGGGTGTGGGCAAAAATGTCCCGGGTGGATGGGTTGGGGGCAACATGTCCCTGGGTGGATGGGTGGGCAACATGTCCTGGGTGGATGGGTGGGGCAAACATGTCCCTGGGTGGATGGGTGGGGCAACATGTCCCTGGTGGATTTGGGGGTGGCAACATGTCCCTGGGTGGATGGGTGGCAACATGTCCCTGGGTGGAGGGTGTGGCAAACATGTCCCCGGGTGGATGGGTGTGGCACATATCCTGGGGGGATGGGTTGGGCAGTATGTCCCTGGGGGGATGGGGTGGCACCATTCCCGGGTGGAGGGTGTGGCCAACATGTCCTGGGTGGATGGTGTGGCAGCATGTCCCCTTTGGTGGATGGGTGTGGCCAACATGTCCCTTTGGGGGGAATGGGTGTGGGAACATGTCCCTGGGTGGATGGGGTGGCAAAATTCCCCGGGTGGATGGTGTGGGAGCATGTCCCTGGGTGGATGGTTGTGGCAACATGTCCCCGGGTGGATGGGGTTTGGGAAATGCCCTGGGTGGAGGGGGGCAACATGGCCTGGGTGATGGTTGGCAAAAATGTCCCTGGGTGGTATGGGTGTGGCAACATGTCCCCCGGTGGATGGGTGTTTCAAACCTATCCTGGGGGAGGGTTGGCAGTTTTGTCCCTGGGGATGGGTGTGGAAATGTCCCTGGTGTGGAGGGTGTGCACATGTCCCTGGGGGGATGGGTGTGGCAGATGTCCTGGGTGATGGGGGTGGCAACATGTCCCTGGGTGGATGGGTGGCAACATGCCCTGGGTGGATGGGGGGCAACAAAGTCCCTGGGTGATGGGTGTGCAACATGTCCCTGGGTGGATGGGTGTGCACACTGTGGCAAAAAAAACATGTCCCTGGTTTTGGATAGGGTTGCAACATGTCCCTGGGTGGATGGGGTGGCAACATGTCCCTGGGTGGATGGGTTGTGGCAACATGTCCTGGGTGGGTGGGTGTGCACATGCCCTGGGGATGGGTGTGGCAACATGTCCCTGGGTGGAGGGTTGGCAACAGTCCCGGGGGGATAGTTGGCAACATGTCCTGGGTGGAGGGTTTTGTGGCAGCATGTCCCGGGTGATGGTGTGGCAACATGTCCTGGGGGATGGGTGTGGCAAACCTGTCCCCGGTGGATGGGTGGCAACATGCCTGGGTGATGGGTGTGGCAACATGTCCCTGGGTGGATGGGTGCGGCACATGTGTCCTGGGGTGGATAGGTGGCAAAAATGTCCCTGTGGATGGGTGTGGCAACATGTCCCCGGGTGGATGGGTGTGGCAACATGTCCCTGGGTGGATGGGTGCGGCAACAGTCCCGGGGTGGGTGCGGCAACATGTCCCTGGGTGGATGGGTTTTGGCAACATGTCCCTGGGTGGATGGTGTGGCAACCTGCCCCCATGGGTTGGAGGGTGTGGCAACAGTCCCTGGGTGGATGGGTGTGGCCCAAATGTCCTGGTGGGGGGTTTGGCAACATGTCCCTGGGTGGATGGGTGTGGCAAACCTGTCCCCGGGTGATGGTGTGCATAAGTCCCCGGGATGGTGCGCAACATGTCCTGGGTGGATGGGTGGGCAAACATGTCCCTGGGTTGGAGGGGGGGGGGAACATGTCCCCGGGGGATGGGGGCAGCATGTCCCTGGGGGAGGGTGTGGAACCCGTCCCCGGGTGGAGGGTGTGGCAACATGGCCCTGGGGTGGATGGGTGCGGAAACTGTCCCTGGGTGGATGGGGGGCAACATGTCCCCGGGTGGGGGTTTTGGCAACATGTCCCTGGGGATGGGGTGGGAACATGTCCCTGGGTGGATGGGTGTGGCAAAAAATTCCCCGGGGGGGATGGGGTGGCAAAATGTCCCCGGGTGGATGGGTGGGGGGAAAATGTCCCCGGGTGGATGGGGAGGGCAAAAAGTCCCTGGGTGGAGGGTGTGGAACATGTCCCCGGGGGGATACGTGTGGCAACATGTCCCTGGGTGGATGGGTGTGGCAAAAATGTCCTGGGTGGATGGGGTGGCAAAAATATCCCTGGGTGGATGGGGTGTCGTATGTCCCGGGTGGATGGGGGTGGCACCCGTCCTGGGTGGATGGGTGGGCAACATTCCCTGGGTGGATGGGTTGGCAGCATGTCCCGGGTGGATGGGTGGGGCAAATGCCCTGGGTGGATGGGGTGGAAAAAGTCCCTGGGTGGAGGGTGTGGAACAGTCCTGGGTGGATGGGGTGGCGCATGTCCCTGGGTGGATGGGTGTGGGAAAAAGTCCCCGGGGGGAGGGTGGGGCAACCTGCCCTGGGGGTGGGGGTTTTGGCAACCGCCCTGGGTGGATGGGGGTTGAACATGTTCCCCGGGTGGATGGGGGTGGGAAAACCCGTCCCTGGGTGGATGGGTGTGGCAACATGTCCCTGGGGGATGGGTGTGGCAACTGTCCCCCGGGGGAGGGGGTGGCAACATGTCCCGGGTGGAGGGTGCGGCCAAAAATGTCCGGGTGGGAGGGGTGGGAACATGTCCCGGGTGGATGGGGGGGCAAATGTCCCCGGGGGATGGGTAGGGAGCAGTCCCCGGGGGATGGGTGTGGCAACCCGTCCCCGGGTGGATGGGGGGCAACATGTCCGGGTGGATGGGTCGGCAAATGTCCCTGGGGGTGGGTTGGAACATGTCCCTGGGTGGATGGGGGTGGCAAATGTCCCCGGGTGGATGGGGGTGGCAACATGTCCTGGGTGGGGGGGTGGCAACATGTCCCGGGGGGGTGGGGGTTTTGGAAAAATTCCTGGGTGGATGGGTGGGGGGGGAACATGTCCCGGGTGGATGGGTGGGGAAAAATGTCCCCGGGGGAGGGTGTGGGAACATGTCCCTGGGGGGATAGGGGGTGGCAAAATGTCCCGGGTGGAGGGTTTTGGCAAATGTCCTTGGTGGGTGGGTGTGGAACATATCCTGGGTGGATGGGGGTGGAGTGTCCCTGGGTGGAGGGTGTGGCACCATTTTTCCCGGGTGGATGGGTGTGGCAAATGTCCCGGGGGGGGGGTGTGGAGCATGTCCCGGGGGGAGGGTGTGGCAACATTCCCCGGGGGATGGGTGTGGAAAATGTCCCTGGGGGAGGGTGTGGCAAATGTCCCTGGGGGAGGGGTGGCAGATGTCCTGGGTGGATGGGTTTTGGCAACATGCCCTGGGTGGATGGGGGTGGCAACATGTCCCCGGGTGGATGGGTGTGGCAAAAATTCCCTGGGTGGATGGGTGGGCAACATGTCCCCGGGGGAGGGTTTGGCAAAAATGTCCCTGGGTGGGTGGGTGTGGGAACATATCCGGGTGGGTGGGTGTGGAAATAGTCCCCCGGGGGGATGGGTGTGGCAACAGTCCGGGGGATGGGTGTGGCAACAGTCCCTGGGTGGATGGGGTGTGGCAGCAGCCGGGTGGATGGGTGTGGAACATGTCCGGGTGGATGGGTGTGGAACTGCCCTGGGGGGATGGGGTGGCAACATGTCCTGGGGGATGGGTGTGGAACATGCCCCGGGTGGATGGGTGTGGCACACGTGGGCAAAGTCCCGGTGGTAGGTGTGGGAACAGTCCCGGGTGGATGGGGTGGCAAATGTCCCTGGGTGGGGGTTTTTGGGAAAGCCCTTGGGGATGGGTTGGCAAAAGTCCCTGGGTGGATGGGTGTGGGGAAATGTCCCTGGGTGGATGGGTGTGGCAACATGTCCCGGGTGGATAGGTGTGGCAACAGTCCGGGTGGATGGGTGTGGCAGCATGTCCCCGGGTGGGGGTGGGCAAAATGTCCCGGGGGATGGGTGTGGCAAAAATGTCCCTGGGTGGATGGGTGGCAACAGTCCCGGGGGGGATGGGGTGGCAACATGTCCCTGGGTGGAGGTGCGGCAACATGTGTCCCGGGTGGAAGGTGGCAACATGTCCCCGGGTGGAGGGGGGTGGCAACAGTCCCTGGGTGGATGGGGGTTTTGGGAACAGTCCCTGGGTGGTGGGGTGGGAACAGCCCGGGGGGAGGGGGTGGCAACATGTCCCTGGGGTGGGGGTGTGGCCCAAAATGTCCGGGGGGGGTGGGGCAACATGCCCTGGGTGGATGGGGGTGGAAAGTCCCAGGGTGGATGGGTGTGGCAACTGTCCCTGGGTGGATGGGTGTGGAAAAAATGCCCTGGGTGGAGGGTGTGGAAATGTCCCCGGGGGGGAGGGTGTGGAAACCCGTCCCTGGGGGGATGGGTGCGGAACAGTCCCTGGGGGATGGGGTGGCAAAATGCCTGGGTGGGGTGGGTGTGGAACAGTCCCCCGTGTGGATGGGTGTGGCAACAGGGGTCCGTGGGTGGATGGGTGTGGCAAATGTCCCTGGGTCGTGGGGTGGCAACATGTCCCTGGGGGGAGGGTGTGGCAACATGTGTCCCTGGGGGGTGGGTGTGGCAACATGCGGGGGGGATGGGTGTGGCAAATGTCCGTGGGTGGATGGGTGTGGGAAAATGTCGTGGGTGGTGGGTGTGGCAAAATGTCCCGGGGGGGAGGGGGGGGGGAAAACATGTCCCTGGGTGGATGGGTGTGGCAAAAGTACTTTGGGGGGATGGGTGGGAAAAATGTCCCTGGGGGTTGGGTGGTTTTGGCAACATGTCCCTGGGTGGAGGGTGGGGGAACAGTCCGGGTGGAGGGTTTGGCAAAGTCCTGGGTGGGGGTGGGGCAAAGTCCCGGGGGGGGTGTGGCAACGCCCCGGGGGGAGGGGGGGGGAAAATTCCCTGGGTGGATGGGGGTGGCAAAATGTCCCCGGGGGAGGGGGGGGGCAAAAATTCCTGGGGGATGGGGGGGCAAAAATGCCCCTGGGTGGAGGGTGGCAAAACCGTCCCGGGTGATTTGGGTGGGGCAACATGCCCCGGGGGATGGGGGGGCAACAGTCCCCCGGGGGATGGGGGGGCAAAAAGTCCCCGGGTGGATGGGTGTGGCACTGTCCTGGGTGGATGGGGTGGCAACTGTCCCCGGGTGGGGGGTGGGGCAAAATGTCCTCGGTGGATGGGGTGGGAACATGTCCTGGGTGGGTGGGGGGGAAATTCCTGGGGGATGGGTGGGGGAAAAAATGTCCCCCGGGGGGATGGGGTGGGAAAAGTCCCCGGGGGATGGGTGGGGAAATGTGTCCCGGGGTGGGGGGTGGGGCAAATGCCCGGTGGAGGGTGTGGAACATGTCCCTGGGTGGATGGGGTGGGAAATGTCCCTGGGGGGGATGGGGGGGAACATGTCCCCGGGGGATGGGTGGGGCAAAAATGTTCCGGGGGTGGGTGGGGCAACATTTTCCGGGGGATGGGGTGTGGCAACATGTGTCCCTGGGTGGAAAGGGGGTGGGAACATGTGTCCCGGGGGATGGGTGGGGCAAAAAATGTGCCTGGGTGCCCCCAAGTATGACAAAGGGAACATTATAACAGGTAGTACTGGGCCTTTTGTCTGGAAACTTTTTTACCTTATTTTACAAACCCCTAATTCATAGTCCCTTTTCTTTTAGTAGAGAAGTTGGTAAACATCATGAAGCATAATACTAACATAAAAACCCCACCTTTGACCCCCGGGGTTTGGGCCCTTTTTCTAGCCTTGCCTCAAGACTCAGCCAGTCCTGGGCCCCCCAAACAATTTTCCAGTTTACACAAAAAAAAATCATCCTACATTTTTCCCAAGGGCCTAATTTTGCACAATTAGGAAGCAGGGGTTTCTTTTTCCTTAGGGGATTTGGGAATTTTTCTCTGAGTTTCCTCGCAAATCATACTTTTTGGGGAAAAAATTTTGGTAAGAAAGGGGAAAATTTGGGTAAAATTACCCAACCTAACCCCCCGTTCCATCCCAACCAACCTAACCCAACCCCCCGTTCCACCCCCAACCTAACCCCACGTTTCCACTCACTAACCTAACCCCACGTTTCCACTCCCTAACCTAACCCCACGTCTCCACTCACTAACCTAACCCCACGTTTCCACTCCCTAACCTAACCCCACGTTTCCACTCCCTAACCTAACCCCACGTTTCCACTCACTAACCTAACCCCACGTCTCCACTCCCTAACCTAACCCCACGTTTCCACTCACTAACCTAACCCCACGTCTCCACTCACTAACCTAACCCCACGTCTCCACTCCCTAACCTAACCCACGTTTCCACTCACTAACCTAACCCCACGTTTCACTCACTAACCTAACCCCACGTCTCCACTCCCTAACCTAACCCCACGTTTCCACTCCCTAACCTAACCCCGTCTCCACTCCCTAACCTAACCCCACGTCTCCACTCCCTAACCTAACCCCACGTTTCCACTCACTAACCTAACCCCACGTCTCCACTCCCTAACCTAACCCCACGTTTCCACTCCCTAACCTAACCCACGTTTCCACTCACTAACCTAACCCCACGTCTCCACTCCCTAACCTAACCCCACGTTTCCACTCCCTAACCTAACCCGTCTCCACTCCCTAACCTAACCCCACGTCTCCACTCCCTAACCTAACCCCACGTCTCCACTCCCTAACCTAACCCCACGTTTCCACTCACTAACCTAACCCCACGTTTCCACTCCCTAACCTAACCCCACGTCTCCACTCCCTAACCTAACCCCACGTTTCCACTCCCTAACCTAACCCACGTTTCCACTCACTAACCTAACCCCACGTTTCCACTCCCTAACCTAACCCCACGTTTCCACTCCCTAACCTAACCCCACGTTTCCACTCACTAACCTAACCCCACGTTTCCACTCACTAACCTAACCCACGTTTCCACTCCCTAACCCAACCCCACGTTTCCACTCCCTAACCTAACCCCACGTTTCCACTCCCTAACCCAACCCCACGTTTCCACTCCCTAACCTAACCCCACGTTTCCACTCACTAACCTAACCCCACGTTTCCACTCACTAACCTAACCCCACGTTTCCACTCCCTAACCTAACCCCACGTTTCCACTCCCTAACCTAACCCCACGTTTCCACTCCCTAACCTAACCCCACGTTTCCACTCCCTAACCTAACCCCACGTTTCCACTCCCTAACCTAACCCCACGTTTCCACTCCCTAACCTAACCCCACGTTTCCACTCCCTAACCTAACCCCACGTTTCCACTCCCTAACCCAACCCCACGTTTCCACTCCCTAACCTAACCCCACGTCTCCACTCACTAACCTAACCCCACGTTTCCACTCCCTAACCTAACCCCACGTTTCCACTCCTAACCTAACCCCACGTCTCCACTCACTAACCTAACCCCACGTTTCCACTCCCTAACCTAACCCCACGTTTCCACTCCCTAACCTAACCCCACGTTTCCACTCACTAACCTAACCCCACGTTTCCACTCCCTAACCTAACCCCACGTTTCCACTCCCTAACCTAACCCCACGTTTCCACTCACTAACCTAACCTAAACCTAACCCCACGTTTCCACTCCCTAACCTAACCCCACGTTTCCACTCCTTAACCTAACCCCACGTTTCCACTCCCTAACCTAACCCCACGTTTCCACTCCCTAACCTAACCCCACGTTTCCACTCCCTAACCTAACCCCACGTTTCCACTCCCTAACCTAACCCCACGTTTCCACTCACTAACCTAACCCCACGTCTCCACTCACTAACCTAACCCCACGTTTCCACTCCCTAACCCAACCCCACGTTTCCACTCCCTAACCTAACCCCACGTTTCCACTCACTAACCCAACCCCACGTTTCCACTCCCTAACCTAACCCCACGTTTCCACTCACTAACCTAACCCCACGTTTCCACTCCCTAACCTAACCCCACGTTTCCACTCCCTAACCTAACCCCACGTTTCCACTCCCTAACCTAACCCCACGTTTCCACTCCCTAACCTAACCCCACGTTTCCACTCCCTAACCTAACCCCACGTTTCCACTCCCTAACCTAACCCCACGTTCTCCACTCCCTAACCTAACCCCACGTTTCCACTCCCTAACCTAACCCCACGTTTCCACTCCCTAACCTAACCCCACGTTCCCACTCCCTAACCCAACCCCACGTTTCCACTCCCTAACCTAACCCCACGTCTCCACTCACTAACCTAACCCCACGTTTCCACTCCCTAACCTAACCCCACGTTTCCACTCCCTAACCTAACCCCACGTCTCCACTCACTAACCTAACCCCACGTTTCCACTCCCTAACCTAACCCCACGTTTCCACTCCCTAACCTAACCCCACGTTTCCACTCACTAACCTAACCCCACGTTTCCACTCCCTAACCTAACCCCACGTTTCCACTCCCTAACCTAACCCCACGTTTCCACTCACTAACCTAACCTAAACCTAACCCCACGTTTCCACTCCCTAACCTAACCCCACGTTTCCACTCACTAACCTAACCTAAACCTAACCCCACGTTTCCACTCCCTAACCTAACCCCACGTTTCCACTCCCTAACCCAACCCCACGTTTCCACTCCCTAACCTAACCCCACGTTTCCACTCCCTAACCCAACCCCACGTTTCCACTCCCTAACCTAACCCCACGTTTCCACTCCCTAACCTAACCCCACGTTTCCACTCCCTAACCTAACCCCACGTTTCCACTCACTAACCTAACCCCACGTTTCCACTCACTAACCTAACCCCACGTTTCCACTCCCTAACCTAACCCCACGTTTCCACTCACTAACCTAACCCCACGTTTCCACTCCCTAACCTAACCCCACGTTTCCACTCACTAACCTAACCCCACGTTTCCACTCACTAACCTAACCCCACGTTTCCACTCACTAACCTAACCCCACGTTTCCACTCACTAACCTAACCTAAACCTAACCCCACGTTTTAACCTCGTAACTGAAGCCTGATCCTCATTAAAAAGTGTCCGCGGCAAGGGAAAAAAGAGGCGATGCAGAGGTCTCTCAGCTATCTAAGGGTTCACTGCGGCTGGTACAAATACGGTCTCTCAGCTATCTAAGGGTTCACTGCGGCTGGTACAAATACGGTCTCTCAGCTATCTAAGGGTTCACTGCGGCTGGTACAAATACGGTCTCTCAGCTATCTAAGGGTTCACTGCGGCTGGTACAAATACGGTCTCTCAGCTATCTAAGGGTTCACTGCGGCTGGTACAAATACGGTCTCTCAGCTATCTAAGGGTTCACTGCGGCTGGTACAAATACGGTCTCTCAGCTATCTAAGGGTTCACTGCGGCTGGTACAAATACGGTCTCTCAGCTATCTAAGGGTTCACTGCGGCTGGTACAAATACGGTCTCTCAGCTATCTAAGGGTTCACTGCGGCTGGTACAAATACGGTCTCTCAGCTATCTAAGGGTTCACTGCGGCTGGTACAAATACGGTCTCTCAGCTATCTAAGGGTTCACTGCGGCTGGTACATATAGGGTTTCTGTATTTAAACTCCGCACTCAATGATTGTGGGTAAATATTCGCTGTGATAGGCTTGTATGGCAACAGTGTCAAGTGTTGCGATATAATAGAACCTCTTTTTCTGCTTGCGCGAGTTAGTGTGACTAATAAGGTCAAGCGGTACAGTACGACGTGTTGACGCTGCCGCGCCCTCTACTGCAATGGCGAGGCTAAATAGTCAAGATAGTCAACATATTCTTGATGGATATAAAACAGAAGCATGAATTGCATGAATGAATGCATGAATGAAGCATTTATGTACCAAAATATGCTGTATTATGTTGAGTAGTAAGTGGTTTCATTGTGCGTCTGGCAGCACGGTCACGGCCCTGTTGCTGCACTCTGACGCAACTCTTCACTTAGCTGGTAGCCTCCACCAAGACCAAACATAGATTTTCCGGTATGGAATGAGCATCCTATTCATTTAGGCACTTTAAAATATGATCAGTAATTATTTTATATTTTAATTAAACCTGCCACACAGGGGAGTAGGCCTATGAATTTGACATCACCAGTGAAGGAGTTAAGAATTAAAGTAATATTTATATATAGTACACTCAACCCTCGGCTATCACGTTTTATGGCTATCACGCATACCTGAATGTACCTCAACCCTCGGCTATCGCGCATCAAGCTATCCAGTTTTACGTCTATGACGCATATTTTATTTTTATTTTTTCATTTTGGCCTATAGCGCCGGTTGGTAATGACCTCCAGGGCTCAGATGGCAGGCCCTGGAGGTTCACCTGAGGCTTATATACCCACGGTGGAGGTGCAGGCAGGATTGTTATAGTGACTGGCGCCTGTGATTACAGGCTCATGTTGCCCCCCTGTGTCCTCAAACCAAACCTCGGTGATAGCACATCAAGCTACCAAGTTTTACTGCTCTCACACCTTGTCTATGTATTCACAACCATGTCTAATCGCACATTAGGCT
>JACEEZ010024226.1:222275-234775 GCA_016584305.1 Chionoecetes opilio
TATCCATTAGGCACTTAAATGACAGTATATTTTATTTTAATTAAACCTGCCGCACAGGGGGGTAGGCCTATGAATTTGATATCAGCAGTGAAGGGGTTAAGAATTAAAGTAATATTTATATATAGTACATTCAACCCTCGGCTATTGCGTTTTATGGCTATCACGCATACCTGAATGTACCTCAACCCTCGGCTATCGCGCATCAAGCTATCCAGTTTTACATCCATGACGCATTTTTTTTTTTTTTTTTTCTTTTCATTTTGGCCTATAGCGCCGGTTGGTAATGACCTCCAGGGCTCGGATGGCAGGCCCTGGAGGTTCACCTGAGGCTTATATACCCGCGGTGGAGGTGCAGGCAGGATTGTTATAGTGACTGGCGCCTGTGATTACAGGCTCATGTTGCCCCCCTGTGTCCTCAAACCAAACCTCGGCTATAGCACATCAAGCTACCAAGTTTTACTGCTCTCACACCTTGTCTATGTATTCACAACCATGTCTATCGCACTAGGCTGGCCATGGCTGCAGCCAGCCGTGGCCAGACCTAGCGAGGGCTTGCAGATTAGTTTGTTATGACGTCGGGGGCTGCATACACAAATTTGTTACTGAACCTTAACAGCTGTTCAGGCAAAGAAATTTTGATGAACTAATATTTGACCGTTAAGCACTAAATGGTTATTCACTAAACCGTAAGTTTTAGCAGTACAGTAAACCCTCGTGTATTCGGACCTTCTCTCTTGTTTTTTTTTTTTGTTTTTTTACAATACGACAGGGCGGCAAGAATTTGTGTGAAAGTCCTGATTATCATAATTGCATCTTTTCATCATTGCTTCCCTAAATGTTATTGACGTCAAAAAAATATAATTATGAAGGTAGAGGTCAAAGTAGTTGGCGTAGTTCCATCGTGGCCGTGGAGTAAGCAACATGTTTGCACAGAACATTCATAAGTAGTGACCCTAAAATGACACAGCAAAAATCAAAGCATCAACCACAAACAGGTCAGTCATGAGAAGTATTTTACTCCGCAACGTTTGGAAGTCTAACCACTTGTCTCGTCCTTGGACGCAAGAAAAATGTTCTTTTAAAGAAAACTGAATATTATCAAAAGGGACAGCTAGGTGAAATCTCCTACCAACATGGGCACAGATAATCAAAGCCAAAAACCCACAGTTACTGGTACAGTGGTGTGAGGAGCGTGTCTCGTTACATCCGTAAAGTCCTGCGATTTCTTAACCCCGCTCATCCTTTCGTTTAGTCATACACAGTCTCCCTCACATTTCTTTTTGCAACTAAACGATCTTATATAAGTCCTGTGATCGTGATCTGGTCCTGCAGTCAACTGGGCTCAGGCCCCATATCCAACTGTCCGGCCGCCCAAACCGGACACTTTCCCATAATGTTTTGGTGACGTTTGCCGAAATCAATGCCGTGACTGCCGGTCAATGACCATTATGTCCTGGTCACTGCCCATTAATGTCCTGGTCACTGCCCATTAATGTCCTGGTCACTGCCCATTAATGTCCTGGTCACTGCCCATTAATGTCCTGGTCACTGCCCATTAATGTCCCGGTCACTGCCCATTAATGTCCTGGTCACTGCCCATTAATGTCCTGGTCACTGCCCATTAATGTCCTGGTCACTGCCCATTAATGTCCTGGTCACTGCCCATTAATGTCCTGGTCACTGCCCATTAATGTCCCGGTCACTGCCCATTAATGTCCTGGTCACTGCCCATTAATGTCCCGGTCACTGCCCATTAATGTCCCGGTCACTGCCCATTAATGTCCTGGTCACTGCCCATTAATGTCCTGGTCACTGCCCATTAATGTCCCGGTCACTGCCCATTAATGTCCTGGTCACTGCCCATTAATGTCCTGGTCACTGCCCATTAATGTCCTGGTCACTGCCCATTAATGTCCTGGTCACTGCCCATTAATGTCCTGGTCACTGCCCATTAATGTCCCGGTCACTGCCCATTAATGTCCTGGTCACTGCCCATTAATGTCCCGGTCACTGCCCATTAATGTCCCGGTCACTGCCCATTAATGTCCTGGTCACTGCCCATTAATGTCCCGGTCACTGCCCATTAATGTCCTGGTCACTGCCCATTAATATCCTGGTCACTGCCCATTAATGTCCCGGTCACTGCCCATTAATGTCCTGGTCACTGCCCATTAATGTCCTGGTCACTGCCCATTAATGTCCTGGTCACTGCCCATTAATGTCCTGGTCACTGCCCATTAATGTCCTGGTCACTGCCCATTAATGTCCCGGTCACTGCCCATTAATGTCCCGGTCACTGCCCATTAATGTCCTGGTCACTGCCCATTAATGTCCTGGTCACTGCCCATTAATGTCCCGGTTACTGCCCATTAATGTCCTGGTCACTGCCCATTAATGTCCCGGTCACTGCCCATTAATGTCCTGGTCACTGCCCATTAATGTCCTGGTCACTGCCCATTAATGTCCTGGTCACTGCCCATTAATGTCCTGGTCACTGCCCATTAATGTCCTGGTCACTGCCCATTAATGTCCTGGTCACTGCCCATTAATGTCCTGGTCACTGCCCATTAATGACTAATGATTTGAAAAACTGCAAGCAGGAAGTCAAGGCCGTGAGTGAGTTCCCAGACATCTTTTTTTTTTCAATCATTCCCCATAGGAAGCGCCGGGAGGGAATTAAAAGAAATTTGTCAAGGAGCGTGACGGATGCAAGACACCGCCAACTCCTCTGTCTTCCACTGTATTATTTACAGATTTTTTGAATTTTTTGCCCGAATTTCTCAGATTGATGTAAATTTTTCAACGCTGCTTTTTAGTCTTGCACCTGTTTTCTTATGGTAAACACCTCATTGCCCGGTCTGTGTTCGGACAATGGCGAAAGAGTCTGTGGCTTTTTGGGCTGTTCCTGGCCTCCTGTAGGTGCTGTTGTTGCCCTGCTTTATCCTGGCTGTTTCCTGATGGCTCCCCCAGCTGTTCCTGGCCTCCTGTAGGTGCTGTTGTTGCCCTGCTTTATCCTGGCTGTTTCCTGATGGCTCCCCCAGCTGTTCCTGGCCTCCTGGAGGTGCTGTTGTTCCCCTGCTTTATCCTGGCTGTTTCCTGATGGCCCCCCCAGCTGTTCCTGGCCTCCTGGAGGTGCCGTTGTTCCCCTGCTTTATCCTGGCTGTTTCCTGATGGCTCCCCAGCTGTTCCTGGCCTCCTGGAGGTGCTGTTGTTCCCCTGCTTTATCCTGGCTGTTTCCTGATGGCTCCCCCAGCTGTTCCTGGCCTCCTGGAGGTGCTGTTGTTCCCCTGCTTTATCCTGGCTGTTTCCTGATGGCTCCCCAGCTGTTCCTGGCCTCCTGGAGGTGCCGTTGTTCCCCTGCTTTATCCTGGCTGTTTCCTGATGGCTCCCCCAGCTGTTCCTGGCCTCCTGCAGGTGCTGTTGTTCCCCTGCTTTATCCTGGCTGTTTCCTGATGGCTCCCCCAGCTGGGAAGCCATCAAAAAAGGTATTGTATTGTCTCTGGAGGTGAAGCGGGAAATTCTTCAAAGGATTGACGAAGGTTGGTCTAGTTCTAGGATCATGGCACACAATGATCTTGCTAAGTCTAGCCTTTCTGATATTAGGAGATCTAAAGATAAGCTCTTGGGTTATTCTGCTGAGTTTTCTTTTGCTTCTAAGACAGGAAGACAAGGCGTAAGGAAGGTTATGGCTAAACCATTGTCAGTAGAATTAGATCAATGTGTTAAGCAGTGGTTCTTGCAACATGGTACTAGGGCTGTGATGGTTCTTGCAACATGGTACTAGGGGTGTGATGGTTCTTGCAACATGGTACTAGGGGTGTGATGGTTCTTGCAACATGGTACTAGGGCTGTGATGGTTCTTGCAACATGGTACTAGGGGTGTGATGGTTCTTGCAACATGGTACTAGGGCTGTGATGGTTCTTGCAACATGGTACTAGGGCTGTGATGGTTCTTGCAACATGGTACTAGGGCTGTGATGGTTCTTGCAACATGGTACTAGGGGTGTGATGGTTCTTGCAACATGTACTAGGCTGTGATGGTTCTTGCAACATGGTACTAGGGCTGTGATGGTTCTTGCAACATGGTACTAGGGCTGTGATGGTTCTTGCAACATGGTACTAGGGGTGTGATGGTTCCTTGTTCGGAGATGAAGATGGCTGCTGAGAAATTTGCTGGAGAGCTAGGTCTGCCATATTTCAAGGCATCTGATGGTTGGCTTTATCGTTTCAAACTTGGACATGGTCTTACCAAGCGTAAGTCTTGTGGTGAAAGTTTGGATGCCTCGGAAGAGCGTGCACAGGAATTTCGGCACACATTTAAGGATTTGATTAAGAAGGAAAATCTTTTATATGAGCAAATCTACAATGGTGACGAAACAGGCCTTTACTATCGCTCAATTCCCGAGAATACCCTGGCCAGTGAGAAGGAGAAATCTGTGCCCGGTCAAAAACGGTGCAAGTCGCGCGTGTCTGTGATGTGTCGTGCTAATGCTGCAGCACTCACCGCCTGTCGCCTGTGGTGATAGGCGAGGCAAAGCAGCCGCGTTGTCTCCGTGGGATAATGAATAATCTCCCAGTTGTTTATGACCATTCAAAGAAGGCTTGGTTTACTACCAAGATCTTCAAGATTGGTTTTATAAACATCTGGTGCCAGAGATTATTAATTTTCAGACGGAAGTCCTGCACGACAGCCGCGACCGAGTCCGAGCTCTCCTTCTCCTCCACAATGCACCCGCGCATCCTGTCCAGAGTGAGTTGGTTGTTGATAAAGGTCGTATCAGGGTCTTGTATTTGCCTCCTAATACGACTTCACTCATTCAACCAATGGACCAGGGTAGTATCGTGGCTATCAAACGGCTGTACTGGCGGAGGTTTTTAGAGCAGGTAATGGTGGTCATAGGTGGGCGTTATCGCGATAATTTATCGCGATAACGATATCAGATTATCGGTTATCCGATAATTTTTCCCCCGCGTTATCAATTCATCGGTATCGCCGATACTTTTGGTTCCAAACTAGCGATAATCAATCATTTTATTTCTTGGTTCCAGTTCAGCACCGGGGCGAGCTGTGCAAAAAACATTTTTAGTAGTTTAAACTTTCAAATGTAGTTATTTTACTTAAAAACAGTACTTTTCATTAGTGAAGAGACAGGATAAACATTGAATTTAGAAGATATTAGTGTGCAAAAGGTAAATGAAGGGTTTTCTAACAGTTTACTGATAGCATTTGATTTTTTATTTAAAATATCAATATAGTTATCGCTAGTATCGGAATTTTGGATTTATCGATTGATCGGTTATCGCCTTATTGGGCGATAAATTTATCGCCAGTTATCGATTATCGGTTATCGCCGATAAGGTTATCGTTATCGATTTATCGGTTATCGTGATAAATTTTTTTGTTATCGCGCCCATTTATGATGGTGGTGATTGACGAGGAAGACGGGGATGTTGGCCAGCCGACACTCCACAACCTGTGCAAGTATGTTCTCAAATCAGGCATTTTCAACCTGGCTGGTTCTTGGAAGGATGTTTCAGCCACCACCACCACTCTACATCTATTTATTGACATTATTTATCTTAGGTCTACTGATATTTGCATCATTTGCAAATGTTCCTTATTTACATGAATTATTATAAAAAAAAATCTTCAAATCCTCGCATTATTCGGATTCTTGCATTACTCGGACCACTCCTTGGCCCAATTAATCCGGATAAGCGAGGGTTTACTGTACTGATAAAACCTTCAATGTGCCGGGGAGCACCATGGCCTCTTTACAAACAGGTTTTGGAGCCGCCGCCGCTAGTCAAACATGGCGGCCCAAGGAAAACATTCAAGTCAGCTGTCCATATATAAAAGGCGATTTTGGTGAGGAAGCCATAAGAAGCCGGCTCTCTCTCGCTTGCGTGCCTCGCCAGAACGGCCGACAGTTGCCAGCTTCTTGTCGGGGCTCGCCCGCTCGGCGATCACAGCTGATAGCTGTAAACAAAACAACCACACAATGATGATTGATTGATTGATTTAATGCCAAATAAAGGAGAATGTGCACACAATGACGAATTGTCATCTTCAACTCCTATTATGGTTATTATTCATTGGCACAACAAATGAGGGTATTATTCTAGTGTTTGCCCATACTCCCCCTCGCCCACAAAACAGGCTTGGGGACCTGGGGCAATGCGGGATATTTGGCTGGGCTACAAAATATGCCTCGCAACCACATACTTTTTGAGTTAAGAGTGTTGAAAAAATTGCCTAGATCTCGGGAAAATTAATTGGATTTCTTCTGAGTCCAGAGACGTGTGAACCTGACGATCCTCACAGAATGATGACCCAAGTGTCGAGAACCCCCCAACCCCCCGCTAGGAGGTTAGGCTAGATTTGGTTAGGTTAGGGTAGGTTATATTTGGGTAGGTTAGGTTAGATTTGGTTAGGTTAGGTTATCTTAGATTTGGTTAGGTTAGCTTAGGTTAGATTTGATTAGGTTACATTAAATTTGGCTAGGTTAGGTTAATTTTGGTTAGGCAAATTTCTCTACATATAAGGAAATTACCCTAGATCTAGGGAGCTTTACCCCCCCCCCACATAGCTCTTAAAGTACGTGTTTCCGACGCATAATTTGTTCCCAACCCGAAAACCCCGCATTCCCCAGGTCCCCAGGCTTGTTTGTGGGAAGTGGGAGAGCAGGGGCAAACACTAGAAATTGACCCCAATGAGGCATCACAACACTAAAGGGACTAAAAAACTATCAAATGCAAGAAAAAGCCATCATAAATAAGAAACGTCAATAAAGGAATTATTTACCCCATCCCTCACTCCAAAGTCTGCATATACAGCTAAGTATTAATTATCCCACCTTGGGGGGACCGAAGGTAGGTCGGATAATTGGAATAGTCGGATGTTCGGATATCACGGTAACCATAAACGTAAGGACAAAATGGTATAAACATAAAGATGCAGCCTTAAAGGCCGACCATGGTAGACGCCAAAGTAAATTCATGCATAAAAAAGCCAAAAATAAATCCCTTTCTATAAACTAAATAAAAGAAGAAAAATAAAGGGCCAAAAAAAGACAAAAGTGGGGTGAAAAAGTTGGTTTTTTGGAAAAGTGGGATTTTGGAGGGGGGATGTTGGGAATTTGGCTGTATGCGCCCCCTCCTCATTCCCCTCACCCTTCTTTTTGGTTTGTTTGGGGGGCTGCGGGGACCCCTTGGGGAACCTATGACCCGGGTGATAGTGATTCCTATGATGCTTTACGGCATGGTATTGACCTTCTTCTTCGGGAAAGGCCAGGTGGGCGGGGGGACGCGTGTTGCCGTGAGGGGGGGAGCCCCCGCCCAGCAGGGTGGCCGGGGCAGAGGTGGCCAGTTCAGGGCCGGGTTCATTTTAAATTTATGTTTTCTCCATTTTTTATCCCGTTTTATACTCTTAGTATGAATTTCATGTTAGCAAAAAACACTTGCTAAAATCTCTATAAGTGGGGGCCCAGATTTCCATAGTTGCCCGTCTGCTAGTCGTCAAACCAAACACAACACCTCTTCCTTGATGATTTGGGGAAAATACAAGCGGCGGAGCAGGAAACTACACGAAACCTAATGCACTGCCCGATATAAAAAAACGTAAAAAAAATTTAAAACGCTCCCCCCCAAATTGTCAAAACAACTAAGGGTTATTCCCGCCCAATTTTTTTTTGCGTCCTAATTTTTTTTGCGCCGACGTAGTAGAGTATAGTTAGTAGTGGTAGTAGTAGTGGGGGTGGTGGTAGTATAGTGTATAGTATATAGTAGTAGTAGTATAGTAGTGTGGTAGTAGTATGGTGGTGGTGGTAGTATTTGGTTTGTGTGGGAGTAGTAGTAGTAGTAGTAGTAGTAGTTAAAAGTATAGTATGGGGTAGTGTTTTGTGTATAGTAGTAGTAGTATAGTATAAGTAGTAGTAGTAGTATAGTAGTTATGGGGGTGGGGGTGGGGTATAGTATAAGTGGTAGTGGTAGTAGTATAGTAGTAGTTTGTGGTATTAGTAGTAGTAGTATATAGTAGTATAGTAGAGTGGTGGGGGTGTGGTGGGATTTGTAGTAGTAGTAGTAGTATAGATAGTAGAGTATATAGTATTTGGGAGTAGTAGTAGTAGTAGTGGTAGTAAATAAATATAGTGTAGTATAGAAGTATAGTAGTAGTAGTAGTAGTGGGATATTTGTGGTGGTGGTAGTATTTTAAATAGTATAGTAGTATAGAAGTATGTAGTAGTAGTAGTAGTAGTAAAATAGTATAAATAGTAGAAATAGTAGTAGTAGTGGTAGAGTAATGGGGTGGTAGTATAGTAGTAGTATATAGTAGTATAGTAGTAGTAGTAGTATTGGGGGTGGTGGGGGGGTGGTTGGGGGGTGGGGGTATAGTAGAGTGTGGTGGTGGTGGTGGGGTGGTGGGGTAGTGGTGGTGGTGGGTGGTGGTGGTGGTGGTGGTGGTGGTGGTGTGGGGGTGGGGTGGTGGTGGGTTTGGGAGTATAGTGTAGTAGTAGTGTAGTATAGATAGTAGTAGGTGGTGGGTGGTGGGGGGGTGGGGGTGTGGGAAGTAGTAGTAGTAGTAGTGGGATAGTAGTGGGGGGGGTGGGGAGTATGTAGTAGTAGTGTATAGTAGTATAGTATAGTAGTAGTATAGTAGTAAATAAGTGGGTGGTGGTGGTGGTGGTGGTGGTGGTGGGGGTGGGGGGTGGGGGTGGTGGGGGTAGTATAGTAGTAGTAGTAGTAGTAGTGTGTAGATGGGAGTAGTAGTATGGTGGGGGTAGTAGTAGTATGGTAGGGTAGTATAGTATAGTATATAGTATAGTAGTAGTAGTATAGTAGTGGGGGTGGTGGTGGGGTGGTGGTGGTGGGGTGGTGGGGTGTTGGGTGGTGGGGTGGTGGTGGGGAGTATAGTAGTATAGTAAATTTAAATTTGGGGGTGGGGTGGGGGTGGGGGGGGGGTGGTGGTGGTGGTGGTGGTGGTGGTGGGGTATAGTATAGTAGTAGTGGTGGTGGTGGTGGTGGTGGGGGGTGGTGGTGGGGGTGGTGGGGGTGGTGGTGTTTGTTTAGGTTTAAAGTAAGTAGTAGTAGTATTATTGGTGGTGGGGGTGGTGGTAGTATATAGTATGTAGTGGTAGTTGGTGGGGTGGGGGTAGTATAGTAGTAGTAGTAGTAGTATGAGTAGTTAGTAGTTATAGTAGTAAAGTGGGGTGGTGGGGTGGGGGGGTGGTGGTGGAGTAGTAGTAGTAGTAGTATTAGTAGTATAGTGGGGAGTTATGGTGTAGTATTTGGGGGTGGTAGTAGTGTAGTATAGTATATAGTGGTAGCATATAAAGTGTAGTAGTAGTAGTAGTAGTAGTAGGGGGTTAATTTGTATATAGTATAGTAGATATAGTGTAGTAGTAGTGTTGGTAAAAGTAGTAGTAGTAGTAGTATAGTAGTAGTAGTAGTAGTATGGTATAGTAGTATTGTATGGTAGTAGAGTAGTAGAGTATAGTAGTAGTATAGTAGTAGTAGTGGTAGTAGTAGTAGTAGTAGTAGTAGTAGTGGTATGGTAGTGTAGTAGTTGGTATGGTAGTATAGTATAGTAGTAGTAGTAGTAGTGGTAGTGGTAGTGTATATAGTAGTAGTAGTGGTTTTGGGATATATTTGGGAGTATTTGTAGTGGTAGTGGTAGTAGTATAGTAGTATAGTAGTAGTATAGTGGTTGAGTTATATAGTAGTAAGTAGTAAATATTTTGTTTGTAGTATGGTAGTAGTAGTAGGGGAGTAGTAGTAGTTTGTGTAGTGTAGTGGTAGTTTTTTGGGGAGTAGTAGGGGAGTTAGTAGTAGTAGTATGTAGTGGGTAGTTGGGTAGTAGTATGTAGTTATAGTAGTAGTGGGAGTATAGTATGGTAGTATAGTTAGTAGTTGTAGAGTAGTAGTAGTATATGTTTGGGTAGTTAGTGGGTGTAGTAGTAGTAAGAGGGAGTGGTAGTATTAGGGGAGGGGAGTATATTTGTAGAGTAGTGGGAGTGGTAGTTTGGTATATAGTAATTAGTAAATGGTGTGGGAGAGTGTGTTAGTGGTGTGTAGTAGTAATTTTGTATTGTAGTAGTGGGATGGAGTAGTAGTATAGTAGTAGTATTAGTTAGTGGATGGTATATAGTGTATAGTGTAGTGTAAGTAGTATGTAGTAGTATAGTAGTAGTAGTGGTGGGGGTAGTAGTAGTGTAGTTAGTAGTGGTAGTGGGGTGGTGTGTTTGTAGTTAGGGGAGTATGGTATAGTAGTAGTAGTATAGTAGTATAGTAGTGTAGTATAGTGGTGGTGGGTGGGGAGTAGTAGTAGTAGTATATAGTATTGTGTGTTTTAGTAGTAGTGTTTGTATTTGGGAGTTAGTAGTAGTATTAGTAGTATATAGTATGGTATAGTATAGTAGTAGTAGAAATAGTGTAGTAATAGTGGTGTAAGTATGGGAGTAGTAGTATAGTATTAGTAGTGTAGTAGTAGTGGTTAGTATGGTAGTAGTAGTAGTAGTAGTAGTAGTAGGTAAGTAGTAGGGGGGGTTTGGGGGTTGTGGGGGTGGGGGTGTAGTAGTAGTAGTAGTAGTAGTATAGTAAGTAGTGGTATAGTATATGTAGTAGTAGAGTAGTAGTATAGTAGTGTAGTATAGTATAGTAGTAGAGAGTATGTAGGGAGTATAGTAGTATTGGGGGGTGGGGTGTGGGTGGTGTGTGGTGTAGTAGTAGTAGAGTGTAGTAGTATAGTAGTATATTTGTGGTAGTGTAGTAGTGGGATGATTTAGTAGTAGTAGTAGTAGTATAGTAGTAGTTAGTATGTAGTATAGTAGTAGTGGTGTAGTTATAGTAGGGTAGGGGGAGTAGTTGGGAGTAGTAGTAGAGTAAGTTAGTGGTAAGGGGAGTAGTAGTAGTAAAAGGGGTTTGTATAGTAGTAGTAGTAGTAGTAGTGGTTATAGTAAATGTAGTAGTAGTAGTGGGAGTATTTTGTAGTAGTAGTAGTATTTAAATAGTGGGAGTAGTGTAGTAGTATTTGTATAGTAGTAGTAGTGGTAGGGTTTTGTGTAGTATAGTAAGTAGTAGTAGTATTAGGGGAGTAGTAGGTAGTGGGTAAAGGGGAGTGGGTTAGTAGTAGTAGTAGTGGTAGTAGTGTATGTAGTAGTAGTAGTAGTATAGTGGTAGTAGTATATGTAGTAGTAGTTGTAGTAGTTAGTGTAGTAGTATAGTGGTGGGAGGGTAGTAGTAGTAAGTGTAGTATAGTAGTGGGGGAAATATATAGTAGTATATGTAGTGTTTGGTTTTTTTTTTTTTTTTTGAATTTTTTTTTTTTTGTGTTTTAAATAGAAGTATATAAGGAGTTGGTTGTTAAGGTTGTAGGGTTTAGTAAGAATTGAAGAGTAGGAGGAATGATGGTTTGGGGGATAGAGTAGTTTATTAGAGTAGAGAGGGAGGGGTTTTTTTTTTTTTTTTTTTTTTTTTTTTTTTTTTTTTTTTTTTTAATAGGGGGTTCCCCCTAAGGGGTTGGTGAAATTTGTGAGGTAGGTTTTGTTTTTGGGGGTTGGGGTGTGGGGGGTTTTTTGGGGGGTTTAGAAGGGAGGGTTGGAATTTTTAAAAAATTTTTAAAGGAGGGTTTTTAAAGGGGGATGGGGGGGGTTGGGGGTTTTGGGTCCCCCCCCTTTTAAGGTGGGTTTGGGTTGTGGGGGTTAGGGTGAAAAGGTTGGAGTGTGGGAGAGTGTTGGGGGGGGGAGTAGAGTGGGGTGTAGGGGGTTTTGTGTTGATGGTGGTGTTTAGTTAGTGGGGGAAGTGTGTATTTGTAGTGGGATATAAGGTGTATTAGTTGGTTGTGTAGTATTTTATAGTAGTATAGTAGTAGTAATAGTATAGTAGTAGTATGGTATATATGGGTAAAAATGGGTGTAGTGTAGAGTGTAGTATTAGTAGTATATGGTATATATAAGTATTTTGTAGTGTATAGTAGTTAGTATAGTAGAGTAGAGTTTTGAGAAAAGTATAACAATAGGATAAAAAAAAAAAGTGTTTTTTTGGTTTGGGCCCCCCCTTTGTTTAAAAGTGTTTATTAATATAATAAAATATTTTTGTAAATAAGTTTTTTTTTTTTTTTTTTTTCTTTTTTTTTGGGAAAATTTAAAGAGTTAGGTGGTCGGGGGGGTTTCCCCAAGAAATTTACCCTTTTTGGGTTCATACCAGCTTAAAGTTATTATAGGGCCGAAATTTAAAATTTGGCAAAATACAAGTTTTTAAACCCCGGGGGGGGGGGGGTATAAAGGGGGCCAATTTTTGNGGTTTTCATTATTGGGTTTTTTTTTTTTTTTTTTTTTTTTTTTTTTACTGTCATTAAAATAAAATGTTCATCCTCAACGTCATTTTCTTCCTTGTTTTCCTCCGTTTATTATATGTATACCTGTCCTTCTTGTGCTCTTCTTTCATTATATATTTCGGTATTTTCTTTCTTAGGATACAAATAATGATATCCATAATAATGA
>JACEEZ010024227.1:5000-20000 GCA_016584305.1 Chionoecetes opilio
GTTTCTATTTTTCCACTTTCCTACGACTTAAATCTTTTCAAGAGAAGAGTAACAAGACACCTCCTGAACTAAATTGGCACACCCCTGGGTTTTTTTTTCTCTCTCTTAATGTCTTCTTTATGGGGACTGGCAACTAAGCGGGCTTTGTGTTACCTATTTCTGTTGTGCCCTTGGCCAGTCCTTTGTGATGTAAAAAAAAAAAAAAAAAAAACTCCTTCCCATCCATGAATTAATCCAGCCTCCTTCTATAAAGCTCACTATTGACTCCGCACTAACCACTTGATGACTGAGTCCATTCCAATCATTTACCACCCTATTTGTAAACCAGTTTTTCCCTATTTCTTTTTAAATCTACGTTATTGATGAGGCCTCGCGATAGACCGTTGATGGAGGTCTTGATGAAGGGCTAAAGAGAAGTCTGAGAAGCTTAATAAAGTGTGGAGGAGACGCCGCCGTAGATAAAGAGATGAAAGAATAACGGGGCTTCAATATTTTGGTCTTAATTAGGTTATCGTGTGGAATATTCATGAGGGGAAGGAGTGTATGGAAGAGAGGCGGCCAGAGGGAGTACTGAATAATGGAGGTGCTGGTATAGGGTAGGCCGTATTAACCCCTTGAGACCCAGAACGTAATTTCCAATTGTAATTTGGCTACCATTGACGGTTTTTTGTGAATATAAGCAATGTTTTTATAGATATGATCTGTATCCTTGTCGACTAACTAATTTGGTATATTAAGTTACTTTTCGTAATTTTATGGCTCGACAACATACAATTTTATACAGCAAAGGAAATATCTGGGTTTGAAGGGATTAATTGTTGTACTTCTAATGCTATTTTGTGGTAGTGTAAAAGTTGAGAGTTGACACAAAAATAATTATATATTTGTAGTAGTTGCAGGAAATAGTCGTGTAATCACATTTTTCGTGCAAGTTACAGTTTATCACATGTTGAATGGCACTTAAGAAAAACACATATGAGTATTTTATATAGTTTTACAAATCCTCGGAGTATTTCGGAAAAAAATACTATTACAAATGTATGAATATTAGTCCTCACCGACATCCTCCTTGTGCTCACATTAACGCTCCTACCACTCACTGGCTGCGATTTATTTTTCTATATATATGATGAAACATTATTATTGAATATTAATTTTTTACACTGTTTCCACAACGTAGTCATTTCACCTTGTTTTAATTCCGTGATCTCTGGTGCGTCGCCCCCCATACCGTGTGTACCGCGCCATGTCGCCCCTGCGCACACCTTTCCTCCCCTCCCCCCATCCTCCTCCATGCCTAAGCCTAATCATACTTGGGTTAATTTAATTACCAATGTGTAAAGTCAACCTTTCACTCGCTTAATTTTTATTCAAGTCAATTTATTGAATACATATACTTAATTAAGCGGCAGGTGTACCTCAACGGTCCTTTCCGGGGGCCAGGTAATTAGCGTGTGAAAATAATCATTACGTCGGCCGATCGCACCACCTCACAGGCCGCCGTGGTGGATGTTTTTTTTATGTTTATACTTTAGAGACCATTATATGTTACCCTTAATATTTTTACTGTCATGTTATTAAAGGTAAAACCCCTCACATTGATGCTATCCTGGGGTGCAGAAGATACCAGTGTTTCTTATGATACTGTGAAACATACGGTCATTTTGTTATCTGAATGGCATTGCATATATATTACACAGTGTCTCTCTCTCTCTCTCTCTCTCTCTCTCTCTCTCTCTCTCTCTCTCTCTCTCTCTCTCTCTCTCTCTCTCTCTCTCTCTCTCTCTCTCTCTCTCTCTCTCTCTCTCTCTTTGATGCTCCTTTGTTGTCTGTTCATTCGTCGTGGATACTTCACCCGCATTACGCACGATACATTTAAAGACATGAGATCATTCTACAACTGAATGGCATCCTATAACAATCTCAAGAATGTTTATTTAACTGTTGAATATTTTCTATAAGCCTTGCCCAATATATATTTTAGCTACACACAGAGAATGATAAGCAAAGAATGATAAGCAAAGAATGATAAGCAAAGAATGATAAGCAAAGAGTGATAAGCAAAGAATGATAAGCAAAGAATGATAAGCAAAGAATGATAAGGTTAGTTTCTTTCACTACATCTTCTATTTCTTATTTTTCTTAATGTTATTCTTCTTCCTGTTCATGTTTTTCTTGTTTCTTTTTCCTTTTTTCTTCAATTCTCCTTTCCTTCTTCATCGTTTTTTCTTATTGATTCATAATGATAATGTTACGTCAATAATATGATTTTGTTTTCTTATTGTCATTACGTCACTATTTTATGCTCTACGGGCTCGATATATACAATTTGTGGCGCCTTTACCTATTCAACACTTAACAAAACCCATCATTCCACACAGACGCCAAGCACACACTATGCTCGGAACACGACGGTCAACTTTCTGGTGACTCGTCCGCCTCACTGAAATCTGAGTCTAAACAACTTTCCCCCTCGTGTTTGCAACTTGTCAAAACACGTCCCCAGCGTCCGTTATGGTGGCGTGTTCGTGTCTCCCGCAGTGCCTCGCCTGGTTGGCACTCCCGGCACTCCCGCCCTGGCACTCTCGCTCTGCCCTTAAAACACAACTCTGCGCTACTTGAGACTTTATTTTCGCCTTGTGTGGGTTTGGGTCTTGATGATGGAGTAAATATTTGGTTTTGGGCGAAAAGTGGTGGTGGTGGTGGTGGTGATGGTGTGGTGGTGGTATTAATGGAGACCTTCCCCTCCATTTTACCTCCCCACCCTACCTACCTTAACACCCTTCCCCCCATTTTACCTTCCCACTCTACCTGCCTTGACACCCATCCCCCTATTTTATCCTCTGCCCTCCCCCCTCCCTCACACACGCCAGAGCCGCGCCGAGTACCTCATTAAGCCGCCAGTGCCAAAAGTTTGCTGTTAATGAGCCTGACGGTATTAATGATACTTTTAAAGACTCTTCGCGGTGAAACTGAATGTGTTTTAATCAATTTTTGTGCTTCGTAAATGGATCTCTCAACATTTTTTTGAGAAATTTGTTGTGCTTCAGGGCAGTGAATATGAAGAAATAAACCGAGAGAGAGACAAGCAATCATTCGCTGAGAAAAAAAATCATTTGCCGAGGGAGAGAAAAACATATTCGGTGAGAAAAAAAAAGTATTCGCTGAGAAAAAAAAAATAATTGGCTCTGTCATTTTTTTTCTCTATCGGTGTCATTTATATTTTGCTTGTGAGGTTTAAAGATGATGGATTTCATTGGCTTGGAAACTATCTCTCGTAAAGCAAATACAAATAATGAGTCGTACATTATATAAGTAACTAAAAAAAACTGGTATTCGTATATACAAAAATGGAATAACAAATCCAGGCAAAACTCGCATCCTAGAATCTTGTGAAAGAAAAAAATGAAATTCACTGGAGGAAAACACTGCACACTTTTTTGTTTGTGTATTTGCACTCGTGAAGGAAATTTGGTGTAGCTGTGATGTCCTTGTGTATTGCGTTCAGGTGTTTATATTAGAAGATTTACGTTCAGGTGTTTATATTAGAAGATTTACGTTCAGGTGTTTATACTACAAGGTTTGCGTTCAGGTGTTTATATTACAAGGTTTGCGTTCAGGTGTTTATACTACAAGGTTTGCGTTCAGGTGTTTATATTACAAGGTTTGCGTTCAGGTGTTTATACTACAAGGTTTGCGTTCAGGTGTTTATACTACAAGGTTTGCGTTCAGGTGTTTATACTACAAGGTTTGCGTTCAGGTGTTTATACTACAAGGTTTGCGTTCAGGTGTTTATACTACAAGGTTTGCGTTCAGGTGTTTATACTACAAGGTTTGCGTTCAGGTGTTTATATTACAAGGTTTGCGTTCAGGTGTTTATACTACAAGGTTTGCGTTCAGGTGTTTATACTACAAGGTTTGCGTTCAGGTGTTTATACTACAAGGTTTGCGTTCAGGTGTTTATACTACAAGGTTTGCGTTCAGGTGTTTATACTACAAGGTTGCGTTCAGGTGTTTATACTACAAGGTTTGCGTTCAGGTGTTTATATTACAAGGTTTGCGTTCAGGTGTTTATACTACAAGGTTTGCGTTCAGGTGTTTATACTACAAGGTTTGCGTTCAGGTGTTTATATTACAAGGTTTGCGTTCAGGTGTTTATATTACAAGGTTTGCGTTCAGGTGTTTATACTACAAGGTTTGCGTTCAGGTGTTTATACTACAAGGTTTGCGTTCAGGTGTTTATACTACAAGGTTTGCGTTCAGGTGTTTATACTACAAGGTTTGCGTTTCAGGTGTTTATACTACAAGGTTTGCGTTCAGGTGTTTAAATTACAAGGTTTGCGTTCAGGTGTTTATACTACAAGGTTTGGGTTCAGGTGTTTATACTACAAGGTTTGGGTTCAGGTGTTTATACTACAAGGTTTGCGTTCAGGTGTTTATACTACAAGGTTTGGGTTCAGGTGTTTATATTAGAAGATTTACGTTCAGGTGTTTATACTACAAGGTTTGCGTTCAGGTGTTTATACTACAAGGTTTGGGTTCAGGTGTTTATATTAGAAGATTTACGTTCAGGTGTTTATACTACAAGGTTTGCGTTCAGGTGTTTATATTACAAGGTTTGCGTTCAGGTGTTTGTTTAAAGGTTTGCCACACGCTGCGACCTTCAACAGACAAGCTCTTTACTCAATAACTAGTGACGTCATCGAAGCAGAGTTGACCTTTCTTCACGGGAATATATTAATTCATTCTGTCCCGCCACATGCGTTGACTCGAGAGAGAGAGAGAGAGAGAGAGAGAGAGAGAGAGAGAGAGAGAGAGAGAGAGAGAGAGAGAGAGAGAGAGAGAGAGAGAGAGAGAGAGAGAGAGAGAGAGAGAGAGAGGAGAGAGAGAGAGAGAGAGAGAGAGAGAGAGAGAGAGAGAGAGAGAGAGAGAGAGAGCACTTCATTGTCCATTCACATATCAATATTCTCTTGAAACAAACTAGAAACAAATGTTTTTATGATAGAATATTCAAGTTTTTGGAATGGAAGAAGGCCAGAAACAATAGTTGGGATGGATGAATTATGTCACCCATTCCTGCATTCCACTATTGATTGAGGCATGAGAACAGCTGAAGATGGAAGCTGTTAGTGGATAGCAGGAATGGATGACATAAATATTTCTTCCATCCCAAACTCTTTGTTGATGTCCCTTTCCAATCCCTATACATATTGAATATTGAAAAAATAGATTCATTACTAGTCTTTAGAACTGAACGGAAGACATCACGTTTACAGCATAAATACAAGAAGTAAAAAGAATTGAGTATATAGTAGGTATAAACATATAATCATATAATAAAAAATAGGACAGGGAGAAAGATTATGAAGGAAGGAGGTTGAGGGAGGGTGAAGAAGGGAGGGAAGAAGAGAGGAATGGAAGGGGAAGGAGGGAAAGAAGGGAGGGAAAAAGAGAGGAATGGAAGGGGAAGGAGGGATAGAAGGGGGGGAGGAAGAGAGGAATGGAAGGGGATGGAGGAAAGAGGAAGAGAGAAATTTGGGAAAGGGGGGGGAGGGATAGAAGGGAGGAGGAAGAGAGGAATGGAAGGGGATGGAGGGAAAGAGGAAGAGAGAAATAGCAGATAAAGAGATGGTTAATTAAGAAGGGAGGGAGGAAGAAAAATGAAGGGGGAAATGGAAGGAGGGCTTCACTCTTCTCTCTATGTTCCGTTAAAAAAGAANTAAAAAATACAGTGATTGAGAGATGAGACGAATATGAAAAGAAAAAAAACATTAAAAAAATGAACGAAAATAGAAAAATAATACAAAAAAGATAAAGAGGGGAGGGGAGAGGGAGGGCTTCAGGTGCGGGGAGAAAGGGGGGAGCAGGCGAGGGGAGAAGGGGGATGGGAGAGGGAGGGCTTCAGGTGCGGGGAGAAAGGGGGGAGCAGGCGAGGGGAGAAGGGGGGGGAGAGGGAGGCTTCAGGTGCGGGGAGAAAGGGGGGAGCAGGCGAGGGGAGACATGGAGGGGAGAGGAGGGCTTCAGTGCGAGTGTTGGAGGGTGACTTTAGGTAAAGGACTCCTGAGGTGCTTTCATGCACTTCTACTGAAAAGAATTACGATTTGTTCCTACATTTTTCTTTCTTTTTCCCTTTTTTGTATGTAGCATTGATCAACCTTCATTTGTTTCTCGTGATTTCTTTTGCGTTTTATTTTTTTATTTTTCAATTTGTATTTTCATCGTCAATATTCTTCACTTCGTTTATATATCTATTATATTACTTTTTGTAGATTGATCAACCTATATCTGATTCATGTGGGTTTTTTTGTGCGTTTCAATGTCTTCTCTACTTCGATCTGTATTCTAATCGTAAATATTCTTCACTTGCATATATATTTTGGTCACGTTGAATAATTAGGGATCAATTTAGGTGTCCATGAATATTTGTACGTGTTGAATAACCTGAATCGTTCGTGTTCTGGAAGTGACTGAGAGACAGAAGCATCGTCCCCCTGATTGGCTGTTGGGCTGATGACGTCACTGCAGCTGCCACGTCGTAATTTTATAAGAGCGATATAATAATTTTTCACGAGTTTATGTTTACATATTTACCATTGTCATTACTCAAACGTTGTTCTTTGTATTACTAGTTTTAAAGAAGAACATTCCTCGCCATTATAAGTCTTTTACATCAAAAATTTGAGTTATTGTTAGATTTGAGGTTGAAAAAACGAAAGAAATCTTATAAATAAACCTATCTACAATTATGTAAAAAATGTAGGAAGGATGCGAATATCAATTAAAGATCAAATTAATGTTTAAAGGGTATAGAATATTCTCTCTCTCTCTCCTTCTCTCTCTCTCTCTATTTTATGAAGTAGTGTAAAATATATGTTCGCAATAGAATATCCTTTCTCTCTCTCTCTCTCTCTCTCTCTCTCTCTCTCTCTCTCTCTCTCTCTCTCTCTCCTCTCTCTCTCTCTCTCTCTCATCTCTCTCTCTTCTCTCTCTCTCTCTCTCTCTCTCTCTCTCTCTCTCTCCTTCTCTCTCTTCTCTTCTCGTCATTTCCATCTCTCTCATATACTGTCTCTCTCGTCCACTCTTCTCCTCCCCCCTCTCTCTCTCTCTCTCTCTCTCCTCTCTCTCTCTCTCTCTCTTTCTCTCTCTCTGCTTCTCTCATCTCTTCTCTCTCTCTCTCTCTCGTCTCTTCTCTCTCTCTCTCTCTCTCTCTCTCTCTCTCTCGTCTCTCATCCTCTCTCTCTCTCCTCTCTCTCTCCCCATCTCTCTCTCTCCTCTCTCTCGTCTCTCTCTCCTCTCTCTCTCTCTCTCTCTTCTCTTCTCCTCTCTCTCTCTCTCTCTCTCTCTCTCTCTCTCTCTCTACTCTCTCTCTCTCTCTCTCTCTTCTCTCTCTCTCTCTCTCTCTCTCTCTCTCTCTCTCGTCTCTCTCTCTCTCCTCTCTCTCTCTCTCTCTCTCTCTCTCTCTCTCTCTCTCTCTCCTCTCTTCTCTCTCTCTCTCTCTCTCTCTCTCTCTCTCTCTCTCTCTCTCTCTCTCCTCTCTCTCTCTCTCTCTCTCTCTCTCCTCTCTCTCTCTCCTCTCTCTCTCTCTAAGTCAAAGTCAAAGTCAAAATTGTTTATTTGCCCATCTTTAACCCGAAGAAAATTAACATTTCACAAATATCAAGGCAGAGCTCTTTTAATGTAAACATTTTTAAAGAGCTCCCAAAAATAATCTACGTAAATTTCAATAATTACCTAGGGCACATAATCTAATATAATACATACGTACCTATTCATACTGTAAACTCATATCTGGTTTTTCATAGAGTTAGAAGTATCGTATACGCATATTCACATAATCACAAACCCAAACCATACACACACACGTATACAAATATATACATACAAACACATATACACGTACGCGCACGTACACATACAAATACACATACATATGCACATATACATACATACACATACACACATACGCATACAAATACACACATATACATACATTCACATACACACACATACACACACATATATACTTATACATCACACACAAATACATATACACCACATACTTAATATACATTATCACTGTTGTTGTTGTTGTTGTTGTAGATTTATATATATTTTTATTTTTTTATATACACATACATAAACATGTATATACATATTACTAAGGCTGCAGCAAAACATACTTCCCTCATATTACTTTAAACTCATATTACTCATTACAAAGATATTACTCATGATATCAAACAGTAACTGAATTATTACATCCGTTTAGAAGATATTTTTTTGCTTTTATCTTAAAAGAAACACAGTTGTTTGTATTCATGAGATACTCGGGCAGTTTATTCCATTCGAGACAGCCTGCGTATGTTACGAATCTCCTTCTGGCTTCTGATCGTGGTCGTGGAGGTCTTAACATGTTATTGTTCCTTAAATTAAAATTCTGAACATTAGATACTCTAACAAAATCAATGACTGTGGGAGTTCTTAGCTGAAGATGTACAAACTTTAACAATTCTAGCTTATGAATATCCTGAACTTTTAATACACCATGTTCAACGAATAAGTTGTCTGTGTGATGCCAACGTCCTACCCCTGAAATCATCCTAATGACCCTTTTTTGTAGCAGTAATAACGGCTGTAATATAGTTTTTAAACCTGAGCCCCAAATAAGATTACAATATTGTAAGTATGGATATATCAAACTGTAATACAATATGATTAATGTTTCTTTTAACAGATTATTTTTAATTTTATATATAATTCCTAACGACCTCGTAATTTTACTATAAATATAGTTCACATGCTCCTTCCATAATAACTTTTCATCAATCATAATTCCTAAAAATTTTGTTGAAGAACATCTTTGAATATCACAGTTTCCAATTTTTACTGAGGTGTGTTGGCTAATACTTTTATTCCCTGCAAATATAATGAAGTGGGTTTTGTTAATATTAATTGAAAGTCTGTTAGCTAATAACCATTAGCTACATTATTTAGTTCTTGATTAACCAGATTGTCAAGGGTGTGCAGATCAGGCTCAGAATGGTAAAGAGTTGTGTCATCAGCGAACAGTATAAAATTCAATAGTGACGAAGACTGGTGATTCATTAATAAATAACAGAAACAAAAAGGTCCGAGCGTGGAGCCCTGAGGAACTCCCATTGATACCTGTTCATTGGATGATTTTACACCGTTAATTTCAGTAAACTGTTTTCTCCCTGATAGATAACTTCGAAAACCTTCAGTGTCCTGTTTCTTATACCATAGAATTCAGTTTTTTAAGTAATATAGAATGGTTTTATTGTATCGAAGGCTTTTGTTAAATCAAGGAATACTGCCATTGTGAATTTACCTTTTTCATTTTCAATCAAAATATCGTTCATGAGTTTAAACAATCGCTGTTTGTGTGAGACATTTTTTGCGGAAGCCAAACTGGTTGTTTGATAATATGTTATTAGTGTCTAAGAATTGTATTAGTCTCTCATACATCACTCTTTCTATTATTTTATTTAAGTAGATAATAGTGATATTGGGCGGTAGTTATGTGGCTGTAGTTTATCTCCACCTTTATGAATAGGGATGATTTTAGCAGTTTTTAGGTTGTTTGGGAATATGCCGCTCTGAAACGACTCATTGATCAGCTTACATAGAATGGTAGATATTGCAGGGGAAATAAGTTTGATTACCTTGGCATGAATATTGTCGTAACCGGGACTAGACTCTTTCAGTTCTTTCAGTTCAGTACTCTCGCTCTCGCTCTCTCTCTCTCTCTCTCTCTCTCTCTCTCTCTCGTCTCTCTCTCTCTCTCTCTCTCTCCTCCTCTCATCTCGTCTCTCTCTCTCCTCCTCTCTCCTCGCTCTCGCTCTCGCTCTCGCTCTCGCTCTCGCTCTCGTCTCGCGCTCTCTCTCTCTCTCTCTGCTCTCTCCTCTCTCTCTCTCTCTCTCTCTCTCTCTCTCTCTCTCTCTCTCTCTCTCTCTCTCTCTCTCTCTCTCTCTCTCTCTCTCTCTCTCTCTCTCATTTCGTTATAATGGGATTCCGTTAAAACGTCTCGGCGCCAGGAAGTTTGTAAAGTTAACGTTACTTTCGGCAATGGGCCCCAGACATAACTACGTCACGGTTTGTTTACATCGGTGCATTGTGGGGATAAGTCGGGGTCGTCGCGGGTGGACCTACGAAGGGAAAACTACGGCGATGGAAGAATTTCCAGTTATTTTGCGCGAAATTGATATTCCAGGTGCTATATTACTGTGCTCTGTTCTCGCTGACAACACTAAAGAGAAGACCTGAGGTAATGGCTGATGTGCAGAGGCTTCTAAACCAAGAAAACAGAGTCATAACAGAGCCTTGTCAAAAGGTAAGCAACTGGTAGGTACGTAATGTGTCCCTACCACTTGCTTACTTCTTAATGAGACTCTGCTGTGACTGTTTTCCTGGTTTAGAAGCCTTTGCTCATCAACCATCACCTCAGGTCTTCTCTATGTTGTCAGCGAATTCTTGTCTTCGAACTTCTCTATTGTTTTTCCGTGCCTCCCAGCACCGCCTGATACATATGCGCGGAGACTCTGAGAAAAATGTAGTACTTGGGGAATTTTGGGTGTTTCTGATATTTTTTTTGTGCGATGTGGCATGTACTTGCATCCTGTGTGGGTGCAACGTGGGGGCTGTGCCTTTACCGAGAGCTTAGCACCCATTTGCAAACTGTGGGGCGACGATATATGTGTGCAGATGTGTGCAGCGGCGGCAAGCGGCGGGGAGCGGCGGGTAGGTGCAAGGCCACCGAGATGAGAGGGCTGCCGGCTGCAGTACCACTACCAGCCACTCCCCGTCGCTCCTAAGGTCTGCACACATATATCGTCGCCGTGTGGGTTGTGAATGGGTGCTAAGCTCTCGGGAATGGCACAGCTTTCTTGCCGTGCCCATGCAGGATGCAAGTATGTGCCGTGTCGCACAAAAAGAATACCAGAAGCACCCAAAATTCCCCAAGTACTACATTTTTCTCAGAGTCTCCGTGTGTCTGTGCGTGGCCACCGAGATGATAAGGCCTGGTGGATCGCCTGTGACGTCACACCATAAGGATAGCCACCCGCTCCGCTCCCCGTACAAGTTTACCTACCTAATATAATGTTTATCAGCATAAAAGATATACTGTTATCTTCGGAAATGTTTGTTCTATAATATTATCAAATAAAAAACCGTAAAACACACAAAGAAAATGCCATTATGAGACTTTCAAGAAATATGCATTAACTTAAACTCTTCGCCATTTAATATTTTGCTCGCAAACATTTTACATGGAGAATATCAATAGAAGCGGAGTTTAATTAGCTTTCCATTGATATATTTCGTTTAGTGATAAATGAATTAGCGGCATGCATAAATTAGCGTTCACGTAGATGATTTACACTTCACGTAAATTAGCTCCGTTCCAAGTCTCCTTCTCGGGCGAGTGCTATTCGAACAGCAGATGGGCGCCTCGTGTCGGACATGGATGGGCAGATGGCTCGTTGGGCTGAGTACTTTGGGCAGTTGTTCACGGTGGACCCTCCAACTGAGCAGCTTCATTACTGATGATGACACCTAAATCCTTTTCCTGCTGTACTTCAGTTAACGATTTATTTTGCATATGATAGATATATTTGAGGTTATCGTTCCCTATATGCAGTACTTTACATTTATCGGAATTGAATTTCAATAGCCATTTATCACTCCAATCTGTTAGTTTGTCGAGGTCACGTTGTAAGAGTTCGCAGTTTTCTCTAGTATATGCTTTACCGCCTAATTTGCTGTCATCTGAAAATTTCGATATTTTATATACAAGTCCACAGTCTAGATCATTGATATATATCAGAAAAAGAGTAGGACCCAAGACCGAGCCCTGAGGCACCCCACTAGTAACATCTAACTAATCAGATGCCTCGCCATTTATTACTACCCGTTGTTTACGATTTGAAAGCCAATCGCCAATCCATGTACATAATTGCTCTCCTAAACCATATACCCTTAGCTTGGTCAAAAGTCGCTTATGGGGAACTGTATCGAAGTCTTTCTGAAAATCAAGGTATATTATATCCGAGGGAATTTTAGCGTCCCAGTTTGAATAAATGACATTGAAAAAATCGAGTAGGTTTGTTAAGCAGGATCTCTTATTACGAAATCCATGCTGGGAATCTAATATTGAGTTATTTTCATCGAGAAAAGACACTATTTTATCCCGCAATATTTTCTCAAATAGTTTAACAATCACAGACGTTAGAATAATTGGGCGATAATTATTTGCGAGGCTCATACTCCCTTTCTTGAATATCGGTGTAACATTAGCTAATTTCCACATACTAGGAACATTTTTGTCCATAACCGATTTGTTGAAAATAGTCTTTAATGGGAGCGAAAGTTGTCTATGACATTCGCGAAGTAATCTCGGCGACATTTCGTCAACCCCTACGGATTTTGCTGGGTCAAGTTTTATGCAAATACTTTGATATTTCGTCTACTGTTATCTCTCCTATTACCAATCTATCACTTTCAAGTCCCGCAAACATGTTTACTGGTTCTGGTAATGGAGCTTTGTCTTCTTTAATAAAAACCGCATTAAAGTAATCATTAAGTACGGACGCTATACTCTTATTATCATTTACCAAGATGTTGTTCTTATCTTTCAGTGGCCCAATACATGTTTTGACATTTTTCTTACTTCGAACGTATTGAAATAACCTTTTCGGATTTTATTTGGATTCCTTTGCAGTTTTTTCTTCATACTCTCGTTTTTTAGGCTTAATTCGTCCTTTGCAACGTCGCTTTACGTCATTGTAATCTCTATAATCGCAGTCCATATTTGATCGTTCGTAAATTTTATACGCTCGGCGCTTACTGCCGATGATTTGTTGAATCTCATTAGTCTTCCAACAGGGTCTGTTTATGTTATTCAAACGTTTTCTTACCTTGGGAACATATTTTTCAACAACCGATTGGAGTTTATTTGTGAATAGATTACACATGTTTTCGGCGTTATTACCATTTAGTAGGTGGAAGAGGAGGAGGAGGAGGAGGAGGAGGAGGAGCATCTGGCAGAGACGTGAAAGGGGAACGAGAGGAGGAGGAGGAGGAGGAGGAGGAGGAGGAGGAGGAGGAGGAGGAGAAGGAGGTGGAGGAGGAGGAGGAGGAGGAGGAGGAGGAGGAGGAGGAGGAGGAGGAAGGGTCGGCGTGATGCTCCTTCAGTTCTATATTTTCGAGAAGTCGTCCTCGAACCCCTACTTGCGGTCTTTGTTAAATCATAATCCCATTGCTCTGTGAAGGCGACCAAGGCATTCCCGCGGCTCTTACTGCGTCTGTGAGAGCCAGTTTGGAGCGAGGTTTTCTAACTCTTACACGATAGATAGACAAATATTAACAAAAAGCGAGTTGTAAGAAAAGCACAATTTATCAATAGAAGAATGAATAACAGGAAAAGGAAGACAAAAAAGGAGTTATAAGAACAGAAGAAAAAAAGAGATCAAGTGAAGAATGAATAAAAATCAAAGGAAAAAAAAGTTATAATAGAAGAAGAAATTTAATAAAGTGAAGAATGAATAGAAATAAAAAAGGAAGACAAAAAAGAGTTATGGGATAAAAAATAAAAAAATTAAGTGAAGAATGAATTAAAAGCGAAAATATAACTTAGAAAAAGCAAAGTTAATTAAGTGAGGAATGAATAAAAGGAAAGGGAAAACAAAAATAATGAGTTATAGGAAAAGAAAAGAAATCTAATTACGAGTGAATTAAAACGACGATAAAACATACACAAGGAACAAAAAGACATACTTGAAAGAATAACATATGGAAAAGAGAGAGAAAAAAACTTAAATAAATATCAAATGAAGAGAAATATAAGATTGAAAAAGGATACAAGGAAAAATTCCCCATTAATCTTATAAGATAGATTTTGCGGCTCTTTCTTCTCCTTCTAATCATAATTATCATTCTTTTTTCTCTCCTTTTCTTCTTCTTCATGTGCTTACTTCCTTTTCTGAGTCCAGGTTCTTTCCCAGTTTATTTCATATGCTTTGTTTTGAGATAAAGTATTTGCAGTAGTAGTAGTAGTAATAGTAGCAGTAGTATAGTAGTAGTAGTAGTAGTAGTATAGTAGTAGTAGTAGTAGTAGTAGTACTACTACTACTACTACTACTAGTAGTAGTATAGTAGTAGTAGTAGTAGTAGTAGTAGTAGTAGTAGTAGTAGTAGTAGTAGTATAGTAGTAGTAGTAGTAGTTGTAGTGGTAGTAGTAGAAGTGGTAGTAGTAGAAGTAGAGCTAGTAGTAGTAGTTAGTAGTGGTAGTAGTAGTAGTAGTAGTAGTAGTAGTAGTAGTAGTAGTAGTAGTTAGAAGAAGTAGTAGTAGTAGTAGTACTAGTAGCAGTAGTTGTAGTGGTAGTAGTAGAAGTGGTAGTAGTAGAAGTAGAACTAGTAGTAGTAGTAGTAGTAGTAGTACTAGTAGTAGTAGTAGTAGTAGTAGTAGTAGAAGTAGTAGTAGTTAGTAGTGGTAATAGTAGTAAAAAAAGTAGTAGTAATAGTAGTAGTAAAAGAAGTAGTATTAATAGTAGTGGTATAGTAGTAGTAGTAGTAGTAGTAGTAGTAGTAGTAGTAGTAGTAGTAGTAGTAGTTATTGTAATAGTTATAGTGGTAATGGTCGTGATATTGTTGTTATTATCATCATTCTTGCTTTTATGACTGAACTATTACTACTACTACCACCACCACCATTACTAGTATGAGTAGAAAGATACAAAGGAAAGTATTTTTGTAGTGTTCTGTTTGAAGGTCAATCTGTTATGCATCTTTATCCATCACTGGTAAAATTCATAACTTGATTCTATGAGCGAAACATTCCAGCGATTTGAGACTGTTTCACCTTTACCTGGGAGCTTATTTTTTGTTCAGTACCTATTTTTTTTAGCGTGCGTGCGTGCGCGCGTGCGCGTGCGCGTGCGCGTGCGCGCGTGTGTGTGTGTGTGTGTGTGTGTGTGTGTGTGT
>JACEEZ010024227.1:25000-32500 GCA_016584305.1 Chionoecetes opilio
AGTAGTAGTTATAGTAGTAGTTTTTAAAAGTAGTAGTTGTAGGGAAATAGTAGTAGTAAATTCCTATACCAATACTATATTTCTTTTAAAATTTCACTATTAATTTTTTTTTTCATCAATTGTAAACCCTTTTTTGGGTGTATTTTGTTGTTGATGTACACACACACACACCACACACACACAAACCCCAAAACACACACACACACACCAAAACACACACACACCCCACCCCCACACACACAACACCCACCAACACACAAAACACACACACACCCCAAACACAAAAAAACATAAGAAAAAAAGGGAAAAGCTACAAGGGGCCGCAGCTACACGTGGTGTTCCTGTCACCTAACATCCCTACATCCACTTTTTCATCCCCCCCATGAACCCTATCCAGCCCCCCTTTAAAGCCCCTAATGACCCCGCACTAACTACTTTTTACGGGCCATTCCACTATTCACCCCCCTTTTTGTGAACCATTTTTTCCCATTTCCTTTCAAAAATCTACGCTTTTCCAGCTTGAATCCGTTACTTTTGTTTCCCCGGGTTTTTTAAAACCTAAGAACTTTTCCTACCTCCCCTTTTATTAAATCCCTTTATCCACTTAAAAACTTCTATCAAACGCCCTTACTCTGCGTCTCTCGAGTGAGTGAATTTTTAATAATTAAATCTCCTCTCATAATAAAGTACGCACCCCTTTTTGTATATTTTGGTCATCCTTTCTGCATTTTTCTAAAAACACTATACCATCCTGTAATAGGAGACCAAAACTGAACTGCATAGTCAGGTGAGGCTGATAGGCCGATAAAGCTTTAGAATAAATTCCGCCTTCTAATTTTTAAAAACTTCTGGTAATGAATCCTAATACTCTTTAGCTTATTTCTGGCCTCAATACATTGTTTCCTAGTCGGAGGTCTGGGGAAACCCCCACTCAAGATCTTTTCACCTTCTGATCTTTCACTACAACAACAAACACACACACACTCACAAACAAAAAAAAGGAATCTTTAAAAAACTTTCCACAATTTCCCGTCGGCGCAGCGGACCTTTCAGAGAGAAGAAGAGAGAGGGGGAAGAGAAGAGAAGAGAGGAGAAGGGGGGAGAGAGGGGAGAGAGAGAGAGGGGAGAATAGGAAGGGAGAGGGGGGAAAGAGAGAGAGGGGAGAGGAGAGAGAGAGAGAGGGGAGAGAGGGGGAGGGGGGGGAGAGGAGAGAGAGAGAGAGGGAAAAAAAAAAAGGGGGGGGAAATTAAAAGGGGGGAAAAAACCCCGGGGGGGGGTTTTTGGGGAAAATCCAGGAAGAATTAAGAGAAAAACTTTAATGAGAAAAAGTTAAGGGGGGAACCCAAAGAAAAAAGAGGGTTTTTCCCAAAAAAAACGGAAGTTAAAAGGAAGAGGAAGTGAAAAACAAACAAAGAACACCAGAAAAAAAAAAAAAAGAAAAAAAAAAATAAGTTCACGCAGCGCCGTTTATCCCCCCCCGGGAAAAACCCCGGGCTGTTCCAAGTGTAAAAGGGCCCAGCCTCAAAAACATTTAACATCGAAAAAGCAGTTTTTCCCTGGGGGACCCATAAAAACAACCCCTCCCTTTCTCTCCCCTCCTTACTCAAAAAACATGGTAATTTAAAAGGGTTTTCCAACGAAAGGTTTGTGATAAACACACACAAAGCCACAAACACGTCACACACACATACATACAGCCCAAAACCACCCACACACAAAATTCACCACACACACAAACAGTCACCCAGTAACACCCAGTCCCCACACCCATCCCACACAAAAACACGGGGAGCTCCGTAGTGTGGGGGTTCCACACCGGCTCACAACCGAAAAAATCCCGGGTTCGATCCCCGGGGGGAGCGAAGACAGCGGGGGGTTCCTTTTTAAAAACCCGAGCCCCGGGTCTACCCAGCAGTAAATTTGGGAAACCGGATGTTTCCCCGGGGTTTTTGGGGGACCCCCCCCCCCGGGGTGGTGGCTTTGGCCAACATAAAAATTAAGGATGAATGATAAAATAAATTTTGGGATATAGAGAGGGGGCCCAAACCGAGTTTTTGCTCGGGCCCCCTGAAAAAAATAACTAGATAAAATACAACTAAGAAGACACACCCAATGCACACAGCCCCACACACACATCCACACCACACAACATAAGCCCACACACACAAACACAGATATAACACATACACACACACAAAACCCAAAACCCCTACACATCCCACCCCAAAATTTTCTCAAATTGTTCCAAATTATTGGGGGTACATAAAATTAATCCTGTTTTATCCATTAAAATGTGCCCCCCCTTATCGCTATTCTCTCTCTCTCTCTCTCTCTTCTTTTTCCTCTCTTTTCTCTCTCCCTTCTCTCTCTCTCCCCTCTCCTTCTCTTTTCCTCTCTCCCCTCCCCTCTCTCCTTCTCTCTCTTCTCCCTCTCTCCCCTCTCTTTTCTCTCCCTCCCCTCTCTCTCTTTCCCCCTTCCCCTCTCTCTCCCCCCTTACTCTCTCCCTCTTTTTCTCTCCTCTCCCCTCCCCTTCCTCTCTCTCTCTCCCCTCTCCCCTCTCCCCCTCCCCTTCCTCTCTCTTCTTCTTCTCTCTTTTCCTCTTCTCCCCCTCTCTCTCTCTCTTCTCCCCTCTTTTCCTCTCTCCCCCCTCTCTCTCTCTCCTTTTCTCTCTCTCTCTTCTCTCTCTCCCCTCTCCTCTCTCTTCTCCTCTCTCTCTCCCCTCTCCCTCTCTCTCTCTCTCTATCTCTCTCTCTCTCTCTCTCTCCCCTTCTCTCCTTTCTTCTCTCTCTCTCTTCTCTCCTCTCCCCTCTCTCTCTCTCTCTCCCCTCTCTCTTTCCCTCTCTCCTTCATACCCCCAAAAAAAAACTTTACAATTCTTTTCAAAAAAAGGGTACCCCCTACAAAACGTGCATCCTTAATCCCATTTTCCCGCAATATTTTAATTTTTCTAACTCACCTTTTTTCACTTGGTATGATGGCAAAAAAAAACTGTATTTTCCCGGACCGCATATTCCCGGGGATTTTTCCTAACTCATATCTCTTTAATTTAAGAACACAAAAACATAAGTACATAAGTACAAAAGGAAGCTACAAAAAGGCTGGGAGACCTACACGTGATCCCTTTTCTGTTATTTAAAAAAATTCCCCTTTCATCCACCTTTAAATCCCCACCCAAAACCCACTGTCTTGCCTTTTTTTAAAAAAACCCTATTATCCGCACAAAAAACCCCACGGAGCCCTTTTTCCAATTTAAAATTTAAAGAAAAACTAAATATTGGAGGTTGGGGGGTGACCCTTAATAGTTTCTTAGTATACAAAAAGCAAGGGTGTGCCCTAGTGGGGAGGGTAGGGGGTGATGGTAATTTTTAAAATACTTTCTATTTATAAAAGCTTTCTTTTTTATGATACAAAAAAGGGGCTGAAAATTTAAATTTTTAATAACAAATTAAATAGTTTGAAATACAATTTCTAAAAAAACCCCTTTTTTGGTTTATTTTCGTACTTTTTCAAATTTTTTGATGAATTTACGAAAAGAGCGTAAAGAAAAGACAAAAGTGGAGGATTAATAGGCTTAAAAAAAAAAAAAAAAAAAAGGGCGAATATAAATTTAAATTTAAAAAAAAAGCGTGAAATTTTTTTAAGCAGGTCCCCCCCAAAAAAAAAAAACCCCAAAAAAAAATTAAAAAAAAAATTTTTAATTTTAAAAAAAAAAAAAAAAAAAAACCCAAAAAAAAAAAAAAAAAAAAAAAACCCCCCAAAAAAAACCTTTTTTAAAAAAAAATTTAGGAAAAAGGAAAAGGGGGGGAGAGAGAGAGAGGGGGGGAGAGAAAAAAAAAGGGGGGGGGGGGAGAGGAAAAAAAGGGGGGGAGGGGAGAGAAAGGGAGAGAGAGGAGAAAAAGGGGGGGGAAAAATTAAAGGGGGGGTTTTTTAAAGGGGGGGGGGGGGGAAAAAAAAAATTTAAAAAACCCGGGGCCTTTGGGGGAAAAAAAAAGGAAAAAACCCCCTCCCCCCAAAAAATTTTAAAAAACCCAAAAAAAAAATTCATTTCCCAAAACCCAAAAAAAAAAAAAACCCCAAAAAAATTAAAAAAAAAAAAAAAAAAAAAAAAAAAAAATTTTTTTTTTTAAAAAAAAAAATAAAAAAAAAATATTAAAAAAAAATTTTAAAAAAAAAAAAAAAAACCCCCCCAAAACAACACCCACCCCCCAAAAAAAAAAAAAAAAAAAACCCCCCCCCCCCCCCCCCCCCCCCAAAAAAAAAAAAAAACCCCCCCCCCCCAAACCCCCCCCCCCCCCCCCCCAAAAAAACCCCCACATAAACACCCCCCCCAACCCCAACCCCCCCCCAACCCCCCAAAAAAACCCCCCCCACAAAGGAAAAACCCCACACACCCCCCCCACAACCCCCCCCCCAAAAAAAAAAAAAAACAACACACCCCCCCAAACACACCCAAAAACAAACCCCCACAAAAAAAATTAAAAAAAAAAAACCCCCAAAAGGGGTTTTTTTTTTTTTTTCCCCAATTTTTAAATTTTTTTTGGTTTTTTTTTTAAAATTTTTTTCCCCCCCCCCCAAAAAACCCCCCCAAAAAAAACCCCCAAAACCCAAAAAATTTTTTTTTTTTAAAAAATTTTTTTTTTTCCCCCTTTTTTTTCCCTTTTTGGGGAAAAAAAACCTTTTTTAATTTATTTTGGGGAAAAAACCTTTTTCCCCCTTTTTAAAAAATTTTTTTAAAAAAAAAAGGGGGAAAAAAAAAAAAATTTTTAAAAAACCCCCCCCCCTTTTTTTTTAAAAAATTTAACCCCTTTTAAACCCCCCCATTTTAAAAAAAAAATTTTCCCCCTTTTAAAAAAAAATTTTTTTTTGGGTTTTAAAAATTTTTTTGGGGGGGAATTTTGGGGGTTTTTTAAAGGGGGCCGGGGGGGAAAAAAAAAAAAAATTTTTAAAAAAAAAATTTTTTTTCCCCCCTTTAAAAAAAAAAAATTTAAATTAAAATTTTTTTAAACCCCCCCCCTTTTTGGGTTTTAAAAAAATTTTTTTAAAAAAAAACCCAAAAAATTTTTTTTTAAAATTTTTTTTTTAAAATTTTTGGGGCCAAAAAAATTTGGGGAAAAAAAAAAAATTTTAAAAAGGAAAAAAAATTTTTTAAAAAAATTTTTTTTTTTTTTTAATTTTTTAAATTTTTTTTAAAAAAACCAAATTTTTTTTTTTAAAAAAAAAAAAAATGCACACACACGTTTCTCAAATTATTGCGGTACATGAAATTAATCCTGTGTTATCAGTTAAAGCTTTTCCCTCATTTCTGCTAATATGTCTGTCTGTCTGTCTGTCTCTCACATATTTTCAACAACTTGGAAAAAAAACCCACCACCACCAACATTACACATCCTTTTCATACAAATTTATCCCATACAAAAGCGTGTATCCTTAATTCATATATTCGAGGATATTTATATTTCTAACTCATCTGTTTCACTCGATTTGATGGCGAAAAAACCCAATATTTACCGTATTCGCATATTCGCGGATATTTCTAACTCCTATTTAATTTAAGAACATAAGTACATAAGGAAGCTGCAAGAGGCTGGGAGACCTACACGTGGTACCTTCTGTTACTTAACACTTCCTACATCCACCTTTCATCCCCATCCATAACACTGTCTAGCCTGCTTTTAAAACTCCCTATTGACTCCGCACTAACAACCCCACGACGGAGTCCATTCCAACTTAAGGTTAGATAAACTATATATTGGAGGTGTTGGTGGTGATCTTAATAGTTTCTTATGTATACAGAAGCAAGGTGTGTGTCTATAGTACAGGAACATTAGCTAAAAGGTGGAAATAAATAATAGAAAGCTGATTTTTTCTGGAGAGCTCCAAAATATTGTATATATCACCCTTATGCAAAGTTCTGCAAATTCAACCTCGTGGCATTTTCATAATTCCAAATGGCCGCCATCACAATTAACGATAAAATGAAAAGTACTATGATCATCCATCCGAGTTCGTAGTAATAAGATTTTTGTGTGTACATCTATGTTTTAGAGTGTGCTGAATACAATGGAGCCATAAAAAATATTTTGAGTTGACATAATTAGCATAAATTCAATAATGTGAAGAAAAATTTATTTTTTTATTTTTTTTATTTTAATAATAACTATGTTATGTACGTTACATTTATAATAGCCAAACTATGTTATATTGTACAAAACACCAATTAGAAACCACAAATAACCCAACCATATGTTGAAGGAATGTCTAATCAGTGGTATCCCCTTGCACATCAAGAACATGCGAATTTTTACAATTGTACCCACTGCAACCAGTGCACATTATGGTACACTCCATCCGTGCCTTGTAACAACGACATGACTTTCCACACCCTACCTTGCAGCCGCAAGATACCATTTTCAGTACCTTCTCTGGAGCAACAGGCCTATCGGTATAGATTGGAACAAGTATCCCCTCTCTGTACTCCCACCCCAACTCATTTGGTGGTAGCTCATTTCCCTGCCATTGCTGAACAGCATGGTATGTTCTATAGCTATGGAACTTGGCAGCTGCTGAAGTTGGAGGGATTGATTCCAACTTGAAACCAGATGAGGATAAGGACGCTCTACGTGTAGATCGGAAGTACATAACATAGCGATGCTTGTCCAGTGAATTTGACCGGACAGCTCCATACAGCTTTAGTAGAAACAACTCTCCTATGCGTGCTATCTCATCCTGACTGCTGTCAGACTGAGAGAAAACACTCAAACAGTCCCAACTGTCATCACTATCGAGCAGCTGAAGGGCCCTTTTTTTCCCTTGATTGTATATGGAAGACACAGTATCACATCCAGTGATTGCATGTACAAACATCAGGTGTTGTTTGATGCTAGAACAAGCTTCCTGGATTTCACGTATACAGTACACATGCAAAGGGTTCCGTCCACAGAGCATATGAAGATTCATGTTTGGGGTGGCTTGTGCGACATCATCACCAGCAAGTCAGTATCAGTTCCCACGACAACGACAGGCGAATTTTGAGTTGGGGCACCATCTATGGCAGTTGATGTAATCATGGCACTTGATGCAATCAGCCAGTCAGCATCTGCAACACTCTGTTTGACAATTATACCCACAGTCTCATATTTCTCCTTTAATTTTTGGATTAATCGGTCCTTATTCCTGCCATTACCCAAGAATGTCTTTTTTGATGTTGTGGTTTTCATTTCCAACTCAAAGACAATGTCAGGAGAAGTGTTCTGTTTGGCTCTTCGCTGCTGTTCCGCAGTTTTAGTTGAGGAAGCACTGCCATATCCGTCAAACACTACTATACTACCTGGCCCATAGTGAACAAGAACATGGGATACATACTGGTCACACACCTGGTTGTATGTGGGATCAGCAGGCCATGGCAAGCTTTGAAGAAGATGTCCTCCATCAAGGACGAAAACGTGCATTATCTGGAAGTTCTAGATGGACATTCACTTTCGACTTGAGAACACTAGCAAG
>JACEEZ010024227.1:37500-60030 GCA_016584305.1 Chionoecetes opilio
GCGGAGAGCAACAGTGCAGGGCGACAGGGCGGGGGGGGCGGAACGGGGACGGGTCGGGGACGGAAGGGGAAGGGTCACGGGGAGTGGACGGGGACGGGACGCATGTTCCAGTTCTCTATGTGAGATGTGGTTTTCCGAATGAAGACGCATGTACCTGTATCTCCACGAAAAACTAACCATAGGATTTTTTTTTAAAAATATCCTCATGTTGATTCCCACGCCGCAAAGTTACTAAATTGGCTACCGGAAAATAACACAAAAAGTCGCCAAGACAAACGTTTCTTTTTTATATTTACAGACGTTGGTGGCGTTAATACTTACATTTTCCTACATCCATAAATTCAGGAAAGTAGAAAGGGGCTATCTGGAAAGTATGTGTTCATTTTTGTGTCGTTTATCTGTGCCATATTATGGTCGTATAAATGAACAAAAATTACATAAATAAAACCGAAATGGCGACGTTGGATAACGGGCTTACAACTAAGATTGCCATCTAGTGTTTATGTTTAGGAGGGTCCTCCCGCCGCTGTCGTCGCACGAAAAAAAAAAAGAGTAGGGAAATTTAAACCGTAGTATACTTGCAGATACAAAGCATATTAAAACAACGCTGATTGCTCGAAACAGGGGGTAGATATATAGTCATGATATAAATGCTGGTTTGTTTGTGGTTGTAACATCTTCCAGTGCACATAAAAAATCAGTAGTTGATCAAATTCGTAATCATATGGCGACAGGGCGACATAGGGCAGGTGGCGACTAAAGTGTTATCTTATCGGTAGGAAACATACCCTACCCTCTCGAACACCTTCAAACGTAAACCTAAACTGACATATGTTCAAGAGAGGGGTAAACGCCACATACTCTTCCAGGAAAACTGGAAATATGCGGACGGGACGAGGGGGAGGGTTACATGGCCGGGACGGACCGTGGGGGGGATAACAGTTTCCTCAAAGCAATGCAATTTCCGCGACAATTTATTTCAAAGCAAGATATTATCTCTTGTTTATCGTTATTTTTCGATCCAATGCAGTGAATTTTTGATATTGAAACACTCTATGTGCTAGTAAATTACGAGTCCATTGCGCGTTAATCAAGATCATGGATATGTAACACACAAACAACACGGTCAACGCTATTCAAATTTCAATGGGATAATCCAAATAACGTTTGAGAGAAGAGAGAGAGAGAGAGCAGCAGGAGAGAGAGAGACCGGAGCGAGCGGAGGGAGAGGGGAGAGAGGATGGGAGAGGGAGATGGAGGAGAGAGAGAGAGAGAGAGAGAGAGAGAGGTGGAGGAGAGAGAGAGAGAGAGGGAAGAACGAGAGGGGGAGGAGAGCGGTAGAGGGGGGAGAGGGGAGAGAGAGGAGAGGATGTTGCAAGGGAGAGTGGGGTCGAGGGAGACGAGAGAGACGTGGGAGAGGGAGAGGGACTGGAGAAGAGAATGGAAAGACGGGGAGCAGGGGAGAGGGGAAGAGTGGACTAGAGAGTGGGGAGGTGAGGGATGAGATGAGAGAGAATGAGAGAATGGGGGAGTGAGGAGAGGAGAGGGAGGGAGATGGATGAGGAAGAAGAGGGAGAGCTGGGGGACGAAGGAGGAGAGGGAGGAAGATGGAGTAGGAGAGATCGGAGGACGGAAGAGGAGAGAGCGGAGAGGACGCGGGACCTGAGGCGAGAGAGGGAGAGGGAGGAGAGAGGGGGAGGCTGACGTTTGAGAGTAGATAGGTCGAGAGGGAGGGAGAGCGAGAGAGGGGCGAGAGCAGAAGAGATTCAGATTAATAATCTTTTATTCACAATTGAGTTAACATTTGTGAGGAAATAGTAAAGACTGTTTCGAGATAAACCACAGTCTTATTCAGGGATACTAAATATTAGCTAGATATGATAGAACAATGGTACATTTAATACGGATGGAAATATTGTTTGAGTTTTAAGTTTATAAGCTTCAATTTTTGTTTTGTTGTTTGTTTTGCTTCTTCCTTAGATAATCTTCTGCATGGCACAGAATTAGGACTTGTTGCCAGTTTGTTAGTGTTTGTCTGGGAGGAGACTACTTAAGTGACTTGCAAGCTCAAGCAAGGGTTTGAGTGTGGGCACAGAACACTGTGTCTTTGGCGGGGTGCACGGTTGGCACAGTCACGAAGGGGTCTAGTGAGCAAGGTGTGTGCCACCTCAGTAATAAAGCGCCAAAGCCTACAGCCGACGCCTTTTCCTCCGGCTAAGTGTTGATGCCAATTTCCCATCCATATAAGGCGTACCCAAGGTTGATCCTGGATTCACCACCTCAGCACAACCGACTTAGAGGACGTTGTGGTGGAGCAGGCAAACAGCGGCCACATTCGGTGTACCACCGGGCCACTGTGCTGCCGCGGGCCCCCAGCCTTCCGCTCGTTGCAACCTCCGTCTCTGTTACCTCCCCGCCCCGGCCGCTTTCACAGTGCCCCTCACCTGTCGGAGGAACGGCCTGGGAATCAACGACAGTCACTCTGGCTTTTCATTCCATGGTCGTGCTGCCTTGGCCAGGGGTCCTGCTTCTTCATTGCCTGTGTATGCTCAACATGGGAGGAGAACCATGTGATAGGACGCTCTGCCCATGTTGGGTGAATGGCCTTGAGTGCCGCACCAAATGGTATATTCTCAGTGTGTCTGTTGGTGATGCAAGCTATGGCAAGCATGGATCTCGTGACGATGAGGGGGGTATGTTGAGGCTGCTTGTGGGCTGGTCCTGTGGGTCCGTGACCAAGAGCCATTAGATATGGCTGTCAGTTAGTTTTGCGTTGTGGAGATGGAGAGAGAAATCCGAGGGTTCGCGCAGAGGCTTGTATATATTGTACGCGGGGTGGCAAGTGGCGACAGGATCCCTGCCACCAATTTCTCGCACACAAAAAGTCTGCGCTCTCCTGACCCCGTCTGCGGCAGAGGATCGTAGATCCGTCGGTTGTTGTATATAGTACATTAGCTGCGTACGTATGGCTCCCTGACGACTGGTATGTTTTGCAGACCTTCCTGCCTCAGTTCCACGTGGTAGGCAGTCACGTTTCTTTCCGCCGCGGGGAGGCCCCCCCCTTGACAAACTGTTGTGAGGCGTGTGGCCTCCCACGGGGCAGTGGCAGTTTTAGCTCCGAGGAAATAAATGACGGCAATATTATGGCTCCCAGGCGACAAACAGAGTGTTGTCAAGTGTCTCCTACGCCGTCAGGTTTCCTTAAGCGCACCTGCCCTTGACCCTCTCGGTTGTACCTTCATGAGGTTGTGAAGCTGGAGTGTGGACGTCATCGGGATGGTCGGCTCCCTCATTGATGTATGATTTTCATGAGGGGGAAGTTGGACCTGGTCTCATAACTTTTCCCAATTATGCTGCTCCAATGAATGGGTACCTTGGGTCGCCACCCTCATGTTTCAATATTCTTGGTACCATTTTCGGTTGCTCCCAAAAGATGGTCCTCAGCCCTATTCTGTCACTGTCTCACAGAGGGGGATTTCGCATTTGTAAGTCGGTTGATATGTAGGGAGAGAACTCCCCTAGGACTGGCATAACTCAAAACAATGTGAACCGTACCAAGAAGGATTTGTATGCGCTCAGGATCACGCTCGGGTGCCGATGGCATGGAAAGCTCCCCATCCCTTCCATGACATGCCCTCCAATATCACTGCCTTGCCCTGCCATTTTTGTAACTTCAGATGTTGGATCTCTAGCCTTGCAACCGTTGTTGTTACGGGCAACAACGGACGGCCCACAGATATAAGCTAGCTGCGTCTCGCTACCACTTACGTTTTTTTGACCTTGGAGTCGTTCGTAGTGGGTCCAGGGGGGGGGCGTTTACTTGTCTTGGCATGACCTCTTGGTCTTGGTTTCTGAGGTATGGTTGAAGCCAAATTCTCACCATTTTTCCCGGGGAGAAGTTGGTTTAGTGATTCATGCATGTAGTTGGTGGATTGGAGGTCTCTCGCCCGTCGTCCTTGCCAGGACAAACCGTCATCAGCATAGCCGACTCCTGCCATGTGTCTGTGTCCCCTCCGGGTGTAGTTTTGTGCGTAAGGGAGGTCTGGCAAGCACCGTTCCTCAAGGAGTATTAAACAGTGTAGGACCATGATAGACTCCTCCCTGTTGGCGTGTCCATTGTTCTAGCCTCATGTAATCAGAGGCTTTCCCTCTGAAAATATAACACGGGCCTTTCCTGCCCGTGAGGGGATATTGCTGTGCACCCCATAGGAGGAGAGCTTAGCCTTCTATATCCCAACTTTGTGAGCTCAGCGCGGATTGGCAGTGGTACTTTTTTGTGAGTAGTGGTTGTGCTGTGACCTGATTCAAATGACTTTTTTCTATATCAAGAGAAATCACACGCTCGTCTTCTGGCCTTGTAATTTGCATAGTAGTTGGCGAGGCAAACGCAGTTGGCAGTTTTGCTTCCCTGTCAGCTGACCCAAAGGATATTTCCCACCATAGTGCCTGTATCAAGTGCCTGAATCTTGTTAAGGGAGCAACGGTAAGTAATATGCTGTTTCCAGCATCCTTTTACATAAAGGTTGAAAGTGAGGCTTCTGATTTTTTGGGGCCGAAAACTGGTTGTCTGCGCTGGTTTTGGGACAGGAATGGATTATTAGCTGTTGTCCATTCCTTAGGGGTTGGTAGCCGTCCCCTGGGCAGGGAAGGACATGTTTTAAAGTAGCTGCAATTTAGTAGGGGTCACCCCGCGACGCCTCCCTCCGTTGCAGCCAGGCATTCAGCATGGAGAGAAGTAAGGTTATGCCCGTCCTTACCAGTGGCGCGTGTCACCACTCTGGTTTTACTGCGCCCATGAGCAATCTCCTCCCTCGTGATGGGATCAATCAGTGTTACCGATAGGTAGCGTGGGGCCGCAAGTCGAGTTCTACAGTGACCCTGCACTAGCCAGCCTCGCCGGCAATCAAGGTTGGGTCTGTGGCTACTTTGATGTTAGGATGGGAAGATTAGTATTCGCTGATCAGCTGTGAGGGTAGTCCCCTATGAGGCTTAGACGCCTTCCTCGTACCGGGTTGGGGGGATCGGTGAGGGGTTTTCGAGTGCTTGCCTACTTTTAATGCGGTTGACGTGCCTTCCACACCCTGTCATGTTGGTTTGGAGATATGAGTCAACGCCTCATCCCGTTAAACTGAGCCATTTATCCTCACGAAATAAGTGGCAATTGTGGTGTCTCTGGCACTACGAAGCCAATCCTCTGGAGGTTGGCGTCTGCTCTCGCAGTCCTGGTGGAGTGTGGTGGTTGAGTGATTCTTGGGGAGGCTGACGAAGTATACTTTGTTTAAATGAACTTAAGTTTGTGTCATAGTACAAAAGATGTTTCTGATTAGGGGTTAAACTTATTTTCTTCCTTTGGCGGGGTTGTGGCGGCAGCAGCCTGCATCATGAATGGCGCGAGTGAGGTCTTCAGCAAAGTCTTGCACAGAGACGCGGAAACAGGATACGAAGGCATACCAGGTCGTTGAAATGTTCCGTGAATAAACTGCCAACCAGCCTCCTCGTTATCCCTTTGTTCTCGGAATAATTGTGGTACGTCACACACCTGGGCAAGTAAATTGTTGACACCTGATGCCCAGTGCCCCGTACTCACTCAGGAAGTTCAGGAACGCCGCAAAACACTATGAGCATGGCCACTGTCATCGACTGTAAGGGTAAGGTAAAAGCCCCTCCGCTAGATGAGTCGGGTTTGTGATGCGCGCCGTGGAGCTTCAAGCTCGTCAAAAAAAGTCCTCCAGCTGTGGATGATGTCGGGCGCCCACGCAGGATTACTGCCGACCGCCCACTTCCAAGGCTATACCAAGACGTGGATTGAGGGGCATTAAGTCCACCACTCAGCCACGAGTAGCGTCTTTGGTTGTCTCCAAGGTTAGGTAGAAGGTCGAGTTGGGATCTCTTCATGCAGTACACATACACACGGCCCACCTTATGTGGACCTGTCAATATGTAGCGTGACGAACAGCGAGTCCACTTGTTCCCCCGAGGTCTTGTGGAGGGGCAAGCGTCCGGGGTGGCTGGTAGGTCCTCCTGACAAGGGTGATAAGTCCTCCGTGATCCTCCTGGTGGGAGGGGTTGAGCAAGAAAACTTGATAGTTTATAAATCTAGGTTAGTCGTTTCACATAACCCAACCAACCAGTCTTCAGGAGGAGGACGACAGGCCGTGTCATTGGATTGGATGACCACAATCCCGCCCCAGCCTAACAGCCCGTGGCTGCCTTGCCGATCAGCCCGTATATATTCCATTCGCAGAATCGTTCAGTGGTTTGGTTGTGGTAACCTTGATGGACGTAACCTGTACCTGTGCATTAAATTGGCTTGGAGGATGAGTGTTGCCGAGACGCGGGCCTAGGGAGGGCGCAGGCCGTTAGATACAATAGGTATTCGTGTGTTACTACTGTGGCGCAAGCAGGCCGTACCGGGGTATGGGCAGGGTGACGGGGGGGGGGGTGGGGGAGCAAATACTTCCATTCGAGAGAGAGGAGACGTCGTCGACCGCGTGTGGCGGTTTTGTTCGCCCCTGGGACCTGAGATGACGGGTCATGGAGGCAGAGTGTTGGAGGGTTGATGTAGGGGGGGAGGGGTCCGGACGACGGTTGTGTGACTTGGCGCGTACTAGCTTGTATCCCGAATCTGACTGGGAAATATCTTACATCATGCCTAGTGTGTTGTGTCTGGGTTCAGCCAGGGCAAACAGGGTCCGTATGTCCTGCGGCCTTGTCACTAGGGCCGCTGTTGTATAGCATCAGTGACATCCTCCGTCATTAAGTCTTCATTGGGTCGCTATCTCTCCCTTCAGGCTCGTACAAGCCTCCCCCTGTATACACTCCCATAAGCATCTTGCCGTCACACCCAATCATTTTCTCCTTTCACATGCTCTGGTCAACTCTCCTTGGAGGGATGTAATCTAGGTCCTTGATGTCTCCGCTCTCTGTCTGGGGAGATTCTTGCGTCGTCTGTAGCAATCTTGCAACATAGTTCTTCCGGCCATTAACAGTCCCTCCTCGAGACGCTGACGCTTTAAGGCGTCGTGGTTCATGCCCCTGAGGGGAGTGGGGGGGAACAGTCTCCTCCGTGGGCAGATGGAGGGTTAGGAGGGGGGGGAGGGTTGTATCTTGGGCCATTTAATGGGTTCACAAACCTGAGCACAGTCGTGAGCGACCTGTTGGCGGCTGGTTTGGGTTGGGGGAGTGTGGGGGGGGAGGGGTTCGGTGGTGGGAGCGGTGGAAGAGGCTAGGGAGTTTCAACACCCGACGATGGTAATTGGGGGCGGTAGCACGTTTTGTCAGGGTTGGCTGGGAAGCAGTGAACGACTGATTGATTAGCAGCTCTGAGGGCGATCGGGGTGGAACACACAGCCGTGTTGGTCTCCACCCTCATGAGGGAAGGAAAGGCTGCCGTTCGTGTCGAGGCTTGGTGGGGGGGGCAGTGAGGCAAGGCAGATAGGTCGTGTGGTGTTTCGGTGTGTCTGGGGGATCGGGGTTCCATTGGGCATTTCACACTACCAAGCAATGTGCTCCTTGGTGGCAGTTCGGGGACATCTGGGGTTGATGGTTTCCCATTGATAATGCGATCCTTGCCACTGTTTGGTTTTGTCGTGGTTTTCGGACAGCAGAATCCGCATCTCATTCGAATTGTTTTGCACTGCCATTCCCTCGTGCCCCCATCTGACCTTTTCCACAAAATGCCGGCTTCCCTACCGAAACCTCTCACTTTGCAGGGCCTCAATCCCAGGCAGGGTGATAAATCCGGTGGTGACTCGCCTTCCACATTGCCGTTAACTTGGCTCCTGGGCATCTCGCGTTGAACGGGGGAATCCCAATGATATGAATACGGCTCGTTCTTGCCCAGACGTTATTGCCCGGTGTGGTCTCTATTCGGAGATTGTCGAAGGGGCTCATATGAAAGGCCTTCCTTACTAAGGGTTTAGCTCCCTCTCTTTATGTTGTCACCTGTGGACCTGCTTGTTGGCCTCACGTGGCTCGGTGACTGTCATCATGCTTGCCATGAAAGTTGTAGACCCACCTTCCCGTCAGAAACTTGGCCAGTGTATCTGTCCCTCGGACGTGCACATGATGGAAAGTAGCAGTCATATTGGGTTTGCACGGAACAGGTTGTTGCGAATTTGCTGGAAACTTATGCTATAGCCATATTGACCTGTACTTAGGTGCCCACTCCCTACCGGACAATTGAGGCGAAAGATTGGGCGGGCAGTAGTATTGAACAGCACGCGGCTGGCTGACTCGGTTTCTTGAGCAGGCAACCAGAAGCGGCTTTGCGCTGGCCGCTGACTTGGCTTAGGTCGTTGGATCGGCCCGGGGAACAGAAGCACTGACACACAGGAGAGGCACATGTTACTTCTACACTGACTTTCGTTTTTTTTTATTATTATTATTACTAACGACGTCAAAAGCCAGCGTTGTCCCTTCAGTCTCCAATATCGTCATTTTCCGCCCATAAGGAGCCGATTTACCGTGGCCTCCATAGCTCACTATCTTCACAAGAAGCCCAAAGTAGCGCCTGTAGCTACTGGTATTTTGTCTTCTTTCAGGCACTAATAGTTCTACAGCCCGAGCGAGTCGAGAGGACGCATAACGCGCACCCACCTCAGGTGGAGAATAGCGACAACAAGATCAGCGCTCGACAAAGCACGGCGGGACGGGAGGCATCCGCCACCCGTTGTTCACGTCAAACAGAGCTGTAGGGTTCACGTGCTTGTCTGTTCCCAGGTTATCGACCTCAATCGAGGGGGGGAGAGAGAGAGATAGAAGGGGAGACCGAGAGAGAGGAGGAGAGAGACTGAAGAGGATGAGAGAGAGAAGAGAGGATGAGAGAAGAGAGAGACGAGGAGGAGGAGAGAGAGGAGATGAGAGAGAGGAGAGAGGGAGAGAGAGAGGAGAGAGTTCGAGAAGTGGAGAGGAGAGAGAGAGAGAGAGAGAGAGAGAGAGAGAGGACGAGAGAGAGGAGAGAGATTGAGAGAGAGAGAGAGTGAGAGAGAGAGATAGAAGAGAGAGAGACGGGAGAGAGATGAGAGGAGAGGACGGTGGGGAGAGAGAGGAGGAGGAGAGGCGAGGGGAGGGAGAGAGCGGAGGAGGAGGGGGAGAGGGAGGGGCGCCCGGAGGGGGGGGCAGGAGGAGATCGAGGGGAGAGGATTGAGGAAGAGGGAGGAGGAGAGAGGAGGAGTCAGTGGAGGAGAGAGAGAAGAAGGAGAGAGGAGGGGGGGAGGAGAGCAGGAGAGAGAGTGAGGAGAGCGAGAGAGAGAGGAGACGGAAAGAGGAGCGGAGAGAGATGAGAGATGAGAGGGAGAGAGATGATGCGAGAGAGAGAGAGAAAGAGGAGAGAGAGAGGAGACGAGAGATGAGGAGGAGAGATGATGAGAGGGAGAGGAGGAGGGATGAGGAGAGGAGAGTGGACCGATGGTGGCGAAGAGGCAGGACGGAGAGGCCACAGAGATGAGAGGGAGAGAGAGTAGGAGGAGGAGGAGAGGCAGACGAGAGAGAGCGGGACGGAGAGAGGAGAGAGATAGAGAGAAGGAGAGAGAGAGAGAGGACCTTGAGTGAGGGAGGGACTTTTTTTGAGAGGGAGATTTTGAGGGGAGAGAGAGAGGGGGAGGAGGAGAGAGAGGAGAAGAGGAGAATAAAAAACAAAGCATAGCAGCAGCCACACTTCCTGCAGTCGTCAAAGAGAAAAAAACAGGTGTCTGCCGGCTAAGAGAACGATGGTGAGTCGGAACCAAAGATAAAGCCTACTCTATAGGAGTAGTCTTTTGGTTGAACACAAGTTTTGATCCACACACACACACACACACACACACACGCAACACGATATAACGTCAATAAGAAATGAGGAAACATAAGGAAGCTACATGAAGGCCTGCAAGGACCTACACGTGGTATTTCCTGTTACTTATCATTAATACATCCACCTTTCATCCCTAATCCATGAAATTACCCAGCCTTCATTTTATAGCTCCTATTGACTCGCACTAACTATATCCTTCTATTGTTTAAAACATCACAGCCACCGAAGGTATTAAAAAAATCTAAAACCGTACACCTATACTTAAGAAGGAAAAAAATATCAAATCTGTTATAACTTTTGTTCTGAACACAATTGAAAAAAGACAACAAACAACATAAACTTCGGATCCAATATACTAACCCAATGTAGGAAAAAATATCATATGAAGACATTCTAGAGCCATGAATTTACTTGAATGCATAATAACTGAAGGACATATAGAATAATATAGTTGATACATGAACGCTCACCTATGATATAGGGTATTTTAAGGCACACTAGTATGAGGGAATAAAACCCTTGAGTCCCAGAAACGTTATTTCATTGTAATTTCGGTAGTACCATTAGGACGATTTTAATGAATACGAGGCAAATGGTTTTTAACATATGACCTGTTAGTATCACTTGTCCGCTAGGTAATTTGTCATATTAAGTTATTTTTTTCCTAAATTCATGTTAACTATAGATGATTTTATTAGAGCAAAGGAAAGATCTGGGAGAATGGGTAAATAGTATCTTCTGCCCTGTGTGGGTATATAGTAATAGGCATATAGTATTAGGTAGTTTAATAGTATTAATGATAATCTTGTTCTCTGTGGCGTTGAGGCATGCTAGGTTTATGTCTTCTCGTGGTGGTTGTTGTGGCCGTACCGTATGGTGACAGCCACTGCCTACCTCACACAACCACCCCCAAATGCATAATATGCCCAAAGTTCCGACGGACATCACGGCTCCTGCAAAGCTGTGACAAACAGGAAGTATTTCTGTTTTATTACATCAAACAGGACTAACCAAAGGCCACAAAACAAAAAAAAAATAAAAAAAAAAAAAGTCCGCTAGTGTCAGTCCCCGTTAAGAAGACAGGAAGAGAAAAATATATATGACCTTGTTCGTGATAGTTACTGTACCTCTCCTGTGATCTCACATTTCGTAGTGTTGTATACACTACATACACAGGAAAGTGTATGTGTGTGTGTGACTGTGGCATGTGTGGTATTCATCAGGTTGTATTGACGGGCCCTGAGCAAACGCCTGTTATGGCCCCGCTATCCCATTCAACATTTATTTTATCATTCACTTTAGTTCTTAGTGTTGGCCGAAGCACCACCCCCGGCGAGGCGGGTCACTTAACACACGGCGAACACCCGGTACCATTCACGCTGGGTTAAGACATGGGGTCGGTTTTAAGAAGACCGCCCGTCTGTCTTCGCTCCGCCCGGGGATCGAACCCGGGATTTCTCGGTTGTGAGCCGAGTGTGCTAACCCCTACACTACGGAGCTCCCCGTGTGTGTGTGTGCATGTGTGTGTGACTGTGTGTTACTGTGTGCATGTGTGTGTGTGTGCATGTGTGTGTGACTGTGTGTGTGCATGTGTGTGTGACTGTGTGTGACTGTGTGTGTGTGTGACGTACTTCGGTTGTGGGTTGCATTGTATGGGTTTACACTTCCTGCGTTGAAACAGTCTTTAATCTTACCATGTTTTTTTTGAGTTATGATGAGGAGAGAGAAGGCAGTGCTGTTTCTTTGGGTCCTCAGGATGAACTGTTTCTCGATGTTAAATGTTTTTGAGGCTGGCCTTATATACTTGGAACAGCTGGATTTTCCCGGGGGCGATAAACGGCGCATGCGTGAACTTATTTTTACTCTCTCTCTCTCTCTCTCTCTCCTCTCTCTCTCTTCTCTCTCTCTCCTCTCTCTCTCCTCTCTGCTCTCTCTATCTCTCTCTCTCATCTCTCTCTCCTCTCTCTCTCTCTACTCTCTCTACGCTATCTCTCTCTCTCTCTCTACTCATCTCACTAATCTCTATCTTCTCTCTATCTTGAAACTGGTTCTTGTATTGTGTACTGTACTGTAGGTGTCCTCTCTCCAATACTCTCCAATTACTGTCTTAGCACCTTTTTCGCATTTCTCTTTGAACCTACGCCGGACTAGGCAGCTGTAAGAGGAATTTTCCTACTAGTAGTGTCCCGCCCCTAGATCAGGCGGGCAGGCGTCTCTCTACTGTAGGTAGGATATATGGAAACATATGTATTCCTCCACGCTCCTTGCACTTGTCTATAAATAAATTTTAGGGGTAGACCAGCGTCTGCCCGGGGAGAGACCACTCAACCCACTACTCACGGTCGCAGAGGTCACACAATATTCTCGCTCGTCTCGTCGGGGCCGGCCACGTGTGTTGCCGCCCGCCCCCAACATATTCCATTGTTACTGTACTCCATTTCTGATAAATATATTCATATTTCTGTCTACAAGTTGGTAATATATTCCTCATAAACCATGCACGCATATTTTGAAAAGAGACCACTCGGTAGACATACACAGACTTCAGAACACGTGTGACCCACACCATTCCTCGAGGCCTTTGACCGCTCGCGCAAACCATAGCTACACACGGGACGCCCGCCGGGACGATCCTCTTCATTAATATTATATCAAGCGTACCCCGGCAACGGTACATATGGCTCAGACTGGAAATTGTAGGAAAAGATTTTTTTTGGATTAACTTTGTTTTTTGTGAGTTGTGTGTGTGTGTGTGGTGTGGTGTGGTGTGGTGGTGTGTGTGGTGGTGTGGTGTGTTTTGGTGTGGTGTGTGTGTGTGTAATACTAATACATACGTACACACTAAAAAGGGTTTTACGAATGATGAAAAAAAAAATTTGATAGGAAAACTAGAAGAAATAGTACAGTAGTATAGGAATTTATCTACTTAGCTAGTATACTACTACACACTCTACTACCATATACTACTTCTTACTACTACCCACTCCCCTTTATCCCACTATTTTACTATAACTACTACTACTACACTATACTATTTTCGACTACTATTTTCCCATATACATACTACCACTACTACTATTTACTACTATACAAATTTATACTACCACTACTATAACTGTACACTACTACATTACTATACTACAAATACTATTTACACACTACTACTACTATTACCAACCATTCCCACCACTACTACTATACTACATTACTATACTATATACTTTACTACCACCATTAAACCACTACCACCACTAACAACAACAAAAACAAAGAACCTTAAAAACAAAATTATGTCTGTAATTAGTAAGCAAACCACTCCAAAAAATCAAGAAACCAAAATAAATTGAAATAGATAAGATCGCCTTTTAAAAATTTCCCGGGGCGGAAGGGTTTGCAAAGGTGGCCCGCCAGGGGGCAAATAACAGGAAAAGTTTGTTGAGCAAGCACCCATGACCCAAAGTATCCATGGACTCTGCCCCTGTGAATCTTTGAGTGACGTGCAAGGGGGAAAGGGAATTTTTGAAAGGGTGATTTCTGTTTTCCTACAAAAGGGTAGTTATAGTTATTGAAAAAAAAAGATTGAAAGTTGTAATGAAAACTTTAAAATAATAATGAAATAAGATTAAGGATAGTAAGAAATGTCAAAGGGTTATAAAAAAGTCAAGATGCAAGTTAATGAAAGAAACGTCAAAAAATTATAAAAAAAAGGAATAATTATAATGAAAAAAAAATTCAAAAAAAAATAAAAAAAAAAAAATCTTTTATTTTTAAAAAAAAACGTCAAAAAATGAGGGAAAAAAGATCATTTATAAAAAAAGAAATGTAAATAATGTGGAAAAAAAGTAAAGGAGAGATTAATAAAAGAAAACGTCAATTAATAATAAAAAAAAAGCATAGAAGGAGAGTTAAAAATTATATATGTAAAAACTAGGGGGGGAAGTGGGGGGGGGTGCATCAGTAGAGCGCATACCTCCGCCCGAATATTTCATCAATTTTTTGGTATGGAAATATTTGAGATTAAATTTTTCAAAAAAAAAAGTTTTAAAAAAAAGTAAAAAAAAAATTTTAAAAAAAACCAAATTTGTATATATATATATAATATATATATTTATTATATATTATATATTAAAATTATATTATATATATATATATATATATATATATATATTTTAAATATATTTTTTTTTTAAAAAAAAAAAACCCCTATGTTGAAAGCTGTCAAAACAACTCCTTTTTTGATTTTTTTTTGTACGGTAAAAAAAAAACTCAACTTAGTTATGAAGGAGATTGAAGTTATTAAATTTACATCACTCGAGAGACGCAGAGTCAGGGGCATCGGATAAAGTTTTAAAAGGGAAAAAGGGATTAATAAAGGAGAGGTGGGAAAAGGTTCTTAGGGTTTTTAACAGGGTAGAAAAAGAAGTAATGGTACAAGCTAGAAAAGCGTGTTTTAAAAAAGGAAAATAGGGAAAAACGGTTGACAAATAGGGTGGTAAATGATTGGAATGGACTCAGTAGACAGGTAGTTAGTGCAGAGTCTTTGGGGAATTTTTTAAAGAGGGGTGGACAAGGTTCATGGATGGGAGGAAGGTGGATGGGGTAGTGTTAGGTGACAGGAACTACCACGAAAGGGCCCTCGCGGCCTCTTGTAGCTCCCTTTTTTTTTATGTTCTTATGTTATCGTCTGTATTTAACCCCCTTTACGCCCGATCTTTTCCCTTTTTATTTAAAAAATTGCCCGTTTTTATCCCAAAAAAATTTCGAAAAAAAATAACGAATATACCAAAAAATAGTGGGACAAGGATACTAAAAAAGGCATATCTATTAGAAATTTCTTAAGTCACAAAAAAATTTTCTTATGGTAATAAATTACAATGGAAATCACGTTCTGGGCCTCAAGGGGGTTTTAAAAGGGGGAAAAAATATGGTCAGAAGGTTTCTAGGAGGATCTCTAGTCATCTCGTGTGAAGGCTGTAAGGCAACTGACTCAGAAAAAAAGGTGTGATGAGTTGCCCCGGAATTAAGTTGCCTTAAGGAATTTCTTTTAACGGTTGCCGTAAGGGAAATTTTCTATAAAGAGTTGCCCATTACGAGGCCAATAACGAGTTGCCTGTAAGGGAAATTTCTTAAACGAGTGCCAATAAATAGTTGTTTAAAACGATTTGCTGTGAGGAATTGCTATAAAGAGTTGCCTTTTACAAGTTGCCAATAACGAGTTGCCTGGAGGGAAATTTCTTTGGAAAACAACATTGGTGTTAAGTTGACTATAATATATAAATTTTAGTTGCTTGGGGATTTTGAAATAGTTTTGGATTATTTGGTGATTGTTTATTACAAATTTTTCCCCTTTCACTTTACAGGACGAAAAAAAAAAAATTATCAAGGCTCAGGGAAAAAGTGGTTGTGGAGGGAGATCAAAATATCACAGCGCAGCAGCGATGGTGGGGATGGGGTGGTGGACAGGCCCTCAAAAGTTTCGTTTTTTTGGAGGCCTGCACGCCTTACCCCCGGGATTGGTCCTCGAACATGTCTAACCCGGGGGCCCAAACGTTGTCATTGTGCACGTCTGTGGGGGAAAAAGGACAGGTATGGGGAAAAAGGCTGATTTTCCTTTTCTATCTTTTTTATTTTTTATGAGTTGTATATAGGGCCCCAAAATATACTCGTGTGGTTCTGTCTCTATATACAAATTTTCTTTTTATCCCTTTTGGGGTTACTTGTGTGTTGTGAGGTGTGTGATTCATCTAGTTGTATTACCAGTTGTGATTTTCAGGGCCTGAGCTCCCGATGGCCCCCCGTCTCCATACAAAATATTTATCATTCACCCTTTGTGTTAGTGTGGCCGAAGCCCCCACCCCGGGAGGGGGGTCAAAACCCCCGGCTAACACCCCGGGACCCATTCCTGTGGGTGGACAGGGGGTCGAGTTTTAAGAAGACCCGCCCCCTGTCTTTGCTCCGACCGGAGATTGAACCAGCACTTCTCGGTTTTGAGCCGAGCGTGTAACCGCTCACTACGGGTTCCCCCTGTGTGTTCCCTTACTGTTTCGTTTTGAGCTCAGCAGTCAGAATTGCTAGGGGTTTGGGAGTACACGACCGATGCTCCTGAGGGAAAAAAAATACAATTGTGATCGGACCCTTTGCTGTATAATCTAAACATATATACATAAAAAAAAAAAAGGGGCAAAAGTGTCACAGATTTTTCACCTTCAAAAGGGTGCCCCAGTTGCACCGTAAAAGGGGGGTTTCACCTTAAAAGGTGAACTTTGCACCCTAATTTAAAAGCAAAAACTGTGAAAAAATTTTTTTACCCTTTTTTTTATTTTTGATACACATCAAAATAAATACGACATGTGAGACACAGGACGGTACATTAGTATCACAACAAAAGTCTTATATATTTTTTTCTCACTGTTTCTTACGGGGACTGAAGGGAAGGGAATTTTTTGCTTGTTTTTTTCTCTTGGTTAGTCCTTTTTTTATGAGAAATCTTTTAAGAGAAATACTTACCCCACAGCAGAAGGGGGGAAAGTTCCCGGGAACGTATACGCAGCCCGGGGAAAAAGGACCCATGAGGTCACACACACGGCAGCCAGAGACACAGTCACACCCCCCGAGAAGGCATAAGCCTCCATATAACGCCACACAGAGAGAAACAAGGTTTTATTAATACTTATACCACCTAAACTATATGCCCATTTCCAGTAAGACGCCTTTAAACGGCGAGGGACGAGCGGCCCGTAGGAAAACCCCCGCACGTGCGCTTTTTGCGGCGCACCCCGGGGTTTGACCCGTGTGACATTGCTTTGGTGTGGTTTCAAACCACACACCAAATTTCAACTTAGCGGTTTCAGCGTTTTCAGCTATAGAAGATAAAAGTTGTCTGACACCCCTCACGCGGCACGCGCACGCGGCCCTGCTGACCCCCCACGGAGACAAAACATGTCAAACAAAATAGGGATGAATGGGGGTATCAGATGGGGAAGACCGTTGTCAATTGGAAATGGGGGTCCAAAGATATAAGCTCCTGAAAAGCGTGACGGTTAGGTCGGGTCGGGTCGGGTCGGGTCGGCCGCTTAAGTGAGAAAAATCCCGCATCCACCGAGGACTCACGAGCGCTTCGCGCTCGCTCGTAACTATATACCACACAGGGAAGCAAGACAACTATTAACCCATTCACGCACAGATCTTTCCTTTGCTATATAAAATTGTCTGTTGTTAGCCATAAAATTACGAAAAGTAACTAAATATACCAAATTTGCTAAAAAAAAAGAAGTAGAGCAAATTTTTAAAGTCCGTGTGGGCGTTGGCTGGAGTGGGGAATTCCCTGTCCGACGCGCTGCCACGTCACTCACAACACATAATCTCTGTTTCGTTTATCAGTTATTTACCATTTCTAAATTAATTTTAAATACTCTGTATACATTTAACTGCATAATATGGTTACGCAGTGTTATCAATGTTTATTTTCTAAAGGAAATAATGACGATTTTATTCAAATACCACAACACTTGACAACAGCTTTACGATGGTGCCATTTAGAACAGACGAGTCTCGACAGCTCACTTCCTTGCAGGCCGCAAGAAGGAACTGATTTACAATGTGAATAAGTACTTCTTAGAAGAAAAGGCCAATAGAGGTCCTATTATGAGGAGAGTGAGGGCTATCGTTTCACTAAGGGTCTAATCCGATACTTAGTCAATTACGAGATCTGGCAGCGCCGCGGACAGGGAATTCCCCGAATAAGCCAACTCCCAAACGGACTTAATTTTTTTCTACTATAGTGGACAAATATACTAAACAGATCATATCTATAAAATATTGCTTATATTAATTAAAATCGTCTAACGGTACCCAAATTACAATGGAAATAACGTTCTGGGACTCAAGGGGTTGTTAAAACCACGACTACAAGCGTGACCCTATGATATATATTATCTATATCTATACTTCAAAACATAGGCCCACTCTTATCTATACTTCATGCATAGGCCACTCTTTATCTATACTTCATACATAGGCCACTCTTTATCTATACTTCATGCATAGGCCACTCTTTATCTATACTTCATGCATAGGCCACTCTTTATCTATACTTCATGCATAGGCCACTCTTTATCTGTACTTCATGCATAGGCCACTCTTTATCTATACTTCATGCATAGGCCACTCTTTATCTATACTTCATGCATAGGCCACTCTTTATCTATACTTCATGCATAGGCCACTCTTTATCTATACTTCATGCATAGGCCACTCGTTATCTATACTTCATGCATAGGCCAATCTATATCTATACTTCATGCATAGGCCAATCTTTATCTATACTTCATGCATAGGCCACTCTTTGTATATATATACTTCATGCATAGGCCACTCTTTATCTATACTTCATGCATAGGCCACTCTTTATCTATACTTCATGCATAGGCCAATCTTTATCTATACTTCATGCATAGGCCACTCTTTATCTATACTTCATGCATAGGCCACTCTTTATCTATACTTCATGCATAGGCCACTCTATATCTATACTTCATGCATAGGCCACTCTTTATCTATGCTTCATGCATAGGCCACTCTTTATATATATATATACTTCATTAGACCTGTTCAGAAAAAAAAAATCCTATTTTTATACCCCCCTGCAAGGTTTCCCATGCTTTTTGACCTGGAAAAGCCGAAAATCACAATCATTTTGAGCTAAAATGTCAGAAACTTTTGCCTCATTGGACCTCAAGATATTAAGCCCGCGACAGTAGAAAAGCGCCTAATTTTGCCTTCCGCCAGACTTTTTTTCACCTGAGACTTTTGTTACAATTGGGATAGAACAACAAATTGGGTATCAAATTGAAGCATTTTTAATATTATTTCTGAAAAAAACAATCCAAGGTAAACATAAAGAAAAAAAGACACATCATATCCAGGAAAAAAAGCAAAATTTTCTGAAAATTTCATATAAATTTCATAAATATTACAATCTTGACATCAAAAAATGTGTGACAAAGACTCTAAAAACTATTTTCAAGTGGCAGAAAACTCTATTGTCTATGTCAGAAGGACACTTCACAGTCATTTTTTCAGAGTTTGCTTCTTGAAGCTATCAAATCGCTCACGGTTGTATTCCACAGTTTGAAGAAGGTACTGTTTTTGCTGAGAATCTGTGGTAATGATGTTTGCGAAATCAGTCATCATCTTGACTCCCCGCTCAGCAATGTTATTCACTACTTTACATTGCTGACATATTCCAGGGCCTTGCTGTAGTCATCACTCCTTGGCCATGTCGCCACAGGTTGCAGAAGCCAGTCATACTCATGCCAAGGGTGTCAAGCAGAATATGACTCTCTGGACCAAACTAGATCAGCCAGAGTCATCTTGGCTGTAACCTGAGGGAACATAGGTTTCCCTCGTCTGAAGCTATCTGGCTTCTCAGTGGCGTGCAGCTTGGCAGCAATGCTCTGCTTCTCTTTGTCACTGAGTCTGCTACCGAAGAGAGCGAACGGCACAACCTCCTGTGTCAGGTACCACTTGTGGTTTTCAAGTTTTTGTAGCACTGCCTGAGCAATCTCTGGATCTGTTCTCTTGAACTTCATCATGTCCTTCATGAACTGCAGATCATTTGCAGGAGCATCTGCAGCAAGTGTAGATGACATCCACATGGGTGTATAGAACAGTCCTAGGAAGAGGTTGAGGCGTTCCAAGCTTCACAACAGTTTCTTCATCTACTCCAGCTGCTCAGCAAACATGAACATCTTCATAGAATACAGGTTTCTGGCCATCCACCTGGCCTGATGAATGGCTCCAGGACGACTCCAGTGGATTCCGCGGGGAGGCGTGTCTCCAAGGACGATCAGTGTAAGCTCAGCCATCTCACGGTAGTCAGCTCTAGGAGGCTTCTCCGACCTCAGGATTTCCTGTAGTATTTCCTTGCACTCTTTCTTCTTTTGTCTGATGGACAGGGTTGTAGGGTTGTCTGTGGTAAGATCTGTCCAAACGTCCTTGAAGTGCTTGAACCAAGGATTCTCTGGGCTCTTGACCTTGCCAAACAGATTCTCCCATACAGCACCAACCAGCACTTCTAGAATGTGGTGTCTGCAGGCCAGGTAGAACACCTTCCTGTCAAGCTGTTGCTCCAGAAGCTTGGCAGCTCCCCGATGTACTCCACTGTTGCTGGCCGTTGTGTCAAACACAAGGGCAGTGATCACTCCAGTAAGGCCCCATGCCTCCAGCAAATCCATGGATGCCTCTGCCTGAGCCGTTCCTGTTGAGCTGTCTATCACTGGTACTCCCAGTAGCTTGCCTTCAGGATATGCAGGTGGTCCTGAGACAAGCACAGCCAGAGTCTCTGACGTGGTCCCAGGATCACTTCCCAGGACATCTCTCAGCATCTTGCCATCCCAGTGGAGAGCAGCATACTTGGGAGGGTCCTCGCTAAATGCTGCCATGTACTCCTGGCTGATGTGTTACCTTGTCAGCATCCTGTTCCATCTCGTTGTTGAGGTTGAGATGACAAACTTGTCCAGGTCAGCTCCACCAGACTTCAATGTAGCAGAGACTAAGGCTGTCACTTGATTGTTAGACAATCCCAGACGATCAGCGGTACTGCAGATGTTAACACACTCCATGACCCTCCTGGGAAATGTGAGAGTCACAGTGTCTTGGTGATGTGAACATCCAGGACGAGGTTGTTGGTAATCCATGTCCTCTGCATTCCCTTCACTGTCGGTTGGGTCAGCCCAGGTAGACACATCAGCAGCAGTCCTTCGCTGTGTGGCAGCTGAAAAATTGTAGAAATTTTGTGACAAATTCATATCTTGTTCCTCTCTCTGCTGCAGCCTTGCAGCCCTCTCTGCTTGCTGCTGGGACCGTGACTCAAATATCTTGTCATGACCAGACATGTGGGCCTTTCTCTCTGTCTTCTGATCCTGGTAGAACCTGATGTCCTTGTCCTTCTTCTCCCTTGATAGCAGTCGGTTTCTCCTCTATTTCTTGGATGGCATCTGAAGCTCCTATGTCGAACAGGCTATCTAATTCCAGACAAAGGCACTCCTTTTCCCTCCAGGGTCACCTGTTCTACTTTATCCTTGCTAGATCTCCTGTGCTTTTTGTGAAGTGTCATGAAATGCTGCGCTGCATTGTACTTGGTCATGGTCTTGATCCTAGCCATCTGCCAGAATGGGGATGATAGCCTCCACTGTTTCATTGGCGAGGTCTTGATGCTTAGGATTCCCTGTATTTTCTGGTAAACTCTGGAGATGGAGGAAGTACTGGAAGGCCTGTCTGTTGGTGGGTAACTGGGAGCCACTGATGCTGGATGATGGGTAGCCGATCAGGAAGGTTTCTGTAGCAGATCTAGTAGCAGGTCGGCGTGACGCTTGTCTCTGGACTGCAGGTGGAGGTTCTGAGATGTCAACTTTGCGTCCTCGGAGCTCCTTGCTTACTGCCATAGTGAAGTTATCTTGTGAAGTATCTCTGGATTTGTTAGCAGGTTTCAACAGATCTGCAACAAACATAACAGACCATTAGATGTCATGCTAAAACCATTGTGAATTTGTGACTAGAGTGAAATAAATTATATTTAGTTTAATTTTTTTGAAAATTTGTCTGTAAATATCACATGTAATATTTCCATAAATGTTTCTATGCATTTTGATGTTTCAGTCAGCATCTAATTACTTGCTTAACTGCTTATGCCCATTATTGGTGAAAAAATAGGCGAAAACAAACATCAAAATGTCCGAAAACTGGCGTTTCAGAAAACGTGTATAGAATAGAACTTCATGCTTCATGAGGCAAAGGTTCCTGACATTTTGGCTTATAATGGTTGTACTTTTTTACTTTTCCAGGTCAAAAAAGCATTGGAAACCGTGCAGGAGGGTATAAAAATAGGAAAAAATTGGTTTCTGAACAGGTCTAATACTTCATGCATAGGCCACTCTTTATCTATACTTCATACATAGGCCACTCTTTATCTATACTTCATGCATAGGCCACTCTTTATCTATACTTCATGCATAGGCCAATCTTTATCTATACTTCATGCATAGGCCACTCTTTATCTATACTTCATGCATAGGCTACTCTTTATCTATACTTCATGCATAGGCCAATCTTTATCTATACTTCATGCATAGGCCACTCTTTATCTATACTTCATGCATAGGCCACTCTTTATATATATATATATACTTCATGCATAGGCCACTCTTTATCTATACTTATACATAGGCCACTCTTTATCTATACTTCATGCATAGGCCACTCTATATCATACTTCATGCATAGGCCACTCTTCATCTATACTTCATGCATAGGCCACTCCTTATCTATACTTCATGCATAGGCCACTCTTCATCTATACTTCATGCATAGGCTACTCTTCATCTATACTTCATGCATAGGCCACTCTTTATCTATACTTCATGCATAGGCTACTTTATCTATACTTCAGCATAGGCTACTCTTATCTATACTTCATGCATAGGCTACTCTTTATCTATACTTCATGCATAGGCTACTCTTTATCTATACTTCAGTTATTGAATAAAGTAAATCATGGGTCCTAGAATGCCATATTGATATTTTTCTACATTGGTTAGTGTTGTGATTCGAGAAACTGTGTTTTTGTTGCGTTCTGAAAAAAAGTGCTGAAAATTAACCTGATTTCTGTTCTGGTAAAAGTTAGTATTAAAGATTTGGGTGTTTGAGTCTTATTATATCATATGAACTTGGTGGTGGGT
>JACEEZ010024227.1:61564-66564 GCA_016584305.1 Chionoecetes opilio
ACCCAGGCAGGAAAGGAGACACAGTCACACACCACGAGAGGCATAAGCCTCCATACTAACGCCACACAGAGAGAAACAAGGTTATCATTAATACTATATACCACCTAATACTATATGCCTATTACCAGTAAGACGCCTTAATCGGCGAGGGACGAGCGAGCCCGTAGGAACCCGCCGCACGTGCGCTTGTGCGGCGTCACCCGGAGTTTGACCTGTGTGACATTGCTAGGTGTGTGGTTTCAAACCACACACCAAATTTCAACTTAGTCGGTACAGCCGTTTCTCAGCTATAGCAAGATAACGTTGTCTGACACCTCTCACGCGGCACGCGCCACGCGCCATGCTGACCCCTCACGTGAGACAAAACATGTCAACACAAATAGGTATTGAATGGGGCTATCAGATGGCGAAGACCGCTTGTCAATTGGAAATGGGATTCCAAAGATATAAGCTCCTGAAAAGCGTGACGGTTAGGTCGGGTCGGGTCGGGTCGGGTCGGCCGCTTAAGTGAGAAAAATCCCGCATCCACCGAGGACTCACGAGCGCTTCGCGCTCGCTCGTAACTATATACCACACAGGGAAGCAAGACAACTATTAACCCATTCACGCACAGATCTTTCCTTTGCTATATAAAATTGTCTGTTGTTAGCCATAAAATTACGAAAAGTAACTAAATATACCAAATTTGCTAAAAAAAAAGTAGAGCAAATTTTTAAAGTCCGTGTGGGCGTTGGCTGGAGTGGGGAATTCCCTGTCCGACGCGCTGCCACGTCACTCACAACACATAATCTCTGTTTCGTTTATCAGTTATTTACCATTTCTAAATTAATTTTAAATACTCTGTATACATTTAACTGCATAATATGGTTACGCAGTGTTATCAATGTTTATTTTCTAAAGGAAATAATGACGATTTTATTCAAATACCACAACACTTGACAACAGCTTTACGATGGTGCCATTTAGAACAGACGAGTCTCGACAGCTCACTTCCTTGCAGGCCGCAAGAAGGAACTGATTTACAATGTGAATAAGTACTTCTTAGAAGAAAAGGCCAATAGAGGTCCTATTATGAGGAGAGTGAGGGCTATCGTTTCACTAAGGGTCTAATCCGATACTTAGTCAATTACGAGATCTGGCAGCGCCGCGGACAGGGAATTCCCCGAATAAGCCAACTCCCAAACGGACTTAATTTTTTTCTACTATAGTGGACAAATATACTAAACAGATCATATCTATAAAATATTGCTTATATTAATTAAAATCGTCTAACGGTACCCAAATTACAATGGAAATAACGTTCTGGGACTCAAGGGGTTGTTAAAACCACGACTACAAGCGTGACCCTATGATATATATTATCTATATCTATACTTCATACATAGGCCACTCTTTATCTATACTTCATGCATAGGCCACTCTTTATCTATACTTCATACATAGGCCACTCTTTATCTATACTTCATGCATAGGCACCTTTTATCTATACTTCATGCATAGGCCACTCTTTATCTATACTTCATGCATAGGCCACTCTTTATCTGTACTTCATGCATAGGCCACTCTTTATCTATACTTCATGCATAGGCCACTCTTTATCTATACTTCATGCATAGGCCACTCTTTATCTATACTTCATGCATAGGCCACTCTTTATCTATACTTCATGCATAGGCCACTCGTTATCTATACTTCATGCATAGGCCAATCTATATCTATACTTCATGCATAGGCCAATCTTTATCTATACTTCATGCATAGGCCACTCTTTGTATATATATACTTCATGCATAGGCCACTCTTTATCTATACTTCATGCATAGGCCACTCTTTATATACTTCATGCATAGGCCAATCTTATCTATACTTCATGCATAGGCCACTCTTTATCTATACTTCATGCATAGGCCACTCTTTATCTATACTTCATGCATAGGCCACTCTATATCTATACTTCATGCATAGGCCACTCTTTATCTATGCTTCATGCATAGGCCACTCTTTATATATATATATACTCATTAGACCTGTTCAGAAAAAAAAAATCTATTTTTATACCCCCCTGCAAGGTTTCCATGCTTTTGACTGGAAAAGCCGAAAATCACAATCATTTTGAGCTAAAATGTCAGAAACTTTTGCCTCATTGGACCTCAAGATATTAAGCCCGCGACAGTAGAAAAGCGCCTAATTTTGCCTTCCGCCAGACTTTTTTCACCTGAGACTTTTGTACAATTGGGATAGAACAACAAATTGGGTATCAAATTGAAGCATTTTTAATATTATTTCTGAAAAAACAATCCAAGTAAACATTAAAGAAAAAAAGACACATCATATCCAGGAAAAAAGCAAAATTTTCTGAAAATTTCATATAAATTTCATAAATATTACAATCTTGACATCAAAAAATGTGTGACAAAGACTTAAAAACTATTTTCAAGTGGCAGAAAACTCTATTGTCTATGTCAGAAGGACACTTCACAGTCATTTTTCAGAGTTTGCTTCTTGAAGCTATCAAACGCTCACGGTTGTATTCCACAGTTTGAAGAAGGTACTGTTTTTGCTGAGAATCTGTGGTAATGATGTTTGCGAAATCAGTCATCATCTTGACTCCCCGCTCAGCAATGTTATTCACTACTTTACATTGCTGACATATTCCAGGGCCTTGCTGTAGTCATCACTCCTTGGCCATGTCGCCACAGGTTGCAGAAGCCAGTCATACTCAATGCCAAGGGTGTCAAGCAGAATATGACTCTCTGGACCACTAGATCAGCCAGAGTCATCTTGGCTGTAACCTGAGGGAAACATAGGTTTCCCTCGTCTGAAGCTATCTGGCTTCTCAGTGGCGTGCAGCTTGGCAGCAATGTCCTGCTTCTCTTTGTCACTGAGTCTGCTACCGAAGAGAGCGAACGGCACAACCTCCTGTGTCAGGTTACCACTTGTGGTTTTCAAGTTTTTGTAGCATGCCTGAGCAATCTCTGGATCTGTTCTCTTGAACTTCATCATGTCCTTCATGAACTGCAGATCATTTGCAGGAGCATCTGCAGCAAGTGTAGATGACATCCACATGGGGTGTATAGAACAGTCCTAGGAAGAGGTTGAGGCGTTCCAGCTTCACAACAGTTTCTTCATCGTACTCCAGCTGCTCAGCAAACATGAACATCTCATAGAATACAGGTTTCTGGCCATCCACCTGGCTGATGAATGGCTCCAGGACGACTCCAGTGGATTCCGCGGGGAGGCGTGTCTCAAGGACGATCAGTGTAAGCTCAGCCATCTCACGGTAGTCAGCTCTAGGAGGCTTCTCCGACCTCAGGATTTCCTGTAGTATTTCCTTGCACTCTTTCTTCTTTTATTCAACCATTTTGTCTGATGGACAGGGTTGTAGGGTTGTCTGTGTAAGATCTGTCCAAACGTCCTTGAAGTGCTTGAACCAAGGATTCTCTGGGCTCTTGACCTTGCCAAACAGATTCTCCCATACAGCACCAACCAGCACTTCTAGAATGTGGTGTCTGCAGGCCAGGTTAGAACACTTCCTGTCAAGCTGTTGCTCCAGAAGCTTGGCAGCTCCCCGATGTACTCCACTGTTGCTGGCCGTTGTGTCAAAACACAAGGGCAGTGATCACTCCAGTAAGGCCCCATGCCTCCAGCAAATCCATGGATGCCTCTGCCTGAGCCGTTCCTGTTGAGCTGTCTATCACTGGTACTCCCAGTAGCTTGCCTTCAGGATATGCAGGTGTCCTGAGACAAGCACAGCCAGAGTCTCTGACGTGGTCCCAGGATCACTTCCCAGGACATCTCTCAGCATTCTTGCCATCCCAGTGGAGAGCAGCATACTTGGGAGGGTCCTCGCTAAATGCTGCCATGTACTCCTGGCTGATGTGTTACCTGTCAGCATCCTGTTCCATCTCGTTGTTGAGGTTGAGATGACAAACTTGTCCAGGTCAGCTCCACCAGACTTCAATGTAGCAGAGACTAAGGCTGTCACTTGATTGTTAGACAATCCCAGACGATCAGCGGTACTGCAGATGTTAACACACTCCATGACCCTCCTGGGAAATGTGAGAGTCACAGTGTCTTGGTGATGTGAACATCCAGGACGAGGTTGTTGGTAATCCATGTCCTCTGCATTCCCTTCACTGTCGGTTGGGTCAGCCCAGGTAGACACATCAGCAGCAGTCCTTCGCTGTGGTGGCAGCTGAAAAATTGTAGAAATTTTGTGACAAATTCATATCTGTTCTCTCTCTGCTGCAGCCTTGCAGCCCTCTCTGCTTGCTGCTGGGACCGTGACTCAAATATCTTGTCATGACCAGACATGGGGCCTTCTCTCTGTCTTCTGATCCTGGTAGAACCTGATGTCCTTGTCCTTCTTCTCCCTGATAGCAGTCGGTTTCTCTCTATTTCTTGGATGGCATCTGAAGTCTATGTCGAACAGGCTATCTAATTCCAGGACAAAGGCACTCCTTTTCCCTCCAGGGTCACCTGTTCTACCTTTATTCCTTGCTAGATCTCTGTGCTTTTTGTGAAGTGTCATGAAATGCTGCGCTGCATTGTACTTGGTCATGGTCTTGATCCTAGCCATCTGCCAGAATGGGATGATAGCCTCCACTGTTTCATTGGCGAGGTCTTGATGCTTAGGATTCCCTGTATTTCTGGTAAAACTCTGGAGATGGAGGAAGTACTGGAAGGCCTGTCTGTTGGTGGGTAACTGGGAGCCACTGATGCTGGATGATGGGTAGCCGATCAGGAAGGTTTCTGTAGCAGATCTAGTAGCAGGTCGGCGTGACGCTTGTCTCTGGACTGCAGGTGGAGGTTCTGAGATGTCAACTTTGCGTCCTCGGAGCTCCTTGCTTACTGCCATAGTGAAGTTATCTTGTGAAGTATCTCTGGATTTGTTAGCAGGTTTCAACAGATCTGCAACCAAACATAACAGACCATTAGATGTCATGCTAAAACCATTGTGAATTTGTGACTAGAGTGAAATAAATTATATTTAGTTTAAT
>JACEEZ010024227.1:71564-74064 GCA_016584305.1 Chionoecetes opilio
CTAACCTTTATCTACTTAACCTAACCTAGCCTTTACCAAATCTAACCTATCCTAACCTGCGGGACCCACGTACATTTTCCACGAGTGCCGTGGCTTCCAATTTTTATAAGCCCGATCCCCAAGAAAATGTTTGATTAATTTTATTTTAATGTACCAATTAAACATGTTCACCTATTTTCCCTAGTTAGGTGGTTGCTGGAAATCCATATTCACTCTTTTTCCAAAGTGATAATTTTATAGCTTGTAAAGTATAGCTAAAGCAATATACCTGTGTGGAATGTAACATTTCTTTGGTGTAAATTTAAGAAAAAGTTTCTCAAGTAAATCTTTTGTTTTTTGTCTTGTGTAATTTGATTGATTTTGAAATTATTTTTTAGGGCAAACCACATGTTCCTAATTTTCCCCTACCACTTTAGGGTCTTGTGGGTGTTCTACTTTTACTTAACACTTAACAATTTATATATCTCCCAGGTTGGGTGAGGTATGCACATATGCACATATCCACATAGCAGCCCTTCTTTACAAGATAGAGGCAGCTGTGTCACTGGGCTTCACCACGGATGACTCCTGCACCAGCAGACTTTCAGTGTGGAACAGATGTTACAGATCCAAGGTTTGTATTTGCAGATTTGCACAAGTGCCCATCACTGGGGCATGTGTTTGCATATATTTGACTGTCTTGCAATTAGTGAGTGTTGATGTGCTTACATTCATGGTTACTATTTTGGCATGAACAAGGATATTTTATTATTTTTACTGACTGGGGTGTTTTGCCAACAAAACTTTTTCTTGGGGGTAATGTGCATGCGTTAGATATGAAACCTAAGTAGATTCTGTGTGTAGACTCGGGTCTCATCCCCAGCTGTTTCATTCTTATCATCATCATCGTTTTGCGTCCTGCTTTTCCCATTCATACTGGGGATGGACGTGTGACAGCTCTCCTCCTTAGCACCCTCTGCCCACTTACGGGGTGCTGGGTACTGAGGGCCGCTGTTCTGTGAGCTATCATTTTTCTTGTAGCATGTAGTTTCACTGGTTGTATACCCTTGCCAACACCAAACCCTTTTTACGTAGTGGGAGTACGACTATTCAACCCTTAGCTGGGGTTGGATGACCATTGACTCCTAAGATGTTAAAGATTATTATGTTTATAATCCCAGTTTTTAAAATATCCAAAATACCTAACACTTTGGGCCATTCCACATACCGTATATTCAACCTGTACTACAGCTTAATATTTTTACAGAAGAATTAATTGTTGATTCTAGAAGTGGATCATATATAGTGCGGAATTAGATAAAATAAAGGATGTCATTATGAAAAAAGACAAGTCCCCAAGGTGGTAGCCAGGACCAGGTGGAAGTTTTCATTGGATATCGAAGGAATTTTAGTCCTTAATTAGCTTACTTTTGCATGTGTATCTTTTATTACGGAAAACTTTATGATCAATTGCATTCACAGATCCCCTCGATGAGATTGACTTCACCCACCACAGACACACAAAGAAGCGGCTGAAAGCCACACGTCAGCGCCCCAAGGTGAAGGAGCAAGTCGTCCATGTCGGAGCAAGAAAAGAAAGATGCCCTGGCTGAATTGCGGAAAATACTTCCTAAGGCAGCTGTATTTGAAAAAGGCGAATCTGAGACTGATAGCGCTTCAGAGAATGAGGAGAATGAGCTTCCAAAGCCATTAAATGATTTGTTTAGTTCAGACCTCATGAGAGAAAGGTGAAGGTATTTTGCAAACTGAAATTTGCAAATTAAGTAATTTGACATTCACACCACTGCAAGTTGCCAACCTTGAAAAGGCAACCAGAGGTCAGCATAAAAACTCTATTTGGCATGAGCACAGGGCAGGCAGGATTACTTCATCTGTGGCTCACTTTATCTTGACACTTAAGGTTGATAGATACCCTGTTAATTTGTTGCAAGCCAAAATGAAGTATGATGCTTGGGATCTCAGCAAAGTTGCAGCTTGCAGGTGGGATTTGGAGTGTGAGGCATTAGCAAGGGACGCATACATTGACAGTCAGTCTCAGGTGCATCAGGATTTTAACTGCACAAGTGTAGGTTTGGTTGTGCCCTCTAATAAGCCATTCATAGGTGCCTCTCCTGATGGTATTAGAACATGTGAGTGCCATGGCAAGGGTACACTTTAAATAAAATGCCCATATAAATACAGACATTTATCACCAGACCACTCAGTCCCCCTATCTGATAAAAAAATTCTTCTAGATAAGGATGGATGTCTAAATAAATCACATTCATTCTACTGCCAAGTTCAGCACCAAATTAGTGTGTGCAATGTCCAGTTTTGCGACTTTGTTGTATGGACACCACACGGAATGAAAGTACAACGCATACTCAAGGACACAGAGTTCTGTGAGAATTTAAGTATAAGACTACAACAGTTTCAGGAACATTATCTATTCAAAGAAATACTACTAAGACAACATGAAATTAAAGGAAGCAGCATTGTTGGAGTATGATTTTATTGATGT
>JACEEZ010024227.1:79064-89585 GCA_016584305.1 Chionoecetes opilio
CTCGCGCGCCTTCCCTTCACCGCCTACGCCACAGCATAATGTTCATTTTAGCATGCCCACAAGCTGCGTGCTGTTGGCTGCACCAACAGACAACGGAAAAGGTTTGCCGTGACCTTTCACAGGTTTCCTGTTGCTTCAGCCAGACCCCAGAAGTGGCTACAAGCTCTAAAGAGGGAAGGTTTTTCGCTGGTTGGCCATGAAAGGATCTGCAGTCAATTTTTTGGGTCACAGGTAAATGACCATTGTACCACTATATATGTATGTATCATTTGAGAAGTAGCTGTTTTCTTGATGTAGCCATTGAGAAGTGCAATATGCTTTCGGGAGTCTCCAGTGAGAAGTGTTTGTTTTTGGGAAATTCGTCATGAAATTCTTTGTGATTTTCTGCCTGGCCGAGAATCCCCAAGATTCTGAGGAAGGCCATGGCCTGGACCGGGTTTTCCCACAGAGTCTTCATGGAGTGTATGTTGTGTTGCTGGCGGTGGTGTTATTGTGTGCAGTGCAGTCTTCCATAAGGGTGTTTGATAATGTGAGGGCTGTGTTGCATCCAGGACAGACATGAGCAGTGGACCATCCAGTCCCCAGCTGATAGTTAAGGAGGGCTGGGCGGTGACTGGGATGTGGATGTCGGGGGCCCGTCAGGGGCTCATGAAAAACAACAGTGTTTTTTTCTTAGAATGAATGATTAGAGCGATGGGTGGCATAAATTTTAAAATGGATGTATCCATTGAGAAGTAGAATATTTTGGAGAAATAATATTTTGATAAAACTTTAAATAATCGCGCCTCCTTCAGGGTACAAATGGCTCCCAAAAGAGATTGTAGATGCAGTGGTACCACACTATGGCTCTGAAAAATCAACTTCTAGACAACATCAAGTATCAAGTATACAGTATGTGAGTCAGGAGACGGTTTATGGAGGTTTGCCCGCTTTGCTCTTTCCTCGAGGGAGGTTTTTTTAAGGGGCTTTTGTCCCAGGATGGTTTAATCTGTGCCCAATTTATCTCCTATCCCATACTAGCATACACTAACCTAAGAGCAAATTATGAAAAGCATTTGCATTATAAGACGTCATTGTTTGCAGGCAAGTCGAACTCGGATCCTGCCATGTCGACTTCATACCCAAAAAATTTCACTTCAAACCCAACAGGGATGTGCTTCCCATAACTTTGATCGCTACGCCAGGCAAAAGAAGCGGCAGTCTGCAGCAGCACAACGTGAACAGCAGCAGAAGGCTATGGCTACACAAGGTATATTTTATAATTCATTAATATATGACAATTATTTGACTTTTTTTAGCACCAGTTAATTTATTGCAATTTTTTTATTTACAAGTTTTGCAATAATAAAAGTTGGATCTAGAACTGAAGTTTTATTAGTAAAAATATACAAATATAGAGTATAAAATTTTTCATGTTTAAGTTTTTCTCCACCCATTCACTACCCTATTTAACACCAAAGGAGCAGGTGTCATCATAGTTATATATGTTTACAGTAAAGTTTGTGAAATAGTCATTTCGTGAAAATGCCTAAGCACAAGTCAAGCTGTGAAATGACTTTTTGGGACTGTCATGAAATGCCTAAATTATTTAGTCTTTGCATTAAATTTAACTTTCATATTTAGTCAAGTCATTAGGTTAGGTTGGGTTTAGGATAGTATATATATATATATATAACCATATCTATCCTAACCTAACCAAACCCTAAGATAGACTAAAAATGACTCATTTCATGCAGACTAAAGTTTTTTGGCATTTCAGACAAAGTTAATAAGTCATTTCACAAACAGATGCTTAGGCATTTCACGAAATGACTAGTTTCAAAACCCTGAATGTAACATTTTACATCAATAAAATCATACTCCAACAATGCTGCTTCCTTTAATTTCATGTTGTCTTAGTATATTTCTTTGAATAGATAATGTTCCTGAAACTGTTGTAGTCAATACTTAAATTCTCACAGAACCGTGTCCTTGAGTATGCGTTGTACTTTCATCCCGTGTGGTGTCCATACAACAAAGTCGCAAAAACTGGACTTTGGGCCACACTAATTTGGTGCTGAATTGGCAGTAGAATGAATGTGATTTATTTAGACATCCATCCTTATCTAGAAGAATTTTTTTTATCAGATAGTCAGGGGGACTGGGGTGGTCTGGTGATAAAGTCTGTTTTTATATGGGCATTTTATTTAAATGTAGCTACCCTTGCCATGGCACTCAATGTTCTAATACCATCAGGAGAGGCACCATGAATGGCTTTTTAGAGGGCACAACCAACCCTACACTTGTGCAGTTAAAATCCTGACCCACCTGGGGACTGACTGTCAATGTATGCGTCCTTGGGCTAATGCCTCACACTCCAAATCCCACCTGCAAGCCTGCAACTTTGTTTGAGACCCCAAGCATCATACTTCATTTTGTCTCGCAACAAATTAACAGGGTATCTATCAAACCTTAAGTGTCAAGATAAAGTGAGCCACAGATGAAGTAATCCTGCCTGCCCTGTGCTCATGCCAAATAGAGTTTTTATGCTGACCTCTGGTTGCCTTTTCAAGGTTGGCAACTTGCAGTGGTGTGAATGTCAAATTTACTTAATTTGCAGATTTCAGTTTGAAAAATACCTTCACCTTTCTCTCATGAGGTCTGAACAAACAAATCATTTAATGGCTTTGGAAAGGGCTCATTCCCCTCATTCTCGGGAAGCGCTATCAGTCCAGATTCGCCTTTTTCAAATAAGCTGCCTTAGGAAGTATTTTCCGCAGTTCAGCCAGGGCATCTTTCTTTTCTTGCTCCGACATGGACGACTTGCTCCTTCACCTTGGGGCGCTGACGTGTGGCTTTCAGCCGCTTCTTTGTGTGTCTGTGGTGGGGAAGTCAATCTATCGAGGGGAGCAGCTGGATTGTGAATGCAATTGATCATAAATTTTTCCCCGTAATAAAAGATACACATGCAAAAGTAAGCTAATTAAGGACTAAAATTCCTTCGATATCCAATGAAAACTTCACCCTGGTCCTGGCTACCACCTTGGGGATTTGTTTTTTTTTCATAATGACATACTTTTTTTTATCTAATTCCGCCACTATATATGACCCAAACCTTCTAGAACAAAAATTTAAAATTCTTCTGTAAAAATATTAGTTTGTAGTACGGGTTTGAATATACGGTATGTGGAATGGCCCAAAGTGTTAGGTATTTTGGATATTTTAAAAACTGGGATTATAAACTAATAATCTTTAACATCTTAGGAGTCAATGGTCACCCAACCCCAGCTAGGGGGTTTGAATAGTCTACTCCAACTACGTAAAAAGGGTTTGGTGTTGGCAAGGGTATACAACCAGTGAAAACTACATGCTACAAGAAAAATGATAGCTCACAGAACAACGGCCCTCAGTACCCAGCAGCCCGTAAGTGGGCAGAGGGTGCTAAGGAGGAGAGCTGTCACACGTCCATCCCCAGTATGAATGGAAAAGCAGGACCCCAAAACGATGATGATGAGAATGAAACAGCTGGGGATGAGACCCGATTTCTACACACAGAATCTACTTAGGTTTCATATCTAACGCATGCACATTACCCCCAAGAAAAAGTTTTGTTGGCAAACACCCCAGTCAGTAAAAAATAATAAATATCCTTGTTCATGCTGTGACAAGGTTCATTTTTCCCCGCGTTGTGTTGAGAGGTCAAGATGGCCGGGCAGAGCGTTAGCCCCGCCCCTTTGGAGGAAATATGGGTAACAAGAGGGTTGCCACCCGCCGCCAGATAGGTCACCCATATAAAACAGGTCGTGACCCTTGCCCCCGCCCCAAATCCAATCATTTCCACTCTTATAGTGTTGTGGAGGAGCCACTGTGACGGCGTGGGGCAACACCACTGGGGAGGCGTGTGAGTCCTCCTTTCTAACCCTTGATACCGGGGTATTGTGAGTATCTTGTAAAGTGCTTTCATCATTATTAGTTCACCGATGTCGGGGTGGCTGTATTTACGGAAAGTGAGAGTAGGAGGGAAGTAGGTGATGAGGCTAAAGTAGAAGCGCTCTTTTGTGATTGGGAAGGATAACGTTCGTAGAAGCGTTGTGTTGTGTATAGAGGCTCAGTAGAAGCTCTCTTGGTTATGGATGAGGCTCAGTAGAAGCACTCTAAGGTTGAAATGTTATATAGGGGACTCAGTTAGAAGTGCTCTTAAGGTTTTTTTGGGTGTGTTGAGGCCGGAGGTTAGAGAGAGACGGAAAGTGAGATTTTGGTAGCGCTGCGGGGTGGTACCCTACCTGCGAGTTTTCTGTGACCGTGCATTCAAGCGTTTATTTGTTGTACCAAGGAATTGGATTTAAGAGTGTTAATTATATAAGGATTTCAGATGTTGATCTTGTTTTAAATATCCTGAATTAACTTAATTAGACCCACGTTTCCCTGGGGCATGGCCTGGGGTGGCGCCCTTTGTGTCGCCGACCGTGACATATTAATGGCGACCTCGCCAGATCCCTCGTGTAAAGGCGTTGCCAGATCTTACTCTCCCTTTACTTTTTTTTCTGAGTGTAATAATGCAACGTAAGCCCGGAGCGCGAGAAACTAGGGAAACTCGCAGTGTGCATGAGCTGAGGCTTATTGGACAGTATTTGGAGTATATTGTGAAGTAGGAATCATGCCCAACTTGTACCCCGACGGTGAGGGAAGTCGCCCGGGTTCACCTGAGCCACGTGTAATTGAGTTGCAGCTTCAATTAGAGATAGCCAAGATTGAGCTTGAACAGGCTAAAGTAGAGGCGTCTGGTGCGTCTGGGCGCCCAGGCGCAGCAGAGCTTATCAGTGGCCGCCGCTGTGAACGCGGTAGAAAGGTTTGATGTTACTCGCTATCTGCGAATGGTCCCCCTTTTTCTCAGAGGGCGATCTGGAAGTATATTCCGATCATTTGAAAAGGTAGCTAAAGGCATGTCTTGGCCAAAGAAATATTGGCCAATCCTTTTTGCAAAGTGCATTGAAAGGGAAGGCACAGGTGTGTATGCCGCCCTTTTTGAAGGCAGGCTAATGAATATGAATTGTTAAAAAGTGGGCCCTTCTCCAGGCCTATGAATGTGTTCCCGAAGTGTATCGCCAGAGATTTCGTGCTTTCCGTAAAAACAGCCAACCAGACTCATGTAGAATTTGCCAGAGTTTGAAAAGATAGTTTCATCAGTGGTTAAGAGCAGAGAAGGTGTCGACTTTGACCAGTTAATGAACTAATTTTTCTTGAAAAATTCAGAAGAGAGCGTCTCGCAGGAGGCCTCGATGTTATCTTCATGAGAAAGATGTTAAACGTGTTGAGGATGCCGCGGTGATGGCGGAGAATTTTAAATTTGTTTTTATCGAGGCCCGTTGGAGACGCCCTCTCTCTTTACGAGAGGGAGGAAGGAGGAACGTCCGCAATGGCGAGGAGATTTGTACCTGCGAGAGTTGTCCCTCCCACTTATGGCAGAGTTAATAACCTACGTGCCTTTCAGATCACGGGGTGGAGTGCCACTATTGTGGCTACACGGGACACCCCGCGCAGAATTGCTGGAAAAAGGCGAAAGATAGGGCAGCCGAAGCCTGTGTGTGTAGCGAACCAGGAGCCAGCATGTGATACTGTAACGGTAACGGGGGCGAGTGTTGCTCGAGACCCCCGAGGATCCGGTTAGGCCGGTTAATTTCATTTCCCCCTCAGTGAAGGTGCGCGCGTTGAGAATGTCGTGAAGGGCGCTGTGCTATCAGAAGGCTCCGTACTTGAGGGCGCTGAGAAGGACCCCCCTCTTGGCACATACCAACGTTTTTGTCACGAGGTTCTGTCAGCTCCCAGGGGAGGGAAAAATAGAACTTACCCTTTTAAGGGATTCAGGGGCGTTGCAATCCCTTATGCTTGCAAGTCTTGTTTCCCCTGGAGGAAACGGGTAAAAGAGTAGCCATAAGGTCACTGTGGGGATTGAGTCAGTGCCGCTCGCTGAAGTGCATTTGAGCTGTGGTCTAGGGATGGGCCGTGTTAGTAGGACTGGTTGATCAGCTCCCTGTCCACTGGTGTCGAGTTTTTTGCTGGGGAACGATTTGCAGGCGGGAAAATGAGCCCGCCTGCCCTGTCCCGAACATCCCCGCATGGTCGCACCCGTGAGGGGCTCATAGTAAGCTTGAGCGAGAGGAGCCTGAACTTTTTCCTGGGGTGAGATGACCCAGGCTATGGACGCCTCGCGGGCGCGCCATGAGAGAGACAGAGAGGTCTCGGCAGAGGAAGTTCCTGATGTGATAGATGAAAGTCTTGGTCTCAAGAGTTCTTCGAGGATGTAATTGAACCCTCAGAGGTTCAGGTAGCCCTAAATAGCCGGCAAGCCACGATCGACGTCAACACCGTGACACTGAGTTGACCCAGTTAAGGGACGTTTGTCATGGGGATCATGATGGGGTTGGGGTCAGGAGAGATGAACACGAGTTGAGATGTAAGTTAGTGGGAAAAACTTAACACCAGTGCTACGGTGCGCCCCTCGTCCCCACTGCAACTTTTGATGAGCCATTTGAGAGTGTTAGGAGTTTTGATGGGGCCCCTCGAGGGCGTCCACAGTTGTTATCTCTTAACCATGTTGGTCATGGTAACGAGGTATTTTGAGGCGGTGGCCTTTTGTGACACCCACTCCATAAGTATAGTGGGTGCCTTGCTGAGATTTTTCACTCATTTTATAATATATGAGGTTTTGAAAGGAGTGGTGAGCTTTGTAATCACCCCAGACCATAGGGAAACTCAGAGTTTGGGTAAAATGTATATGTATATGTTGAATGAGTGTTTCCCCAGAGAGCTAAAAGGAACCACCCCATCGAGTGGCCTTGTGTGTGGCGCAATGACGGATGTCAACGCTGAGGTCCCTGGCGCGTTACCCCCGAGTGCCGCGGAGCTTGGGAAGGACCCCCACCCAGGCCAGGCCGGAGCTCGGGGGGCAAGTTGGAGCACCTGTCTGGGGAGTCGAGAGGGGCGCTGTTCGCCCTTCTGGTCCGATACCCGAAGGTGTTCAGGGTCAGTCCTGGACGCACAAGGCTCGTGCCTCAGGGTGTTGATGTGGGAGACACATATGGAAATATAGTATTTTTTGGTTGCTTAGTGAGTGTATATTGATGATGATTATATTTAGTGAGATGTGGAGTGAAAAAAAAAAAGATTTTGTGAAAATAAGGTTTTAAATTTTTTTTTTGGTACGAAAATTCTCAATACGAGAATTTCTATTTTGAGGGGAAGGGTGACGAAGGTTCATATTTGGGCCCCGTATGTGTTGAGAGGTTCAGATGGGCCCGGGGGAGAGCGTAGCCCCCGCCCCTTTGGAGGGAAATATGGGTAACAAAAGGGTTGCCCCCGCCGCCAGATAGGTCACCCATATAAAACAGGTCGTGACCCTTGCCCCCGCCCCACTCCAATCATTTCCACTCTTATAGTGTTGTGTGAGGAGCCACTGTGACGGCGTGGGCACAACCACGTGGGAGGCTGTGTGAGTCCTCCTTTCTAACCCTTGATACCAGGGTATTGTGAGTATCTTGTAAAGTGCTTTCATCATTATTAGTTCACCGATGTCGGGTGGGCTGTATTTACGGAAAGTGAGAGTAGGAGGGAAGTAGGTGATGAGGCTCAGTAGAAGCGCTCTTTTTTGATTGGGAGGATAACGTTTTTGTGTTGTTTGTCTATCGGGCCTCCAGCAGGGGAGGACCAGCGGGCTAGTTGAGCCCGTCAGAGAGTTTCTTTGTGTCGCAGAGGTTGGAAATGCGTTGATCGGTGGAGCTAGTGCGGCAGCGCGGCGGCGCTAGGCTGCGGGCAAAAAGAGGGAGGCGAGGGGGCATGGCCACACTGCCGTTTCCCCAAGGAGGGAGTGTCCGTGCTGCTGGCGTGCGGCACGAGGTCTGGCTGTCCATCCTGACGAGGAGTGCGGGGCACTCAGCAGGATACACTCTCCGTGTGGGGGGGGGGGCGCGCAGGCGCTACGCGTCGGGGATGAGGGGGAAGAGTGGCCATGAGGGGCTGCCCGCCGCTGCCATGGTGGTTTTGGCTTGTTTATCCCAGCCAGGAGCCCGGTAGCGGTGACTGCTGGTCCAAATCTGAGGAAAAGTTCAGTAAAGCGTTGGTTTTGTATAGAGCTCAGTAGAAGTCTCTTGTATGTGATGAGGCTCAGTAGAAAGCCCCTCTAAGGTTTTATGTTATATAGAGACTCAGTTAGAAGTGCTCTTAAGGTGTTTTTGTTGTGTTTAGCCGGGGTAGAGAAAAGACGGAAAGTGAGGGATTTGGTAGCGCTGCGGGTGGTATCCCTACTGCGAGTTTTCTGTGACCGTGCATTCAAGCGTTTATTGTTGTACAAGGAATTGAGTTTAAAAGTTTTAATTATATAAGGATTTCAGGATTTTTGACTTTTTTAAATATCTGAATTAACTTAATAGACCACGTGTCCCTGGGCATGGGTGGGTGGCGACCTTGGTGTCGCCGACCGTGACAAGCCAAAATAGTAAAACCCTGAATTTTTAAGCACATCAAAAACTCACTATTTTGCAAGACAGTCAATATATCAAAACACATGCCCCAGTGATGGGCACTTGTGCAAATCTGCAAATACAAACCTTGGATCTGTAACATCTTTCCACACTGAAAGTCTGCTGGTGCAGGAGTCATCCGTGGTGAAGCCCAGTGACACAGCTGCCTCTATCTTGTAAAGAAGGGCTGCTATGTGGCTGCATACCTCACCCAACCTGGGAGATATATAAATTGTTAAGGGCTTAAGTGTTAAGTAAAAGTAGAACACCCACAAGACCCTAAAGTGGTAGGGGAAAAATTAGGAACATGTGGTTTGCCCTAAAAAATAATTTCAAAATCAATCAAAATTACACAAGACAAAAAACAAAAGATTTACTTGAGAAAACGTTTCTTAAATTTACACAAAGAAATGTTACATTCCACACAGGTATATTGCTTTAGCTATACTTTACAAGCTATAAAATTATCACTTTGTAAAAAGAGTGAATATGGATTTCCAGCAACCACCTAACTAGGGAAATAGGTGAACATGTTTAATTGGTACATTAAAATAAAATTAATCAAACATTTTCTTGGGGATCGGGCTTATAAAAAATTGGAAGCCACGGCACTCGTGGAAAATGTACGTGGGTCCCGCAGGTTAGGATAGGTTAGATTTGGTAAAGGCTAGGTTAGGTTAAGTAGATAAAGGTTAGGTTGGGGAAAGCTAGGTTAGGTTAAGCTAGGCTAGGTAGATAAAGGTTAGGTTACATAAATGCTATGTTAGGCTAGGTAGGTAAGGTTAGGTTAGGTAAAGGCTAGATTAGGTTATGTTAGGCATATTGAACGGCGGGACCAACATTCTCAACGAATGCCGGAGCCAATGCTAGAAATAGTATCTGCATACTACACAGATTACATAGGCAATATATATGTTTACTTACCATGCCATGCATGTGCAGTGTGCTGACACGACGTAACCCTCGGTCTTGTGTAGGCACACCACGGCTCATAAGCTTTGCTGTGATCTTCTGGGATGGAACAACTCTGCTTCTCAAGAAGCAGACAGGAGTGCTCCTCTCAACTGGGTGGTACAACACCTCTAGTCACCTCATGCACATGTCCGGCTTTGAAGAAATTGTAGCCATCCAAGGACTGTAGACATTATTCTTGTCGCTGTGTACACATTTCTCTTGTCCAACAAATAATAGTGTACGTGACCACTGTTAAGGGCAGCCATGCCCTCACGTCAGCTACCCAGCCTTTCAGTTCGTATGGGTCAGGCAGGTCTATTTTGACGTCTTTGAGCGTAAGTTTAGACAAATATCGCTCTTTCTCCTCGTTCCGAGACTATTCACATATGTAGACAATACTCTTTCCATGTTTAGTTCACTGAGTACACTGTACGAACCACTAGTAGTTCAAGGCCCGACGGAAGCACTGCCGTGGAAGGCGGGCCGCGGGTGCAGCTTTTGCCTACCATGCCTGAGCGCGCGCGCGCAATTGTTTGTTTGTAAACACAAGCGTGGAGAGGTCTATATGGAGACCAAAACTGAACCACATAGTCTAGGTGATGTCTGACTAGAGCCAGATAAAGCTTTAGAATAACTTGCGCACTTCTACTTTTAACACTTCTGGTAATAAATCCTAACACACTATTAGCTCTATTTCTAGCTTCAATACATTGTTTCCTAGGTCGGAGGTCTGGGCTCACCCTCACTCCAAGATCTTTTTCACCTGATCTTTTCAGCGATACATTGCGTATGGTGTATCTATTACCAGGGTTTTTTCTACCAACATTCATAACACGCACTTATCAATATTAAATTCCATCTGCCATCTGACTACCCACTCATTAAGTTTATCTAAGTCTCCTTGCAATATGTTTACATCAGACTGTGATCCAATAATCCTGCCTAACCTAGTATCATTAGCAAACTTCCTGATATCACTGCTAATCTCACTATCCAAGTCGTTGATGTAAATCAAAAATAGTAATGGACCCAAAAAAGACCCTTGTGGAACCCTTGTCACCGTCCCCAAAAT
>JACEEZ010024227.1:91257-108845 GCA_016584305.1 Chionoecetes opilio
GAGTGTGAGGGCAGATGGCGGGGCGGGCTTAGCCCCGCCCCTTTGGAGGAAAAGGGTAACAAGAGGGTGCCACGCCGCCAGATAGGTCCCATATAAAACAGGTCGTGACCCTTGCCCCCGCCCCACTCAATCATTTCCACTTTATAGTGTTGTGTGAGGAGCCACTGTGACGGCGTGGGCACACCACGTGGGAGGCTGTGTGAGTCCTCCTTCTAACCCTTGATACCAGGGTATTGTGAGTATCTTGTAAAGTGCTTTCATCATTATTAGTTCACCGATGTCGGGTGGGCTGTATTTACGGAAAGTGAGAGTAGGAGGGAAGTAGGTGATGAGGCTCAGTAGAAGCGCTCTTTTGTGATTGGGAGGATAACGTTCAGTAGAAGCGTTGTGTTGTGTATAGAGGCTCAGTAGAAGCTCTCTTGGTTATGTGATGAGGCTCAGTAGAAGCACTCTAAGGTTGTATGTTATGTATAGAGACTCAGTTAGAAGTGCTCTTAAGGTGTTTTTGTGTGTTGAGGCCGGAGGTTAGAGAGAGACGGAAAGTGAGATTTTGGTAGCGCTGCGCGTGGTATCCCTACCTGCGAGTTTTCTGTGACCGTGCATTCAAGCGTTTATTTGTTGTACCAAGGAATTGGAGTTAAGAGTGTTAATTATATAAGGATTTCAGATGTTGATCTTGTTTTAAATATCCTGAATTAACTTAATTAGACCCACGTGTCCCTGGGGCATGGCCTGGGGTGGCGACCTTGTGTCGCCGACCGTGACAATGCCAAAATAGTAACCATGAATGTAAGCACATCAACACTCACTATTTGCAAGACAGTCAAATATATGCAAACACATGCCCCGGTGATGGGCACTTGTGCAAATCTGCAAATACAAACCTTGGATCTGTAACATCTGTTCCACACTGAAAGTCTGCTGGTGCAGGAGTCATCCGTGGTGAAGCCCAGTGACACAGCTGCCTCTATCTTGTAAAGAAGGGCTGCTATGTGGCTGCATACCTCACCCAACCTGGGAGATATATAAATTGTTAAGGGCTTAAGTGTTAAGTAAAAGTAGAACACCCACAAGACCCTAAAGTGGTAGGGGAAAATTAGGAACATGTGGTTTGCCCTAAAAAATAATTTCAAAATCAATCAAATTACACAAGACAAAAAACAAAAGATTTACTTGAGAAACGTTTTCTTAAATTTACACCAAAGAAATGTTACATTCCACACAGGTATATTGCTTTAGCTATACTTTACAAGCTATAAAATTATCACTTTGGAAAAAGAGTGAATATGGATTTCCAGCAACCACCTAACTAGGGAAAATAGGTGAACATGTTTAATTGGTACATTAAAATAAAATTAATCAAACATTTTCTTGGGGATCGGGCTTATAAAAATTGGAAGCCACGGCACTCGTGGAAAATGTACGTGGGTCCCGCAGGTTAGGATAGGTTAGATTTGGTAAAGGCTAGGTTAGGTTAAGTAGATAAAGGTTAGGTTGGGGAAAGCTAGGTTAGGTTAAGCCTAGGCTAGGTAGATAAAGGTTAGGTTACATAAATGCTATGTTAGGCTAGGTAGGTAAAGGTTAGGTTAGGTAAAGGCTAGATTAGGTTATGTTAGGCATATTGAACGGCGGGACCAACATTCTCAACGAATGCCGGAGCCAATGCTAGAAATAGTATCTGCATACTACACAGATTACATAGGCAATATATATGTTTACTTACCATGCCATGCATGTGCAGTGTGCTGACACGACGTAACCCTCGGTCTTGTGTAGGCACACCCACGGCTCATAAGCTTTGCTGCTGATCTTCTGGGATGGAACAACTCTGCTTCTCAAGAAGCAGACAGGAGTGCTCCTCTCAACTGGGTGGTACAACACCTCTAGTCACCTCATGCACATGTCCGGCTTTGAAGAAATTGTAGCCATCCAAGGACTTGTAGACATTATTCTTGTCGCTTGTGTACACATTTCTCTTGTCCAACAAATAATAGTGTACGTGACCACTGTTAAGGGCAGGCCATGCCCTCACGTCAGCTACCCAGCCTTTCAGTTCGTATGGGTCAGGCAGGTCTATTTTGACGTCTTTGAGCGTAAGTTTAGACAAATATCGCTCTTTCTCCTCGTTTCCGAGACTATTCACATATGTAGACAATACTCTTTCCATGTTTAGTTCACTGAGTACACTGTACGAACCACTAGTAGTTCAAGGCCCGACGGAGCACTGCCGTGGAAGGCGGGCCGCGGGTGCAGCTTTTTGCCTACCATGCCTGAGCGCGCGCGCGCAATTGTTTGTTTGTAAACACAAGCGTGGAGAGGTCTATATGGAGACCAAAACTGAACCACATAGTCTAGGTGATGTCTGACTAGAGCCAGATAAAGCTTTAGAATAACTTGCGCACTTTTACTTTTAACACTTCTGGTAATAAATCCTAACACACTATTAGCTCTATTTCTAGCTTCAATACATTGTTTCCTAGGTCGGAGGTCTGGGCTCACCCTCACTCCCAAGATCTTTTTTACCTGATCTTTTCAGCGATACATTGCGTATGGTGTATCTATTACCAGGGTTTTTTCTACCAACATTTATAACACGCACTTATCAATATTAAATTCCATCTGCCATCTGACTACCCACTCATTAAGTTTATCTAAGTCTCCTTGCAATATGTTTACATCAGACTGTGATCCAATAATCCTGCCTAACTGGGTATCATTGGGCAAACTTCCTGATACCCACTGTTTTAATCTCACTACCCAAGTCTTTGATGAAAAATTAAAAAAAAGGGCAGGGCCCCCAAAAAAAAAAAGACCCTTGGGGAAACCCCCATTTGGGTCACCGTCCCCATTCAGTTTTAAAAAACCTTTTAATTGAAACCCCTTTTGTTCCCGATCATTTACCCAATTTTTGACCCAAAAAGAACCTTCCCATCTTTTTCCCATGACCCTTTAAACCCTTATTAAGGGGTCGCTCTTTTGTGGTTTTTATTTTGGGCGAATGCCTTATAAAGTCCGGGTTTTATTATATCATAATCCTTATCTTTAAATCTGCCGTTAATAAACTTCCTATAAAAAGCAAAAAAATTTGGGTTTGAGACAGGGACCCTACCTGTGGATATGGATATGAAACGCCCCCTAATACACACATATTTTTTTATATGGCAACTGCGCCACGAGGGGCAACAGGCACTGCATTTCCAGGCATCCGGTAACCCCAGTCGCCCCCTGTCGGCTGGTCCCCAAAACCGGGCCCTCCGCTGCTGTTCAGCCCTATCTCTTGTTTTTGGGAAATAAAAACCTAATACCGAAGATTGCTCCCCTTCTTTTTTGGTTTAACCCTCCCCCCCCAACCACTCCGGTTCATCACTGAAACCCAAAACGAGCACCATGGCCACTGATGGGACAAAAAACCCACAGAGACGAGGGGAAAAACTCCCGCCTTTTCCACATGCCCCACCCCTTTGGGACCCCAACGCCCACGAGGCATCTCCCCCACCAAAACCACGCTTCCTCCCTGGTTTACTTCACCAGGATGTGTGCTCGGTTTCCGTGAAAAACAGACGTAAGGGGGGGGGACTGGCGTTGACGGTAGGGAAAAACCCGGGTTTTGTATTATAATTTGCTGTTTTGTTTTTTTTCAGTGTGCGTTCTTGTCCGGGGCCCTTTGGGTTTGTTTATCAGTTCGCCGCCTTTAAAAAAAAAACCCGGGTTTGGACCTTAAAAACCAGGTGCGGGCGGGCGGTAGAAAACCCCCCCCCCCTTTTCACCCACCCCCTCCAACGCCCCCACACACACACACACGCCCCCTTTATACACAAAACCCCCACAATTCCCTGTGTTTTGATATTCCACTTTAGGGTTGGATTTTCTTTTTTAAAAAACTAGTGTCCCCTTTCCCAAGATGCCTTTCCCCGCGTCCCGCACTCGGAGGAGGGACGAAGGGGAAAAATAGCTTCCCCCCCCTTTTGAAACCTAGACACAAAAACACTTATCCCCGAAACCCCCCGGGTAAAGCGATACAAGTTTGATTCGCTATTTGGAGGAGTCCGGTTATCAGTGAAAAAACCGCCGCCCCCCCAGGTTGACGAGGGAGGTGCCGGTGACGAGGAGACGATTACGTGAAAACCCGACAGCCAGGAAAAAGGAGGAGGACTCCCGTTTCCAAGCCCTTCCACATTCTGTCTCCGGGGCAAGCCCGGGCTTTTCTGCTTTCGAGCGCACGGTAAAATTCTTCACCTAACCACCCCCTTCGGTGTAGGTGCGACCCGGCCCCCAAAACCCAAGGTCGCGGAGTCCCCCCACAATCCCCGTTTTCGTCGCCGCATCTCCTGGGGGCTGCCACACCCCCCGGGCGGACGTCCGGGGCAAGAGGGTTGGCACCGTCCACCGCCCTTTGTGGCCGTTTCCCTTCCTTTCCAATTTTTTCGGCAGTGGCGTGTTGTGGGAAGATTACTCTCCCTGCTGGTTTCACAGAGGTTTGCCAGGGAAACAAGAAAATTTATCCAGTGGGATGGCAGTATAAAGGGACGTACCAAGGACCCTAGAAAACACCCTAGGGATCCACCTGACACTTCCTTGACTGGGGACGAGGTTTTGGGACCCCCCTACAGTCCCACTTAAAGACAACGAAAGGGAAGCCTACCCCCGTCGAGAATTACTGTGCCTTAAGAAAGCGACGGAGAGTCATTCTCCGTTTCTTCGGGCCCCCTGAAAAAACCTGGCAGAGGAGGTCAAATTGTGTACTGGTAAGAAAAGGACGTGCGCGGAGAACCCAAATTTGGGAAAATGGTTCTGCTTAGGGTGTGCGAGATGAAGAGTTGATTAAAAAGGGCCTTTATCCCCCTCGACACAGGCGCTTCTCTTCAAAAAAAGGGGTGGTAAATTTTCCCGACCTTCGAAGCCCCCCAAAAATACAGCCTCCGTTATACTCGTCCCCAAAGGGCCAGCTTCGCGCCATGTCCACCTACAAGAAGGGAAAGGCGCCCAAAGGGAAGCACATTCCCCTCAACAGCCACCCCCAGGCCAGCCCCCCCCCGTAATTTTTCAACTAAAAACAGCTTTTCCCAGCCCTGTTCCCCCCTCCCAGCCTGCGCGCGGCGTCATGGCCCTAAGGTCCGGCCAGGAATGCTTTCCGCTAAAAATCCCGGCCGTAAAAGGCTTTGGGGGGGGGACTGACAAATGTCCCGCCAAAGCACCCCCAATGCCGCCTTTGAAAAAGGGGACTGGCCCTAGGGACGGGTTCTGCCGCAACACGCCTAGCCACGAGGGGCCAGGGTTTGGCGCTTTTTAAAAGGGCTGGTCAGCATCACCCCCCCCCCCCCAAGGGGCAAATACAGAAAAATGTCGTAGCCCTAACAGAGTTTTCCCCCTTCCAGCGCCAGGGCTCCCACCCCGGTTGTGCCACCGGGTGCACGGCAGTCCATTTCAAGGCTCCAGTTTTTTTCCCCAGCCAGGCGCCGACTTTCACTTTTAAATGGGGCACGAGACACTTGCAAAGCTTCACTTTCCCCCCAGCAGCTCCCGGGCCCTCCCGGGTCCACTACTACGCTGACAGGGACGGGTAATTTTAATGACACCTGCTGGGGATTTTTTTTAACGCTACTTTAGGGCCCTCCACGGGAAATTTTTGTACTCCCAAATACAGGTGCACGAGGGTTTTCAAACGCCCCTCCTGTCCTAGGGCCCAACTGCATGGAGCGGGGCTATCATATCACCTGCCTTCCCGAACCCAACTATTGGGGTCAAGCACGTAAACCCAGATACGCTGAGATGCCCTCTCCCTCCTCCCACGCCCTCCCCGTCAGTCCCACGGGCGCATTTTCTGCGCGAGTTCTCGGAGGGGGGTTTTACTTTCCAAGGCGGATCTCAAAACAGTTCCCCCGGAAACCCCCAGGGGGGAAAAACCCAGAGGTTTTCACGGGGAAGGAGGGACCCTTACCATACGCCATTCACACCCCGAGGCGGGTTCCCCTTTCGCTTTTCAGCTTTCAAGTTCAGGAGGAAATTGAGTCGATGACACCCTCAGGGAATCATCAAGGGGTGCTGGGGCGACCCCTTTAGAGTGGGTCAGCTGCTAGTCGTCGTTTGGGTTAAAGGAAAAAAGGCGGAGAACACGTTTTCCCCGGGGCGAAACTCAAAAATCTCAAGTGGGGCCCCCCCAACACATCCTGCCCCAACCCCCATTCAACCCCCTGTCCGCAGTGTAAACCCTTTCAGCGCATTTTTCCCCCACAGCGGACCCTTTCACAACCCCCGTGCGGGGATTGGGGAGTTGGAAAATTAAAACGGGGGGACGAACCCCAAAATTGACAAAACCCTTTTTCACCCCCATAGGCCGCTTTCAAAAACTGCCCGGGGGTCCCAGGGGTTTTTTCGGCTTCTTTGGGGGGACGCCCGGTTCCCCCGCGGCGAACCCCCGGCCCTGCAGGGTGTAATAACTGGTTAAGGTGGTTTAGAAAATTCTCCTCTTCGACGGGCACTTCCCCCCACACCTCCAAGTATTCACCCGATGCTCAATAGATGTCGCAAGTACGGGAAACACACTTAACAAAGGGGCAAGTTTTTGGTCGCCGCGCCTTTGTGTGAGCTTTTTGCGGGTATAAAACCTTTTTTACTGAGGGGGGTGGCCCCCGGATAGGACCCGGGGGTCAGTGCCATCGGGACTTCGCGACTCCCCCTAACTGAAATGACCTCCCCTCATTCATGGCCCGGTGAACCAGCTGTTAGAGTTCACCCCAGCCCCGCCGCTGCCGTCCCCGCCAATTTCCCCCCCCTGAGAGCCCCAAAAAAAAACATTTTTCTTGGACACCTGAATCCAACGAGGGCCCAGTGTGTCAAGGCCCCCGCTGCTTGACCGCCGATTCTCGCTCACTTTGAACCCCGCAAATTTTAGTTTTTTCTTCAAAGTGACGCCCCCTCGCCCCAATGGGGTTGGGGTTTCGCCCTTCTGCAAGACCTTGGGCCCGGGGCGCACATGCCTCCCTTCAGTGTGGCTCAAGATTTCCCCGCTGACGCCCAGGGCCCCCCTACGCCACCATTTGAACTCGAGTGCCCCGCCGCCGCCTGGGCCATGTCGAAATGCAGGCCCCCTTTCTTTTAGGCCTACAGAGCTTCACCCTTTAGGGGCGGACCCCCCGACCCCTATCCCGATTTTTCAACCCCCTTTTAAATTTGGACGCGGTTGAGAACCCTCGCCTCCCAAAAGCCTTAAGGAAAAAGGGTTTTGCCCAATATTTACGGCCGGTGGCGTGCTGGGGAAAACAGATAAAATAAAATTTTCCCCTATCTAGGGCACTTTTTCAAGTACCAAATACAAGGTTATTGGGCTATACAAAGCGGGCCGGGCCCCGTCAAACACGAAAGGGGACTCGAACCGTGACCGAAGGGACAGGGACGCTGCACATTGCGGGGTCACGTCTTACCCAAACCCTTTCCAACCCCCGAAGGGTGCTGGGGAAAATAGCTCTGCATCCCCCATGCCCTGTTTACGAGCCCCAAATTAGCCGCCCCAAAGCCAGAGGGGCGAGATGGTATGCCCCCGAAGCTGCAGACACCCAGGAGCCCTCGTGTCCCTCAACGCCATCAACCAGGATCAGGGGAAAACATTTCCCCGATCCCCCCAAACCAAGACCCCCGATAGGACGACCAGGAACCCCCGAAACCGAGCAGCGACCCGACCCGTCGTAACCCCGCCTACGGGACCGCGTGACGTTTAGGATTCCCCCCCTAATCGGTACACCCTGCGCAACTCTTACTCCCCCACTGGGAAATTTCCCTGATGCTTGACGCAGAGGGGAGTGGTCCTGTATGGGGCCCGGAATGTTGGGTTCCCCCCAGCCCACCGCTGCCGACCCTTGGCCCCCTACACGAAGTCACCGAGGGGGGTCCCCAGCCCCGAAGCACCGGGGACAGCAGATGTCTTCTGGCCAGGTATCGATGCCGAAAATACCCCGCACCGTCCAAGCCCGCGAGCCCTGCCCGATCCTTAAAAGCCCCGTCAGCCCAAAAGGGGAACCCCTACTGTGAGAAGATCACCCCCCCCAGGCCTTTCGATGTCCATCCCGCAAACTTTTTCTCCGTCGCCGGGAAGCGTTCCTGGTCATCGCGGGAAAAAAAAAAAAAAAGACTTCCCGGGGGCCTGTGGTCGTCCCCTGCGGGGCCCATTTCTACCGCCACGCAACCCATACGGCCCTTCTGCCGGTTACTTCCGGGGGTGTTAGTGTCCAGCTCCGGGCCCCAGGACTGACGGCCCGGGGCCCCCAAATTTACCAGCACTGCCTTCCGGAACTTCACGGAGCGCTGGGGTGCTACCACGCGGTTTCTTCGGCCGCTTACCCCCAGTCTAATGGCCACCGAAGGCCCGGGCCTTTAAGTCGGTGAAACACCCATACCAAGGGGGGCGCCCAACGGCAACATCGACAGTGAAGATTCGGACAGGGGGCTCCTGGAGCTGGGAACCCCCCCCAACTCCACGGGACGATCCCCTGCGAGGGCACTTTATAGCCACCCGCTCCGCCCCCTGGTCCCTTGGGCCCCTCCGAGTCCTTCTCAGAGGAAATGGCAGGCCGCACAGAGGACTGGGATCGCCGGCTGCCCCCCGTGCTGAGCAGGTCAAGGCTTCCCGTAAAGATCAGCATGCCCCGCCCCCTAAACCCCCGGGGTGTGTTCGGCCAGGGCCCTCCCTGCCAGGGGCCCGACATCACACCTGGGACAAGGCGGGGGTTTTTTATGGGCTGGGGGGCCCCCGACCAGGGGCTTTGAGGGGCGCTCTCCCTTTGGTGGGGGGCCCCGGGCTGGTGGCCCAAAAACCCTCGTTTTCCGAAAAACCCTTCCAACCCCTATTTACGACACCCCCCCCCACATCCCCGTGTCCCCCTTTCTCGGACAAAAAAATTTAAGTCCCCTTTCATTCACCCCCCTGTGAAACCCCCGCCGTTCTCAGAGGTTTAAAGAAAAGGAGTTCCGCTCGAGACTAGCGCTACGAGCGTGAGGGGAGGGAGGTGTGGATATGTGATTGCCGCCTCCTAATACACACATAATGTTATATGGCATCTGCGCCACGATGGGGCAACAGTGCACTGCCCTCCAGGCATCCTGTAACTCAGTCGCTCCCCTGTAGGGGTGGGCAAGAATGGGTTATTTTGGGAAATTCACGTTCCGATTCTTGAGGTTTGGGGCGGAATCGGTGGAATCGATTCCGGAAATCATTCCTCTCTCGCGCCGCCATGGCAAGACCGAACAGTCTTGCACGACTACCTACTACTAAAAATAATTAACAATTATAAAATTTTATAATAAGAGTAATAAAAATTAAATAAAAATAATAATAATTTAATAATAATATAAAATAATAATAATAGCAATAAATATTTTACTACTACTACTACTACTAAAATAATAATAATTAAAAATAATTAATAATAATAAAAATAATAAATAATATGCTCCATAAAATGTAGGTAACAAGGCAGAAGGCAGTATGAATCGTAAAAGCTCGCGCAATGGAATCGAAACAGCTCCCTCCCCAGCCTCCAGGCCCAGCGTGCGAGAGGAATCGATACCGAATCGATGCCGGAATCGTTTCGTGCGAAACGTTTCCCGGCATCGAGTTTGTGCTTAACGATTCCGGTTTATCGATTTTTTGCTTAACGATTCCGGTATCGATTCCGGCATCGATTCCTCTCGCGCGCGGGGCGCCTGGAGGCTGGCAGGGACTGTTTCGATTCCATTGCCCGTAGCTTTTACGATTCACCTGCCTTCTACGCTTGTTACCTACTTTTTATGGAGCTTTATTATTTTATTATTTTATTTATTATTTTATTATATTTTTCTCTTATTAAAATTATTATTATTATTATCATTATCATTACTCTTATTATTATTATTATTATTATTATTATTATTATATTATTAGAAAGTAGTAGTAGTAGTAGACTCCTAGTCAAATGCAAGTCCTCCTCAGGAGCACTGATGGGGACATGGGGACATTCACTGTCGATTTGGGGACTTATGAGGCTTCTTAAAAAAAATGTATTTTATCGCTTAAAAAAAAATATTGATATGAAGGTTAAAAGAAAAAAATGGGTTAAAGGAACTACCACCTGTAGGCCGCGCGGCCTCTTGTAGCTTCCTTATTTTCTTATGTTTTAATCGACGGCAAGAAGAAGTAAAGACACGGACTGAACGCGAATGAACTAAAGCTAAAAAAATAATAGACCGTAAAGTTGCCGACTTCGGGTTTTTTTTTACGTTCAAAGGTTCAAGAAATAAATGATTACCTTTAGTTTTGGACGATTGTAGAACCTGCATTTTATGATATGATGTTATTCGTGCCCTATATTATTACTAACACAAATCTCGTCAAAATCCCCAAACAAACGATTAGTAGTTTGACTGATAGAGCGGCATCAGCGATGCAAATAACACTCCCCTCCACTCGGTCCTCGACTCCTCGACCTGTGTCCTCACTCCTCAGGCTCAGATGACTCGACTTGCCACGCCGAATGCACTACGCCGTGACGTGACACCACTGTATATTTCCAGCCTCCAGCCATACCCTTCGGGTTCCTACCTGCTGTCTTGATACTGTATCGAGCATTTAGCACACACACGCCTTCCATCACAGGTAAGCGGAAGCTGAACTTAAATTTAGATTATTAGCTGCTGTGATCCCTATGAATGCGAAGACCATAGCATTTAAAAAAAAATTTCGTTGTAGTTTACACATGTTTAAACCACAGCATTTACTCTATATGTAGTATGGCTCTAAAATTATGTGATATCTACAAATACCATGAACATGATGATTCGAGTGATGATAATATTTAGTATGCATGTAGTTAGTTTTTAGTAGTAGAGATTATATTATTTACTTAGTTATTCTATTTTTTCTTTCTGGCTTAGTACAGTATGTCCAAAATGTTAGGTTGGATTATTTAAGTTCCCCAGAAGCTAAGAGCATTAATATTTCATTTATTTCTGTACCCTATTTCTAAGCAATTTAAGGATATGTATTTCCCCATCAGCCTAAAGAAGAACATATTATTAAATGTAATTTTTTTAAATGCTCATGAGGCTTATTACTGCATTCTTTTGTTTTTGCAGTCCCGTCAATGCGGTCATGGCGAAACGGGTTAGAAAGCTCCCGTTTGGACTTACATGGAGAAGATATGCCTGACACTACTGTATGCCTAGTATGTAAGGACACACTGAAGTATAGTGGGAATACTTCAAATATATAAGCATTTGCGCACCAAGCATCCAATAGAATACACTCAGATTGAGGGAAAGACTCTGTGCCTGTGCAAGATACGACTGACAGGTTGCCCGGACGTCAGCTTTCTACAGTGCAACCTACTCTGCTTCAACAATTGACAGAACTCAGTCCTACAGAATGAATCTGCTAAAAAGGGACTTGATCACCTTTTAATAAAAAAGATTGTTCAAAATCTTCAGCCACTATCAAAAACTGAAGATAAAGGATTTAAGAGTTTCGTTTTATGGCCTAAATCCTCGGTATGGGGCTTCCTATCGCAGAGTGTTTTTGACGAGAACTCACCTACCATCTCTCTATGAACAAGAAGTTCATAAAATCATAAGAGCTGGAAAATGCAGGAAAAAATTGCAGTGACTACAGACCCTCTGGACATCCAGGCAAAAAAAGGCTTCCTCACTGTCACGGCACACTTCATTTCTTCTGATTATAATATGAGGTCTGTTGTATTAGAAACAGTCCCGAATGACAAACACCATACAGCAGAGAATATTGCAGAGGAAATGACACATATATGCAACAAGTGAAAATTCTAGATAAGATATGTTGTGCTATACCCGACAATGCTGCCAATATGATCTCAGCAATAAAGACACACATGAATTTACGCCATATTCCATGCTTTGCTCATACCCCTAAATTTAGTAGTTTCAAGATTCAATGAAGAGCACAAGAGAGATGCAAATATTGAAAACTAAATAAAAAAAAATTGTTATTTTTTCCCCCCATAGTGTCAAAAGCCTCTGATAACTGAGCCAGCTTCAACAACAGCACGGTGTTCAGGTTAAAAAGCTAATTCAAGATGTAGAGACCAGGGGGAACTCGACCTATCATATGTTGGAAAGCTTCGTACAGCAAAGTGATCTCGTCACTACTACACTTTTTCTTGCTAGGGAAAATATTGTGCCTTAGCAGTGATGAGCTTAACCCACAAAAAGGCAATAGCTGTATTACAGTATTTTGATTAGGGGAACAAAAGAATTGTCAGCAGAAAAATTTACATCTCTCTCGAAAGTTATCCCCATTGTAAGAGGATTTCAAGATTCACTGCAGTGTATTGATGACGACATGGTGTCCAGATGTAGTTTGTTTCCCCGTTATGGGCAGGAACTAAAAAAACAATTTAACGTAGTTTTTCCCACAGTAGAAGGGGTTTTCTTCATTGGGGGGAGCAAACCATCCTAGGACCCCCAGATTTAAAAAGCTTACTTTTGCAGATGTTTCTAACATCAAGGCCATAGAAAGCGTATATTAAGCGAATTTCGCCCGAAATATACAGTGATGCCCAAAACATTATCTGCGCCTTCTGTGGTTTTAGAATCGAAAACAACAGCAAAAGCAGGAAAAAAAAACGTTGTTTGGAAAGCTTTGATGCCAAAGCAGAGAAGACCTCACAGGTAACCTCACGTCCATCTACAGAGGCATGCATAGAGTTGCGGCGATATTTTGAAGAGCCAAAAGTTCCCAGATGTGAAGATCCACTTTCATGGTGGAAGAAAAAATCACAAATTTTCCCAAACCTTTCTGAACTGGTAAAAAAAATTCTTTGTGTACCAGCATCATCAGTCCCCTCTGAGAGACTTTTCTCCAAAGCAGGAGAATTAATATCGCAGAGGCGTAGCACTCTGAAAGACAAAAATGTCAACATGATTCTTTTTCTAAAAAAGAACATAGAGTAAGGTTAATGAATGCTACTCCTATTTAAGAGAGGACTGCTACACCTGTTAAATTAAGGAGAGGACTGCTACTCTTATTTTCATTAAGGAGAGGACTACTATTCCTATTTTTTCCGGAGAATTGATAAATTAACGAAAGGATTATTTGTTTTATATTGGTAGTTTCCTTATTTAAGAAATGAATTTATTGTTTCAATATGCTAGTCCCTTTTTTAAGGATGTTATATTTTTCTTTCTATAATTTCGTTTTACTATGAATAAGTTTTTTCGTTTGCATCCTTTAATATATATTTGAATTTTCATTCCATGATGTGATATGTACTGTGATTCTGTGGGTGTGAATCTACTTTAATAATATTGTATTGTATGAATTTTGTATTGTAAAGTATTTATTTGATGTGTAGTAAGGAGTAATGCCATATTTTTTCATAAATGAATTTGCATACAAAGTCATGTCCATTGTAATCGTCAAGACTACTCTATATTATACCTATACACAGTAGTCTTTGTAATCGTTAACAATATTTTCATATGAAGGATTAATCAAAAAATCTTTGTTGTACTCATTATGAACATAATAAATGTCAAATATAGTAATCACACTTTTCTTTATGTTCCTTTTTAATTTTTTGTATAAAAAAAATGTTTTGCATAGTATATTATAATATATATAAACTTTTAACAATAAATCCCAAAGCGGAGTAAGAATAACGATACTACACAAAAAACTACTATACTAACTGCTATTTCTACTACTACACTACTATAAAAATAAAATAATAATAAAAAAAATAAAAATAAAAATAATAAAAATGATAATGATTAAAAATTTTAATAGGTAATAAAAGTATGATAATAATAAAAGAGTAATATAAATATAATAATAATAATAAAATAAAAATGTAAAAATAATATAAAAATTAAAATAAAAAAATATGTCCAAAATGTAGTAAAACGTAGAAGGGATAGAATCGTAAAAGCTACCCCCAAATGGGAAACGAAACCTCCCTGCCAGCCCCCCGGGGCCCCCCGGCGAGAGGGAACGATGCCGGAATCGATACCGGGAAACGTTAAACAACAAAAACGTACCAAAACGTTAAGGGGACAAATCGATGCCGGAACGTTTCGCAGAAAAGATTCCGGCTCGATTCCGGGATCGATTTCCCCTCCCCGCATGGCGCCTGGAGGCTCAGGGAGCTTTTCGATTCCATTGCCGCTGCGCGTAGCTTTTACGATTCATACTGCCTTCTGCGCTGTACCTAATTTTTGAGCTATTATATTATTATTATTATTTTATAGTAGTAGAAAGTAGTATTCTCATTTTATGCTATTATTTATTATTTTATTATTAAATTATTATTATTATTATTATTATTATATTTTATTACTCTTATAATTAAAATTTTATTATTATATTATATAGTAGTCGTGCGAGTCGGTCTTGCCATGCGGCCGAGAGAGGAATCGTCCCGGTTACCAATCGATACCGGAATCGTTAAGCACATCGATGCCGGAATCGTTTTGGGCACAAAACCGATTCCGGCATCGATTCCGTTATCGATTCCCTCGCGCACTGGCGCCTGGAGGCTGGCAGGGAGTGTTTCCGATTCCATTGCGCGTAGCTTTTACGTTCATACTGCCTTCTGCCCTTGTTACCTACATTTTATGGAGCATATTTATTATTATTATTATTATTATTATTATTAAATTTATTAATTATTATTATTATCCTATTATAATTATTATTATTATTATTATTAGTATTAGTGGGTAGTAGTAGTAGTATTAGTATACTATTACTAGTTAGCTAGTTACTACCTATCTTTCCTTACGTATATCTGGAAAATATAATAAATATTTGTTTTAAATATTATTATACTTGTTATGAGATGAAAGGCTACCCTACAATAAGAAACACTATATAGTGAAACATTTTGTAATTAAATTTAGTCATAGTTTGTGGTGCTTTCGGCGACATAATGTACCGTTCCTGATGAGGGCTTGCAACTCGAGTCGGGGGTGACTCGGCTGAGGAAGGAGTGGACTCAGTGAGGAAATGACCGTGGTGGTTGAGTGAGGTCCCCCCGAGCCCCAGCCAGCTTCACTGGCACTCTCGTGCCGTCACGAGTTTTTTGGCCATCAAATGGCAAAAAACTCTCTACGCTGCCACTGTTCAGGTGTTTACTCAAATTACTATGTGAAATATCTGTGGAATCGTTTCCGAGGAATCGATTTTCCCTTGAGTGGAATCGATTCCCCTGCCTCTGTGGTGGAATCGTCCGGGAAACGATTCCGGAATCGATTCGCGCCCACCCCTACTCCCCTGTCGTCTGGTCGCCAACACCAGCCCTCCGCTGGTGTGATCAGACCTATCTCTTGTTCCTGGAATAAACTACCTACGGAAGATTGCTCGCTTCTCTTCTTGGATAACCTCCCCTCAACCACTCCGGTTCATCACTGCAACCAACGAGCACCACTACCCTTGGTGAATCAATGTTGTGAATCATTGATCAAACTATGTTTTTCTAAATGCTCTCATGCGTTTTGCAATAATAATTCCAATAATTTACCTACCACTGACGTTAGACTAACAGGTCGATAATTTGACTTTAGTCCTCTGTCTCCCTTCTTAAATATGGGGACTACATTTCCCTTCCTCCACAATAACGGCACATCGCCTATCTCAACCGATTTCCTAAAAATGTGCACTAACGACTCACTAACAACCTCTGCATTCTTTTATCACTCTGGGATACACTTCATCTGGTCCTGGCGACTTAAAATTCTTCATTTAATCTATACCCTATATATTCCGATGTTTTCCGACACCACCATTTGATATTGAAGAAAAAAAACTAGGGCCACCATCGTCTTCCTGAGAAAATTTTGGATCGTATTAGCATAAATCTGCAACAATAATATCAATTATAAGAAAATGACGGCTAAATAAAGTAGCGCATAAACATTTGTTCTTTCAACTCCTTAGTGGTCAGCTATTTATCCTTGTACTATTATATTAAACACGGTTCCTGAATCTACACACTTGCCTGATTATGTTGGTCTATGATACTTGCCGATGTGACAATATCTAGAGCAGTGGTTCTTAACCTGGGGTACCTGTACCACCAGGGGTACGAAACCTTACACCTGGGGCTACGAGACATGCTGACCAATAATTCAATGTCATATTTATAAGGAAGCTGGAATTATATATTTATAATTATTTTGTCTGTCAACAATAATTGTCTTAACCACCTGGAGTCCAGCGGTTCATCATTAAGTCATACTACAATATCTTGTAAAATCTATTAGTTCCCGTCATATGTGTTTTCTTATTTTACCGTTTCGTCAGGTTTTACCGTGGGGTACGGTTCATGTGTCTGTGCTCACACTGGCCACAGTGGGGGCGTATCGAATCAAATTCGAACTTTCGATACCACCTTTGTATAAAAGTATCGATATTTTTTTTCTTGGTACGAGTATTAGGGTACTAAAGAAGCATCCCAAAATATTTGTAAAATTATACAAAAAGAAAAAACAATGCCACATCCCAAAATATAGTTTTTACGTCTGGCAACTCCCTACGTCAGTGTGTGTGTGGTGTGTGTTTTCGGGGAATTTTAAAAAGGTGGGTGGTTGACTTTGCTACGATACTGAAAAACCGTTTGTAATGACCTGAAAATGAACCATCATTTGTGTTTGGGGGGGTTTTATGCCTTGTGTATTGATGTACTATCAGTGTGGGGAGAGATGGTATTGAGCCCCGCCCGCCACTTGCCGCCATAGACACGACAAGACGTGTTTACTAAAAAAATATTAGTAATATTTCATTATTATAAAAATTTTTTATTATTATTATTATTTTATTTTTTATTATTTTTTTATTATCATTTTTATATTTTTTATACAGGTATTATCAAAAAACCCATACTTTATGCAAAGTATTTGGGATCGGTATCGAACTTCCCATACCGAGCTGAAAAGTACTTATCGTTCGAAAAGAAAGTTGATCGCCCACCACTACTGGGCCCCTCCCAAAAATAACAGCAGACCAGGGAAAACCGGCCCGGGGCCCTGTGGAAGGTTCTGCCCCTCTCGTCATACTACAACGCGTGCGCACAGTTAAAGGGCGCCCCCCGGGTGACGAGTCCCTGGGGGGTGCTCTACCTGCTGCCTTGGTTTTGCCAGTTTCACTTTCAACGTTTTTCTGGGCCTGACCGCCACATGAGGGGGGTTTAGTTCGTGTTCGTGTTAGATTTTGCTGGTTAAAACTGTGTCTGTGATTCCTGTGAACCGCCGCTCCCCAGGGTTGTAGTGGCTGCCCGGAGGTCCTTGTTTGTTTACCCGTGCTCAACTTGTTGCAGATTCATTCTGTCGCTCTTAGCGTCCCTTGGGTGGGCGGAGGCGAACCCCCCGCTGGGCCTGGCATAGGCATGACGCAAGGGGGCCCTCAGAGGGGTAGTTTAAAAGGTAGCAAACACCAAAGGGGGGGAAACCTGCTGTTAGGGACAGGCGAGACCCCCACGGGGGAGCTCCCCTTGTTCCTGCGACGCTCATGGGGTTTTCATGTCCCACCCTGGGGTGGTAGCTGTAGGCAGGTTTTTGTGTTGCAGTTTGATTTGGTCTTGGTTTTTTTTTTT
>JACEEZ010024230.1:2500-49750 GCA_016584305.1 Chionoecetes opilio
TTTAAAATTTCTTATGCCTGTTGGCTATAATGTGTTGACTGTTGATGGTATAAGTGTTACCAGATAGATTAACAGCAAAATAGGTAACAGGTAAAATGCATGAAAGATCAGGTGTTAAAAAAGAGGAAGGTCAGCTGATACAAAACATAAAAAGAAAGTGAGACAGGACAGGTGTGGCACAATAGGACGGTGTAGAAAAGGACAGGTTGTGTGCATCGAAGGACAGGTGTCTGTGCAATAGAAGGACAGGTGTGTGCAGTGTTATAACAAACGCTGTGGGTCTTACAGGTGGAGGGATGTAGCAACGTGTCGGTATGTCATAACGTGACCCTTCACTACCCGCTCTTCCTGAGTGAAAACAGGCGGACCCCGGACACCACGCCGGAGCTCAAGGTGAGAGAGAGAGAGAGAGACGAGAGAGAGGAGAGACGAGATGAGGATGGAGCCGAAGATGAGAGAGAGAGAGAGAGAGGAAGGGCTAAGAACATTTTTCTTGAGAGAAAGAAAGGCCTAGAACATTTGAGAAGAGAGGAGAGATGGTGAGAGAGAGAGAGACGAGAGAGAGAGAGGAGAGAGAAGCGGAGAGTAGAGATACGAGAGAGACTGAAGAGAGAGAAAGGCTAAGAACATTTTTGAGAGAGGAAGAGAGAAATGGCTAAGAGCATTTTTTAGAGAGAGAGATAGAGAGGAAGGGCTAAGTACATTTCTTTGACTCCTAATTTTTCATCACTGTTTTTACGTATATGCCACCGCATCAGATAAAATAATTCGTCTTATACCGTTTATTCTCCTGCTTCCCCCATCATCCCAGTCCATATCCTTATCCGAACGTGAATACCCATATCCACCTCTCTCGCCCTAGGTCTCCGTTTATTTTCCCTTATTTGCCTTTTTCCTTAAGCCTTAAATCCCTTTATCCTCACCTCACCACCGTTTATCCCTCCGTCGCGCCACCTCCCTCGCGTGTCCCCAATGAGAGGTTTATGGAACTGTCGCCGATAGGAACTGTCGCCGAAGCATCAAACGAGAACTGTCGCCGACAGTGGAACGCTCGCCGACGCGGAAATTCCGGCGACAGTTCATTTGATAGATGTAAAGGAAGAGTAAAGGGTTTATGGAACTGTCTTCTATGGAAGACTATTGAAGAGTCTATCCCCAACCCAGACGAAGACCCATGCTCGGGGAAGTCTAGCGTTTCAAATGTGGGATTTCTACAATTGACAAGTTGACGCGATCAGTAGCCGTCGAGCTGTCCTGCCTACCGTTTCTTTTTTTCACTATCAAAGGATATTTACTAGTATTTACAGGATTTTTCTTACTATGCTGATTATAATTAGTATTATAAGGATCTTTCCTTGTATGAGAGGCTTATAGTATCATTATCTCGGCTCTCTCTCGTACAAATCAGCCAAGTGATGCGCTCGAAGCGGTAGAGGTCACAAGAAGAAGATCACGCCAAGTGGAAGTGTTGAGGAATTTAGGCGGAAATTAATATATCTTTCTATACCGCCCCCGAATCTCTCCTCACCTAGTATATTGAATATGTTGATTGTCGGCATAAGGGTTGGGTTAGATGAGGATGTGAGGGTATTATTAGTAAGTTGATATCAAAAGAATAACTTGGCACTACTTCAAAGTGTGTGGAGCGGCGGTGATAAGGCCAGGCGTAACGGGGAGGGGCCGTGACCTACCGCCCGGTGCCCACAACCACTTGAGTCAAGAACATAGGAAACTACAAAGAGGCCGTAGTTTACGTAAACTGGTAGTCCTCAACCAAATGTAAGATACATTCTACATCAACATTCATCCCAAGCATATTTTCGAAGACAACAATATAGTATTTTTCGATTTTAATGGCCATTAAGTTCTCAGATGCCAGGACCACAGAATTTGTAATGAATGGTGGTCAACTAAGAGGTTTGGCAGGGACTATCTGACCACAGTATTCTCAACCTGGGGGGAAACTTCCCCTGGGGGGAAATCAGGATTCTAGGGGGAAGGAAATTTATCCCGAGGGACACTATAAATTACTACAGTAGATAACAAAGTTAAAGTCGCCAGGACAATTCTTTTTTCTGTTTACAGACGTGCGGTTGGCGTTAAAATAGTTACATTTCTACATCATATTCAGGAAAGTTAGAAGGGGCTATCTGAAAGGTCTGTGCATTTTTTGTCTTCATCTGTGTTCATATATGGATATAAATGAACAAATGACAAAAAGATCTACAAAGTGGCATACCAACGTTATCTAGATTCGCCCATCTAGTGTTTATTTACGAGTGTCGTACCGCTGTCGTCGTCGCCCGACCCCCCCCCAAAAAAATGCGTAGCGAAATTGAAACCGTCTCTACTTGCAGATACAAAGCATATAAAACAAAACGCTGAACAGGGTAGATATACAGTCATTATATAACTACTGTGTATTCATCTTCAGTGGCACATTCAAAAATCAGTAATGATGCTATATCGTAATATATGGCGCCTGGGGACATAACTGCAGGTGGCGAATTTACGGTTATCTACGGTAGCATTTAGTCGACAGCAAAAAATCTCTGAGTTCATATTTCAGCTAGTGACTTCTTTTTTCTTTAAGTGTTATATACATGAGAGAGGATAGTGTCTGTATTACGAATATAAAATAAGTACTTGTTATTAAGCAAGTAATTTTTGTGTTTGGCTACTTTTTTTCTTCACCACATGAAGGTGGGAAATCCGGATGGTGAACATGGGGGAAGGGGGAAACAACAGAACAAAGGTTGGGAACACACTGATCTAACATAAATAAAGACAGAATGCGACCATAACTACGTCCCACGGTTTGTTTACATCGGTGCATTGTGGGGATAAAGTCGGGGATCCCGCGGGGGACCTAAGAGGGGAAAACTACGTCTATGGAGAATGTCGAGTTATTTTGCGCGAAATTGATATTTCCAGGTGCTATATTACGTGCTCTGTTCTCGCATGACAACACTAAGAGAAGAACTGAGGTAATGCTGATGTGCAGAGGGCTTCTAACCAAGAAAAACAGAGTCATAACCGAGCTTGTCAAAGGTAAGCAACTGGTAGCGTAGTAATGTGTCCCTACCACTTGCTACTTCCTAATGAGACTCTGCTGTGGCCTGTCTTTCCTAGGTTTAGAAGCCTTTGCTCATCAACCATCACCTCAGGTCTTCTCTATGAGTGTCAGCGAGCACGGAAATATAGCACGGGAATATCAATTCGCCAAAACAAACGTCCTCGAATTATTTTAATCGTCGTAGTCTTATCTTTGTAGGTGACATATCATGTTATGTAGTCATTAAAATACCTTATAATTGAGTTCCTTTTGTTCCTTTTCGCTCATAATAATAGTGTACATCATAGTTAAGTGTTACTTGACGAGCCAATGAATAATCTTGAGTCTACACCACATCACACCTCTTGCTTTGATTTATCTTATTACTCCATCCATAAAAAGTGCTAACCACGGTGACATATACCCATCCTTGCTCATGGTACTGGTACTGTCGTCTACCGATATTTTATCCTACACCAAAATCGGGAAAACTCGCCTCGGTAATGTGTGTTAGGTAGATTTTGCTTGATTTATATTATACTCCATCCATAAAAAGTTGCATAACCACGGTGACATTACCCATCTTGCCTCATGGTCCCTGGTACTCTCGTCCTACCGAAATGCTCGTCCCTACACAAATCGGTGAAAACTCGCCGACGGTAAATAGGTAGGTTAGGTAAGGTCAGGTTTAGAGTTAGGTATTCATAATCACAGGTAAAAGTATTAGTTAATATATAAATAAATAGTATATCATATACTCCCACTCCATACACACTCTTTAACCCTTCATATACATCCCACATTCCCTCCCCAAGTCTACTCTGTCATATGCTTTGGTATTAGTCCAGATGAACATCGAACTCACTTTGTGGAGAAATACTTTTGTCTGGTGGTTTGTTATGTTGTGTTGAATGAATCTGCATAACTTTCTGTCGCAATTTTATATTTTTTGATATTATATGATTTTTTTTTATGGTAAGTATTTTTTTATTTTTTTTTTATTTTAGTTAGGTAAAGGTTAGGGTAGGTATTGGGTTAGGTTAGGTTCGGTTTAGGTTCAATTTGTCTTTTTGTCCCATTTTGCAAAAAAAAAAAAAAAAAAAATAATTGCGACAGAAACGGTTAGGCAGATTCATTCAAAACACACCAGAAAAAAATAGTTTGTTTCGGCCACCAAAGTGAGTCGGTGTTCCTCTGGATATATCTATGCTTCTCTAAATCCAGAATGTAGCTACATCTTCTTGTATTTTGCTAACATTGTCTTAATTATCATTCGCATATCTAAGATCTGATCTACACACCTCCCAGTTCTAAATCTGCATTGCTCCTCACTAATTACCTGCCATTTGTGATTTTTTGTACTATTCCAATTATGATTTTTACAATCCAGTTTGCCTAATCACTGTGGAGCACATGATGGACTCAATGAAGATAAATATAAGGCAACCTGTTTATGCGACATGCCAATCTAGCTAATCACAGCCCCTGGAATTATACCACATTACCACAGCTTAGGTAACCAGCTTAAGGTACCTAACGGTAACCTAATAACCATTTACCGTCGGCGAGTTTCCCGATTTTGTGTGGAGGGACGAGCAATTCGGTAGACGAGAGACCAGGTACCAGAGGCAAGGATGGGTAATGTCACGTGGTTATGCAACTTGTTTAGGATGGAGTAATAAGAAAATCAAAAGACAAAAATCTAACCTAACCATAACCGTCGAGAGTTTCCCGATTTGTGTAGCGAAAAAAAATATCGGTTAGACGACAGTACCAGGTACCATGAGGTAAGGATGGGTAAGTACCCCGTCGGTATGCAAATTGGTTATGGATGGAGTGGTTACCCGGTCCATTGCGCCCACAACGTCAATCGCCACAAGAACTTTCGCCCACATGGAAGAGTCAAGTTAGCCCACTCTAAAGTCCATTCGACCACAGATCCATGTCACAGAGTCAAGTAACTATATCTTCCCTCTGGCAGAAATGGAATGAACCAGTACCAGCTAACCTTGGGCGAAATGACGGTTAAATTCTATGTTTGCCCCATACTCTCCCACTTCACCCAAACAGTTTGGGACCTGTGGGAATCAGGAGTTTTCGGTGTGGGCGAACAATTATGCGTCGGAAACAAGTATTAAAGAGTTGTGAGGGGGGGGGGGGGGTAAAATCCCTAGATCTAGGGTTAATTTCCTATATCCTAGAGAAATTGCCAACCAAAATAAAACCTAAAAAAAAAAAACACCTACCAAAATTAACCTACCCTAGCAGGGGCTTGCCCACCGATAACCTACCTAACAAATCTAACCTAAGCTAAACCTTAACCTAACAAATCTAAACCTATGCTAACCTAACAAATCTAACAAACCTAAACCAACCTAAACTACCCAAAATCTAAACCTACCCTAACCTAACCTAAAAAAATCTAACCTAACCTCCTAATGGGGGGGTTGGGGGGGTTCCCTCGACACACTAAACAAATATACTAACAACTAGCTCCTAGGACTCCATAGGGTGGGCGAAATGACTCCATAGTGTGGGCGAATGGAAATGTGGGCGAAAGAAATGGACCTCCATGGTGTGGCGAAAGATACACAGTGATGCACAGAGAAAGAGGCACAGTGTGGCACGGGGCTTTTAAAAGCACAAGCACGTCCACCCAACGTGAACAGGAGAGGGATTAACTTGTGGGCGCAGGTTGGCTGACGTACCTTCCTCTGGCTGGATTTTAATAGACACTATAAAGACACTAAAGACACTAATAGACACTTATAAAAAGTCTATTGATCTTGCGTCACCTCAACACAGCACGTGACGCGGAAGCCAAATCCACTTTAGTCGAGTACCTACGCAGTAACGCCATGATAGACCCCGGTAAAAATTTAGTTGACTGTGCAAGATTCGCAGATGAGTATTTTTTTTTTTTTTTGCTTGATATGGTGATGCTTTTCCGCTGACCGTAGATAACATGAAGTCGCCAGTTCTAGTTTCATTGTTATGTTACAGACGTTGTGGTGGCGTACTTATTACATTCTACATCCAGATTTCAGGAAAGTTAGAAGGGGCTATCTGCAAGGTCTGTGTCATTTTCGTGTCTTCATCTTGTGTCATATTAGGGCTATAAATGAACAAAGTACAAAAAATAAAAACGAGTGGCGACCCACTATACCTACCTACTACAGTAAAGTCGCCAGCTAGTATTTTAACCCAACAGTTGAGTCGCCACTGGGGAAATCAGGGAAATTAGAGGTAAAGTAAAACAAGTCTCGAGTATATATTAGCTGCGGAAGATGCTTGGATATATAAAAATTCGCTGCAACGTGAAAACAAATTCTATTCGAATTTGAAAAGATCTGGCAAGTTTTGTGTCCTGTCGCCCCGAAAGGTGATCAGCTGCTGGCTGTCGTGTTCGTGCGAAGAAAAACACGTGAGAAGCAAAAATGCGCAACAGTTATATGCAGATACAAAGCATAAAAACAACGCGTGAAACAGGGTAGATTATACAGTATGATATAAAACTCCTGTGTAACATCTTCAGTGGCACATAAAACTCAGTAGGTGATGCTATAATTCGTACTATTTGGCGCCTGCGACTTCACTGCAGCCGTGGCGACATTCCCTGTTATCATACGGATCGAGGATAGTTTTTCCTGTGCAAACCTACGTATTTTTTTGCAATTCGATAATGATGACAAATCTAAAATACACTTCTTAGACATTTGACGGAGGAAAAAAAAAACCACGCTCCAGTTGTAAAGCATCAAATAATAGCTAATCAAAACATTTTAAACTAAACTACTCTAGCGTTATAAAACTAACCCTCAAAGTAACATAAACAACCAGATTGTTTGTTTGCACATTTCAGTGTTACTGGCACATCGTTTGTGACTGTAGAAAACAAAGAAAGGTAAAAATACTTGAATCCAGACCCAGGTCATGTTCAATTCAGCCTCGACGACAACTGCGGCAGACAGAATGACTACCGGGATGTCGTTTGCGTGGGTTTTGAAAGACGGTTATAGAGACGGATGAAAATGTATGCGTATATGGCAGGGCCTGAAATGATGTGAATATAATGAAGTGATAATGTGACAACCAGAATTTAGAGATTTTGTGGAACTGAATGCTAATATTGCGTGGGAGTGATATTGGATGATTGATTGATTTAAGCCACAAAAGGTGGAAATTGCCAGACATCAGAGTCACAATGGCCACTATGGCAAAGCATAAAAAAGTGAAGAGGTTATAGAGAAAGAGTGAAACGGTGACGGGGAGTGCACATGATTGGATTATGGATTCTTATTACTCGGAAGAATATTAATGAATTCTGTATTGAAGCAGTAATGATTAGTGTAGGAATATGATTGGAATAGAGATTATGTTCTCGATGCCCAGGTGGTGATGATTGCGCAGTGTATACCAAGGTTGCCGTTCAGGTGGCAAGGTTGGTAGAGACGTGAGTTACGCAATGTGCAGCGGTCCTGGGCATTCGGTCAGCGGTTCGAGTCCGCCTAGTTCGGCTGACGTGGCGGCGCTTGTATAGTCAATAACCTTGTAGTGTACTTGCCAAGTGTCTAGATAGGATTGAAAATCTTTATCTGTACACCCAAGGTTACAGAGCAGTATTTGTGCGTGGGGAATAATGATAGGAGTGTGTGGCAACTGCATCCCGTGCGCGGGTGACTGAATGAATATACAAGCCCAGGTGTGCGGGAAACCCTAAATTGGACCCATTTACTCTACTCTGGATGTAACGATCGATTGGAAAATCTGCAAGACTCATATAGTAGGGCAGGTGATGTTGAATTTCGTGTGAACAGATTTTTGATGATGCAGCCATTTGAAGTGTGAGGGAAATTGGTGCGCCCTTAACGACCGGGCGCCATCTGTGACGTTAACACAACATAGGGTTTGTCAAGCGGCCGCAGGGGCCCGATCCACAGTAACATAACTTGTGATTACCCCTACTACCGCAAGGTGGCCAATATCCTCCTTCAAGTTGTGTGGTAGGTTTCACTGTTTGGAATATATAAAGTTGTAGTTGATAAGGAAGAAAGTATTGACAGGGACAAGTGACCCATGACAACAGGCAATTGATGACTTTAGGCATCGGCAACTCCTTACAAAGAGCTCAAAATGAACCTACCATGACATGTAGCCTACAGCTAGAAGAATATACGAACTCATAGAAGAACAGGTAGAATGAGAGCGCCCTTCCACCTGCCACACACCACCACACATAAGAAGTAAGCAAGTGGTAGGGGACACATTACGTACATACAGTTGATTACCTTTTTGACGAGGCTCTGTATGACTCTGTTTTCCTTGGTTTAGAGCCTCTGCACATCAGCATTACCTCAGGTCTTCTCTTTGTGTTGTCAGCGAGAACAGAGCCAGTAATATAGCACCTGAATATCCAAATTTCGGCGCAAATAAACTCGAAATTTTTTTTTTTTTTTTTTCTTTCCAAATTTTCGGCCCCCCCCCCCGTAGTTTTCCTTCATAGGTCCACCCGCGGCGACCCCGACTTATCCCCACAATGCACCGATGTAAAAACAAACGTGAGAATTAGGGTAGGGTCCTTCCATGGAAATAGGACAAATTTAATGAAAAAAGGACATCAAATCTCACCCACTCATTACTCACAACCCATACCTCACACTCATTCCTCACACAATCCATCCTCACCACTCATTATTTCACACTCCATACCTCACCACTCATTACTCAACATCCATACCTCACCACTCATTACTCCCACACCATACCTCACCACTTCATTACTCCCACACACATTACCCATCACTCATTACTCACAAATCCATTACCTCACCAGTCATTACTCACACATCCATACCCACCACTATTACTCACAAATCCATACCTCACCAGTCATTAATCACAAATCCATACATCATGTCATACCAAATCCATACGTAGCCACATGTTTTTTATTAATAATTTGATGAATCGAGTTTCTTATTTATTTTATCTATTTATTATCATCGGGGGACCCCTAAATGCCCGGGGCCTGAGGCTGCAGCCTCATTAATTCTCAATGTAACTCCGCCACTGGGCATGGTGCACCAATGGTCTTGTCCACGCGAGTTTTTTGTCGGACTCGCAATCGGCAGTTTCACACTCCCGGTAGCGAGCTTGGATGCTAGAAATACCGATATCTTTGGGTAATGTAGGCCTCACACACAACACACACACATCCACTTGCTCAAGGGGACAGTTAATTTATCAGTGAAAAAATCCACGGTAATGCAGTGGGACCGGGATCGAACTCCGGACGACCGATTGGTTTGCAGATGACGCTGTAAACCACCGAGCTGTCCAGGTGTGTGTGTGTGTGGTGTGTGTGTGTGTGTATTCGTATTTTCAATCATAAAGGAATTGGCCAAGTGCATTTTTTTTTTTTTTTTTTAGTTATTATGTAAATTCCTAATGGATCACCTGAAGATCCGTCACCCGAGAGTTTTGGCCAGTGGTGACGGATCTTCAGGCTGGGATATCCTGGGTGACGTTCTTCAGGTGGTGAATCCTGGGGTGACGGTTCTTTAGGTGGGGGCACCGACCTGTCAGATTCAACTTCCAAGTGAGGTCAGGTCAAATGGGTAAAAAGGGAGGAGTCAGGACCCTCAGTCAAGTAGGACTATATAGGAAGTAAGTGGGCCTAAAAATAATAGTCATAGGAGTCAGTGGACCTTGCACGGCAATAATTCCAAACCATAGCGTCCTACCACTGTTGTGTGGGGATTCCACTAAGGTTATTCGGTGGGGCTTCAAACAAAACAGACTTTAAAAGCGTGAAGTTAAGTGTGATACTTGTGATAACCTGGATGAATTGGACAATATACTCCAGATCGAAGGATGGTTCTGTGGGAAAGCCCAAACAAAAGACTGCCTTGAAGTATAATCACTAAGCTATCCCTATATGAAATGGATCTTTTATTTTTGCTGTTATCGGAATTTCAGGAAGAATATGCATTTCTCGAAGATGCATAACACAAAGGGAATAATTTGGTATCTTAATTTATAAAAGTTATATTCAATGTCGGGCTGGGGGGGTGACGGCTCCAGGTGGGGAAATCCTGGGTTGACGGTTCTTCAGGTGGACATTCTGGGGGTTGAGAATCTTAGGGAATCCATCATATAAAGGCTTGGGGGTCGATGATATTCGAACTGGATTTCAGACAAGGGTCTGGCGATGTGTTGTGTATGTGTGTGTGTGTTGGATAATATATATATAGAGAGAGAGAGAGAGAGAGATATTTTATATCACTGTATATATATATATTTATTCCGAGATATATATTATTATATGTATGTATATATATATATAGGTATATATATATATAAATATTATATTAAAAATAATATATGGATAGGTTATCATTTTTTTAAATATATATATATATAGAAGATATATATAGATATATATATAGAGATAGATATATATATGTGTATATATATAGCTATATATATATATGGATGTATGTATATCTATATATATATATTTTTTTCTATCCTCCTCTCTCTCTCCTCTCTTCTCCTCTCTCTCTCTCCTCTCTCTCTCGCTCTCTCTCTCTCTCTCTCTCTTCTCTCTCTCTCTATCTATTGGTGTGTGTGTGTGTGTGTGTGTATTATATATATAGATATAATATATATATATATATAGTTATCTAATATATATATTATATAATATATATTCATATCTCTCTCTCTCCTCTCTCTCTCTCTCTCTCTTCGCTCTCTCTCTCTCTCTCTCTGTCTCTCTCTCTCGCTTCTCTCGCTCTCTCTCTCTCTCTCTCTCTCATCTCTCTCTCTATCCTGGTGGGGGGTGTTGTATATATATATATACCATTATATATATTATATATATATACTATATATAGATATATAATATATCCACATACATACACACACCAGACCCCTTCTGGAAAATTCCAGTTCGGCTATCGGACCCCCAAGCATTATTATGATTACATAAATAAACTTAAAATAAATAAATACGTACGACTAACGTAGATAACCTAAAGGCGCCCCCGCACTAATTCGCCAGGCGCCATATATGCGAATTATAGCATCAGTATTGATTGTAGTCCATGAGATGATACAAGAGTGTATATGACTACCCTATTCTACCCTGTTCAGCTTGTGTTTTATGCCGTATCTGCAAGTATATACGGTGTTTCAAATTTTGCTACTCGTTGGTTTTTCGGCACACGACGACGGTGGGAGACCACTCCCAGTGGACTCCACAGTGGGGGGAAGGGCGGGTAGGATATCTTCCGCGCTAATCTCCCAAGGAGGCGGCGTCAGGAGGAGGCTCGTAGACAACTGTACATTGTATATTTCTCCATTTCAAAGTCTTTGCATAGTTCAAGTTATTGCTGTGGAAGCTTCATATATATCTTATGTTCGTGGCTCCTATACGTCTGTCTCGAACAAGGATGAAATAGAGGAGGAAAGGATGGAATGAGCAGAGAAGGAGAGATTAAGGAGAGGGAGGTGGAAGATGTCTTCAAGACACTAGGGCCGTCCTTACTATTGCGATCGCCTTGCGTTCCCGCTTGCGATGCTGCGCCAGGTCAAGTCTCCAAGGGCGGGATTTCCGGAAAGGCGGTGGTGGACAACTTTACAAGTATATTTCTCCCATTGAAAGCCTTTGATAGTTCAAATTATTGCTGGTATTTAATCCCTGAATGCAAAAACATGATTAAAAGCTTATTAAATGATATATTGGGTACTGTAATATCAAGATCAAGAACTAGAACTGTCGCCGACAATTGGAACTCCCGCCGACGTGAAAAATTGGAACAGTCGCCGATATCGGCGACAGTTCCAGGTACCCAATGAGAGTGCAGATGTGTTTGCCGAGGGGGCGTGGGTCACTGCCGGGCCAGGTAAACAAGGGGACATGACTCACTCCCCTCCCCTCCCCTCGTCCTATATAATGTTGATCGATGGAACATGATAAGAGAGTGTAAGCAGGAGAGAGAGAGAAAAAGAAAAAGATAAACAAGAAAGGACAGAAACAACACAAAAAGAGAAATATTGAAATCAAGACAAAACAAAGAACCAGACAACGACAGACAGACAAAAAACACAGACAAAACCGGAGAAAAGAACAGAACAACGAGAGAGAGAGAGAGAGAGAGAGAGGAGAGAGAAGGGGAGAGAGAGAGAGAGAGAGAGAACTTGTGCGTTTGTTCTTCCCGCAGTGCCTAGTAATTGTCTTTATTTCATCTCATTTTCATCATCTTCCCGTCCATAGGTTTACTTCGAGGTGAACGGCACGCGACAACTCCTGAAGGAGGAAAAGAAGCAAGGAGAATGGAGCACCCGGAGCCTCCACGTGCCTGTGCTTGACATCTCCTCGGTGAGTGGTGCCGCCGATCAGCACAGATGATGTTGTTGGGGTGTTGCCTTCCTGTAACGGCAGCCCATTTGTTTTGTTTTCTGGTTTCTATTAGTTTGTTTTATTTTGTTATTGCTGCGTTTGTTACTGTTGCTGCTGCTTTATAATGTTTTTCTTTTGTTCCACATCGACAACAATGTCCTCTTTAATTGTTTCCTCTTGTTTGGCCTGCTTTTTGTTGAACAGAAGGAATGTTTCAAAAATATTTTCCTGATAGGGTTGTTGTAGGCTTGGACATGTGTTCCTCTGTTCCTGTAGTCCTGGACAGTAGAGGAGGAAATGTTGCAGGTCGGGGAACACCTTGTCTTTGGTGCCCCGAGTGTGCCAAGGGTCTCGGGAAATAATGTACCGGGTATAGCGTGGACCATTGCTATACCGGCATACTAACAGGAACAGGAGGGTTGCCTAATAAGAGTATACGGTCACCATGTACAGTACAATAATGGTGTGTTATGGTTAATAGTCTGTAATAATTATAATTGTTTAGAGACTTGAAAGCTTTTGCAGTTCAATAAGGCTGCAGAAGAAGTAAATAACCATATTCCTGATTTAACAAAAGTGACAGTGTGAGTCTGTTTGCTTAGGACTAATTCATTGTACACTGCAGCAATGGCATTTTTATATATACTTACATATCTTTCTTGTGTCTCCAGATACTGTTTGAAGGATGGGTCAAGCGGGACGGTGACTTGATTGCTCTAAGTAACGTGGACACATTGCACGTCAGGAATGAGCCTTTGGACGAGGGTGACCAGTTGACGCTCACCACTAAGGGGGAGCCCAACATACCAGAGGACTTACCTTCAACACCTCCAACTGAACAAGACAGGACGCAAGGTCGACCAGCATCGGAGGTTTTCCCAGCGCCAGACATGGAAGATCAAGCAAACAACAAAAACAACACTCCAATAACTGCACCTCCTACAGGCACCCAAGGCGACCAGTCATCCACAGCAAACCCATCACAAGTACTGCTGGGGAAGAGATGAAACCAGGTGACGTAAACGGAGGTCCCTCTTGACCCGTCTGATCTCGAGGCTCGGACCGACAGCCCAGTGAACGAAACAAGAACGAGTGAACAGATGACCGGAGGCCTGGATGCTGTAGCCCTGAACTCATCCATGCCAGGTGGTGATGACATGACCTTGAGTGACAATGATGCTGATTACTTTACTTCCCGGACGACGAGTGGCGGGGGTAAGAGTGGACCAGATGACGAGGCATCAACGACACCTCCTGTGATGAACGCCGAGGCAAACACGTCAGAAAACAAGCCTGAAACCGTGATGGGCACCAATGAAAATGTAAACAACAGCAGCTCTTTATCCATTCCTGGCGTGACCCCAGACGCCTTGCAGATAAACGCGAACACCACCACCACACTCCCTGCCGGCGGTGCCACAAACGGTCCCGCGAGCAGCTCTGGGATGTCTGGGAACAGCAATGCAACTGAGGGACAAGATGTTTCTACAACTGTGCAAAGGAGTGACGAGTTAACCTCAGGGACAACGCTCGTAGCACCCCAGCCTAACGAAACGTCAAATATTGTTACATCACCCACAGGCGTGACAATTTCCATCGCACAAGAGTCCACGACCCTGCCATCGGCCGCCGGCAACAACACGGAGGCGGTGACGGCGGTGCCCGTGTCCAACACCTCATGGCAGGTGTTCCAAGTGTTCCTCGTGCTGTGCGTCCTGGGTCTGCTCGCACTCGGTCTCCTGTACTGGAAGAAGAAGCGGCGACAGGACGACGAGATCCGGTGTTCACGCGACACACCGACTACCCCAACCCGACCTTCAGCATGGAGGACGCCGCCAACTTCATGACGCGCGGCCGCCGCAACACCTACAAGACCATCGAGTAGACGTGGGTGAAGAGGCACGTGCCCGGCGGCCACGGCCTCCTCGCTGCCTTGACTGATGCACTGTACTACTACACTGTGCTGCTGTGATATAACTAGACGGACAACTTAGTGAATAGTTTGTGTGAAACTTGAGTCTGGGGACTTGAATTCGTCGTTATGTTAGAAAACCAGAATATACGAGTATGTTGTGCGAGCAAGAATTTGTGTGCGGTGTTATTCAAACCAATGAAGTTTTGTGTGTGTGAATGAGTGACAGGGTTACCTCTTAGCCACGTGCTGCAGTGCCTCGGGCATGCCGGGGGATCTGGGAAATAAGGATTACTTGCATACCTTCCTTTCAATGACCCTCCACTACGTGCTTAAGTCAGCTACCAAGACTCCTAACTAATTATCGGACCTTGGTTGCAGATAAGATTGAGGTGACGATGCTGTCCAACATTACTTGCGTGTTTGTCCCTATGAGTGAGGGGATCTGAGGCAAATATTCTACATGTATGATATAAAATATATATATATGAACTACCACATGTAGGTCTCGCGGCCTCTTGTAGCTTCCTTATTTTCTTATGTTCTTATATCCTCACAGGCACTCGTCACCCCATAGTGTATAGGGTGTTTGAAATCCATGAGTTTAAACACCAGGACGATGAACGCAGCCTAACAAGGTATACATGCATGTATTCCCATCAGCTGTACCTTTTACTAAATTATCTATTCTATTTGAAACCATTTTTCATATTTGCAAACATGGCATCAAGTCCCTTGCAGCCCCACCCCTGGAGGATAGCCAGGGCCGGCATCCCAGTCACAGATGGGTGGTGTCCTTGTCGCCATGGCTGTATACATGTGCAGTGGTGCCTGATTGTCTCTTTGTAATTTTCCTGAAGAGTAAAGGGAGGCTGCCATGTACTTATCAATGAACGGTGGTAATGGGTGTCCACGTGTGGGGTTGTTCTTCCAGGTACGATATCAAAAGCATTGCCTGCCTGGTGAGAGCGATACATTTTGCCTTTCATGTCTTCTTGTGGGTCACTTACCGCTGCAATGATGAATGATCTCGGTCATTATATTCTGTCTTATGATGACTGACGTGACCAACCTGTTGATGCAGACTCGTGTTTCCTGTGTGCTTGTATCTGTCTTCTTTATCCTCTCAACAGACAGTCATGACAGACAACCTAACCAATAGATCGAGGCATTGAACTGCTGAATGATAAACTGTGCCATCTACATTATCAAGCAAAGTGCATCGCTCATACAGTTTAACTAAATCGTTTAATCACATGCGTGTTGAATATGACTCATAAAGAACAGTACGTCGTTAATGTTAACAGCTCACATTTAAGAGAGCCTATAAAGAAGTCGTGAAAATGCACGCTGCAGCATCGATACTTACAACTGTACTGAACCTGATGTGTTATTGTTTCAGATCCTTTATGTCTGAACTATTGCAGGTTTGTAAACATCGAAATAAAGAAGGCCAAACCACATCTGACACTCATCCTTTTTTTATGACTGAATAGCATGGAGGTACTAAGTTATTTGGTCTAGATTAGTGAGTTTATATTTAATTTGAACATGTTGGTACTCCTGACGCGGGGATCCTCGAGTGACGAGACCGAGTGATCCGAGACTCAAGTTTCAAGTTTATTTAGAAATTTGGGGGGAAATTACAAAGAGGGGGGGAACAAGGATACAAAGTTTAGAAATATATAAATACAGAAAAAGAATAAAAGGTGTCGGGCGGTCCGACTTGCTGTTGTTCACAAGTTGGTGATAACACATAATATTATAATATACATAATATATAACACAATATACAACATACATAATAAGACATAATATATAATGAAAGAAGCAGCAAAAATATAGAGAACAGAATAGAGTAGTTATACCAAGATTGATTTTGGAAAAACAACATAATAGGCAGAAAAACAAAGTATAATACACAGAAACATATAGCATAATAGACAGAGCATACATACATAATATATAATAAAAGAAGCAGCAACAGTATAGAGAACATAATAGAGTCGTTATACCAAGTTTACAAGTTTTTTTTAGAAAAAGGTGGACTGAGCTATGGGCGATTGCGAAAAGCAGCACTGATTGGTCCGAATTCGTGAGGCTAGGCTCACACCTCGTACTGGGTTGGGAGCGGACGTGGCTTTGAGAAGGCGCTCAACCTACACTACCAACACCTGACTTCGGTACGACGGGTCTAATCTGCTTGATGCAGGCTCACTTCATGAACAGCGTGAACCCCGGCACATTCCAGGGGCTACATTCAGAGAGGCTAACTTCCGGTCTTCACGACCTAGCGACTTCCAACAGCTGTTTTGGGCAACTTTTGGCATTCTGCAGGCACATTGATGACGTACTTAAAGACGTTGAGCTGTCAAAATCACGCAACTGCCTCCAGGCAGTTGTAGAGCACGCAATATATATAAAAATACTCATAAATTGAGTATATATGATGTTTTCTGACTCAAGAACTGAACAGGGCAAGTATACAAATGAAATTAGGCCATATTACAATGCCATCCGCTCGTGATGAGTTTGTTATGAGGTGATGAGCCGAGTGGCGAACGGTGGCATCTGACCATGACTCACCACACAGCTCCGCGACAGACAAGGTATTTTCCTCCTCATCCTTCTTCCTCTTACCCTTTATTCTTCCCTTCTTCCTCTACCTAATTCCTCCTCCTTCATCACCACTACTACTACTACTACTACTACCACTACCACTACTATTACTGCTGCTACTACTACTATAGCCGTGCTTTTGTCGTCCAATCATCGTCTTGGTACGAAGACCGTTTTTTCTCGCAATTGAAAACGGATTGGTCTCTGCGACAACAACACAACAAGCTTGGTAGGGGCCGAAATAATAATCAGTCTAAAACATTGCAAACAATATCACAAAGCAGTATAACACACATTTCAGCAAGTGTTATTGGAGTGGTCTTCGTAATCCAAGACGGTGCTGGGACGATAAAATCACGGCTTTTTACTGCTGCTACTGTGATGCCAGGGTTTTTAAAATTTGCTGTGAATTTGCTTTAAAAAATATTAATTGAGTTTAATTCTCCATGACAAAAAATTCCTCGTCACAATGAAGGGGAAGAACGGGGGTTTTATTTAAGGGGGAAATGCTGAAACCAGTCCAGGCGAGTAGTTTTTAGGGTTTACCCCCTGAACACGTTTTTATTATATGAGAATTTATTGGTAGTCGGGGGGGGGAAATTATTTACCCCGAGTAAGGTTAAAAACTTTTTTTTGGGAAGTGGGGGGAAGTTTTTCCCTAAAAAAGGGAAATAATCCCCTTGGGGTTTTGCAATAAACACAAAAAAGCTATATTTTTTAAACATCATCCGGTTATTTACCATGAAATATTATTTCTCCTTTTGAAAACCCTGATACATGTAAACTCTTAATTTGGCGCGGAAAAGCTTTTACAGAGCATAGCCTACCTCACTAAAATTATATTCTTAGAAATACCATCTAGGTCCGTATCAAATGAGCACTTTTTTAAGGTATACTTTGGAATATATAAAAGGAAAAAAATGTGAGATAAGGGTTGGTGTGGGACCCCACTGTCCCATGTGGCCGGGGTTTCTTTTCCGGCAGAGAACTCCCCGGGAGCCTTGAAGGAAGCGGAGAGACAAATTCTTAAAAAACATTATAAGGACGGGCCCAAAGGTCCCTATGCTTTAATAAAAACCTAAAAAAACTTTATTATTAATATATATATATAAAATATATTTTAATATAATAAAAAAAAAGAGAGAGAGGAGAGAGGGGAGGGGAAAGGAGAGGAAGAGAGAGAGAGAGAAAGGGGAAAATTATAACAGGGGGGGGGGGGGGAATGGGGGCCCGAGGTTACTGCATATCTTCCCTTTTAAAAGGAAAGGGCCGGAGAGGAGACCAATCTCCGAGGGAAAAGGGGACAGAGGCCAAAGTTGGGAGGTTTAGCGGGAAAAAAAAAAAAGAATGTTCGGACCCCTTATAAAATTTTTCCCCCTTTGAAGGGAGTATAAGACCTCGAATGACTTAATTAGTTTAAACGAAGCAAGTATGCATATAAAAGGGGCGCCTTGACGCAGTTTTTTTAATTTTGATATAGAAGAATTTAAAATACATTTATTCTAAATCCGGGGAGATTTTTGTTCCCCCTTTTGGTCAGCCTACGAACGTGTTTTTCCAGAGGACGGGGTTGGGATCGGAACCGAAATTTGGCCCCGACTTTTTTTAGCAAATTTAACCCGGGCCCTAACCCACCATTTATAAACGAATCTGCCACTTTTGTGTTTTTTTTTTAAAGGGGAAATTAAGAATTAAGAGTGTTCTTCGATTTTTGTCAGAGGGTGAGGGGAGGATGAAATTTTTAACTTACCAGTTTTTTGCCCTGTCCCCGAAAAAAAATGCCCCCACGTTTTGGAAACCTTACCTAAAGGTTTTGGGGGGGGGGGGGGGGGGGGAGATAGAAGTGGGAGAAAAAAGAGAAAGAGGGTTAAAAAGAAAGAAGATAAATATTACAAAAGAACAGAAAAGTTTTGGGTTTGGCCTTAGTAAAATACGAAAAAACCTGTTCCCCATATATGGACCTAGGCGAAAATTTGCCCCGGGACCAAACTTTATTTTTTATTGAGACCTTTTCCTTCTTCCAGATAAAAACCCGGGAATCGTATGATGGGTTTTTCCCAAATCCTGTCTCCCAAATTTTCCCGGGGCTTTTACAACGTCTTTTTCTCCGGGAAAATTTAAAATTTTTTCAATATCAAAATTAGAAATTACAAACCCCCTTTTTCCCTTTCAAAATCTGTGTCAAGGGGGTTTGTGTCTAATGGAGAATTTATGGTTAATTTATAGAGATCCTACTATTTTTTAAAAAACGGGTATCGGGAATGTTTTAGATTACACGAATATTCAAGAGAGGGAAGTACCCCAATCAACCTCCGACCTGGGCAGTAACGTGGTCTTTTAAAAAAACCTGACTCAAAAACCAAATTCTGTTGCTAGGAATGTCCCAGGGGCGCACCCCCAGCTCCCCTCAGGTTAAAGGAAAAGGCGCCCAAAACAAGTTTTGAAATTTTCCCCTACCCCTTCAAGGGGCGACTGTATTGAGTACCCGTAGGGGGACTTTTCTCAAATTAAAAACTCCTTTTCCCCGAACCGGGGCGAGCCCTTGAAAATAGATATTTCAAAAAATTTTTAAGAAATGAGAAATCTCCTAGCCCCAAATTTTTTTCATCTAGTCCGGCCCCAAAATCCCCCTTTCCCTTTGATCAGTAATCTAAAAATTAAAATTTTTTCGCTTAATTTTCACATGAATACCCCCACAAGTCGGGTTGACTGAAACTTGAATTAAAATACCAAAAAGACTAAAACCAACCAGACTGGCCTTTAAATGAAATTCAATGAGAGGACTGGTACCCCCAATAAACCCTCCTCCCTGGGTATCCCAAACTCCCCGAAACCGAGTAGGTATAACCTTTAAAGGGTCCACAAAAAAAAATTGTCAAGGGTTCATGTTAAAATTAATTTTCCTTGATTTTTTTTTTAACACTATTGGATACCAAAACTTTTCCATTTTGGGTTGGTGAGGGGGGGCCCATCATGTGTCTTTTTGAGCCAAAAATATTGATGGGCCCTTTACCCTTTAAAAAAAAGTTTCAGGAACCCCTTTGTGGGTTTTTGGGGAAACAAAGGGAGTGGCCATTCCTAAAGCCGTGTCGCGCACCCTCCGCCCCCGTAGCTTTTGGGGGGTTTCCCCGCTGTTGCTCGGGTTTGTTGTGACCACGGCGGCGGGGGCCAGGGGGGTTCGGGAGGGGCCCCCTTGATCCCCTCCCGGGCCCAAATGATTTTCGGTGCACGTTCTTGGGGGCCTGTTTTGTCACGCAGCTCAGGCCCGGTGACGGGGTAGGCCGAGGGAGATCCAAAATTCCCCCCCGGGACGGGGCTTCACGTCCCCCTTTTTGGGACAGGTGGGGGGTTGCGAGGCGTTGGGTGGGTGGCGGCTAGGCGGGGCGGCTAGGAGCGGGGCTGTAAAGCGCGGCATGCTCCCGGGGCTGAGGGGGATTGTCGGGGGGCTGCGGCGGCGGCTGGCTGTGACGGGGGACGTCTGTGAGGGGCTGTGTGGGCTCGCTTCTTAAAACCCAAATGCCACATGGTAATGGTTAAGGTGTTTTAGGGTTTTTGGGTTTATGGGGAAAGATCTCAGGAACCAATAATGATCAAATACTGTATGAAAATTTCCCGAAATTTGACTTTATCTAGCTTTTTTCCCAAGGTGGGGATTCTGTTGCTTTTTTTGTAGGAAATAAAAACCCACCGTTTAAAGGGCCCACCAGTGTGATGCCGGGGTTTTTATGTTTTTAAAACTTATTTTTATCTTATAAACCGATAAAAAAAAAAATTTCCCCACCCCCAAAAATACAAGAGCGTTAAAATTTAGTATATGATTTAACTATTTAATTAAGTCCCAAAATACTTCTCGATGCGGAGTTTTAAATTTATGAATTTGATTTAAAAGTTTCAAAAAAAAAAAAGAATAATGTTTAAAAAGGGTTTTTAGTCATGGGGATTTTGTTAGTCGGGGGGGGATTATTATTACCCCCGAGTAAAGGCGAAACTCTTTTTGAGACGGGGGGGAAGTATTTCCATAACAAGGGAAAAACCACCGGGGGTTTTTGGGAAATAAACAAAAAGAAGCTAATTTTTAAACATCACCCGGTTATTTCCCCTGAAAAAATTATTTCTTTTCTTTTGGAAAACCCCTAGAAATGTTAACTTTTAAATTTTGGCGCAGGGGGGCTCTACAGGCAAAAGCCTACCTCACTAAATTTATATTCTTAGAACTACCATCTATGCCCGTTTTCAACTGACCCCCCACATAGGTATACAGGAAATATATAAAAAGGAGAAAAATGGGGGAGAGAAGGGGTTTGGGTGGGGGATTCACTGTTCCCAAAGGGGCCCGGTTTTTTTTCCCGGGGCCAGAGATACTCGCCGGACCCTTAAAAGGAAGGGGGAGAGCGACTCTTTAAAAAACCAATTTAAAAGGGCCAGGCCAAGCTCCTATCCCCGTTAATAAAACCTAAAAAAACTGTATCTATATTATAAAATTATAATATATTTTATATATATATATATATATATATAATTATATATTTATATATATAAAAATATAAAGAAAATGAAAATTTTTTAAACCAAGGGGGGGGGGGGAAAATGGGGGCAAAGTTATTTGAATATCTTCCCTTTAAAGGGAAGCGGAGAGACGGATAATCTCCGCATGAAAAGACAGGGGGAAAATTTTGGGAGGATTAGCGGGGAAAAAAAAAAGAATTTTTGGATCCTTATAAAAAGGCTTCCCTGAAGGGGAGTATAAGACCTCGAATGATTTAAAATTAGCTAACGAAGCAAGTGATAGGAAAGGGTTTGCCAAATGACGAGTTTTTTTAAATTTTGGGATATGAAAAATTTTAAAAAAAATTTTATTCAATATCCGGGAGAGTTTTTCCCCCCTTTTGGGTTTTCCCCCTTTACAAAACGTTTTTTTCCCAGGTTGACGAGGTATCGGAGTGGAAAAACCAAAATTTGGGTTTTTGGATTTTTAATTTAGCGAAAAAACCGACTAACCCACCCATTTAAACTTTAATCTGTCACTATTGTGTCTTTTTGAAGGACATTAAAAAATCTAAGAGTGTTTTCGATCGGTCAGGGGGGTGAGGGGAGGATGAAAAGTTTTAACCCCTCCCCGTTATTGACTGTCCCCGGAAAAAAAAAAGGGTCCCACGCATTTGGACTCGTATCCGGAGTGTAGGGGGGGGGGGGGGGAAGTGGGGGGGGAGATAGAAGTGGGGAAAGAGAGAAAGATGGTAAAAAGAAAGAAGATAAATTTTACGAGAACGGGAAAGTTTGTTTGGCCTTAGTATAAACGAAAAACCCCTGTTCCCCATTTTACGGGAAACCTAGGCGAAAACTTCCCCCCAGACCAAATTTTAATGGGATTGAGCCCTTTTCCTTCTTAAAAGATAAAAACCCCGGGGAAATGTTTTTGTTTGGGAAATTTTCCAAACCCTGTCTCCCCGGAATTTTCCGGGCATTACACAAATTACTAAAATCAAACCCCCCAACTGTAAAGGGAAAAGGTTAGGAGGAGGACGGAGGAGGGGAAGGAGAAGGGGGAAGGGCTAGGGGGTGGAGGAGGAGGAGGGGGAAAGAAGGGTGGAGCTTTTTGGTTGGGATGTTTAAATTTTTTAAAAAACACAGTGAGAGCTGGAAGCCTTGGATTGGCTAAAAATTTTTTGAGAAAACTTTTGTGATTCGTTTGGCGAGGCCCTTTGTGACGTTTTTGGTACTCGCTCCCCAAAATCAGCTATCAAAGGGCCCCATAGCGACAACGTACCGCCACTGCCATTTTCTCGTACCAAAAATCCCCGCGACTTCCGGGTTGTACAAATAGGGGGAAGTTAATTAAGCTAAACCCCGTCCCCTTTAACTCTCTCTGAATGTCGGGCCCTGGAGCCATTAGCCCCAGGCCTCGGCCCTAAAAGGGGTTCTCCCTAATTTTTTAAAACTCCCTTCCCAACCCCCCTTGGAGCAAATAATTCAAAACTTTTTAATGGTGGATGGGGTTTTGACCCCTTTTCGCCTTTGTCCTCACCAACGGCCGGGCCCCCTTTTCCCCGGGGAAAACACGGGGCCCCCACCCGCACCCTCCACCCCACGATTTTAGTGGACCCCCCCCCGCCCACAGGTCGACCCCCTAAATCCCCCCCTGGGGAGGAAGCTGAGGGACGAGGCCCCCCAAATTACATCACGGGGCCAACGTCCACCCCCCCAACTCCCTCGAACGCTGATTGCTTTCTGCACCCGGAGGGGGACGCCAGCCAAAAGCGCCGGCCGTGGATTTTTGCCCCGGGGCTCCTTTGGAAGGGCCCCTAAAGCCGAGCAGCGTCCCCCCAGTCCCCCGTTCCTGAAATTCCCCTTTTTTTCACTGACTCATTTCTCTGCTCTTCACCCCCTTAATGCTACCCCCTTTCCCAAAAGACAAGGGTCCAAACTCCTGTTTCCCCACCCCCATCATTTCCTGCCCATTGTACGCCTAAACTCAGATTTTTTCCCTTCATAGGTCCCAACCTTTGTCGGTGTATCTGGTAAGAACGAGGGGGACGAGGCAGCACGCAGAGCCAGCACAGGGGGAAAGTTTCCCTTTTTCCCCTCCTCCCAGTTACCCCCAAGGGTGTTTCTGTAAAACCGAGCTGCTTTCGGCCCCCCAAAATTCTTTTAAAAACGCCCGCTATGGAGCATGGCTCTCGTTTTGCCACATGGTACATCCCCAGCCACCAGAAAAAACGCCTCACCTCCAACTTTCCCGGTTCACTTTACCTGTAGTACGGGCCGCTGGGCCCCACTAAGGCTCGGCTTTCCCCTTTCTCCACCCAAATACTTGGTGACGACCGGGCCCCCCGTCCCACTGTTTTGGGAGAGCCAAAAATCCCCCTTGAGCCCTAACCCGTCCATGCCCCCGAAACCCCCTCAAAATTTGCCACTGATCCTTTCCTTCCCCCGAGCCGGTATGTACGGGTGCACGTTTTCGTTTCCCCCCACCTTTTCCCACGCTGCTGCCCTTTTTTCCCCCTACCTCCCCCGGGTTTAAAATTATTTATAAATACTTTAAAAACTCTGGGCGGGGTTTATATTTTGCCCGTGCTTTCTCTTCCGAGAAAGGGAATAGGAAAAAAAAAAAAAAAAAAAAAAAAAAAACGGCGCCCGCCCGGGGCTCGCCCCGGCTGGCTCCCTGGAAGGAAAACCCCAAGCCCAGCAGGGGTCGCCCCCCGGATCCCCTACGGCCCGGCTTTTGAGGAAGAGCCCTGGGTGAAATCAAAAGGGTGGGTCGGTTTGTGGGCGCAGCCCCCAACCCTTTCGCGTAGGGGAAAACCCCCCCCCCCCCGTTTTGAGGCAGGCGTGCTAGGGTTCCGGAGAGGGGGAAGAAATAGAAAAAGGGAAAGGACTCGTTTAGAGTAATTTCCGCAAAAAGTTTCTTCACTGGGACCCCCACGCCCCTTTTACCTGAGAACTGCTACCGACAATTTCGACCCAGGGCATCACCGATTTAAAAAGGACACGGGTGAATGACGAGACTAGACTTAAAAATTTCCCGGGTAAAAGGACCTATCCAAAAAAAATCTCAGGCCCGAGCCAAAGGATGGGGTTTTGCCCCTAGCGGTCAGGGGGCCCCTACAAATGCAGGGTTTGAAAAAGATTTTTTTCCGAGAAAACTCGCAATTGAGGGTAGACACATCGACGGAAACCCGTCTTCATCGCCCCCTCATTTCCCCCCCCCCGACGTCCCCCTTCCTCCACCCTGAATTCTTGCGGGCTGTTAAGGGCGACCGGGTCCCCCGTTTTTATTTCTGGGGGTCGAAAAGCCAGACACCCGACCCCCAGGCTTTCAATCGACCCAAAAAAAAACGGTCGTGAGCTTTGTGGCCTACCCCAGGGGCGTAGGCCGCCAAAACACCTTTGGGCCCCATTTTCCCCCTTTTCTACGGCCCTCTTTTTGCTACTTCTCCTGACATTGTTTTTTCTAATGCCGCTAATTTTTAAAAATCATTCTATCACCGCCAAAGGGCCCCTTAAACCCCCAGCGAAAAATTTTTCCCTTATAAACCCACAATCCAATTCCCCCCTTCCCATACCGGTTTCCCAAATCCCGCCTTTTTAAAAGAACTGACTGGGGGCGCTTTTTTACGGGACGAGTCACTGCAAATGGCCCACCTACCTGACCCTTTTCCCCGGGGGACCTTGGCCCATATTGACGCGGGGGACTTTAATCGTGGGGTCCACAGTCAAAATTGCGGCCCGACAGGGAAAATACCCCAAAATGCTCACAAGAGCCATACTGTACACCCCCCAGACTTTACACAGATTTGGGGGGCCCCAAAAAAGGGATAAAAGGGTTCCCGGCCTTTAGGCTCAGGCCGGAAAGAGCAGGTTTGGGCTTATGCCCAAATTTCAGGGCGTTACATTCATTTACGCTTAACACTACAGGACGGGGACGGGGTTGAATCCCGGGAGTCCATGGGGTAGTGTTCTAGCCAGGGCTGTTTGGCTTCACCCCAGGGACCCAAAAGTTTTTTGGCGAGCTTTTAAAAAGACTTTTTTGGGGCCCCGACTTTACAAAAAACACAATTTATTAGCAAAAAAAAGGACTAAAAACACCACTCCGACGTTGGGCAAACCCGGTGCACCCCTCTGTTTGGGGGACGTTTTACCGGGATGAATTTTGGGCGCCCCACGACAATGAAAATTTTTGCTGGATTTTTGGGTGAAAAAAATTTTGTAGGTCGGGCTCCTTTTTGATCGGCCGACACGGGCGAGGATAAGGGGCACCTCGGAGCTCGGGCTTCCCCCGATTCTTCAGGGGAGCTTCGGGGGGTCCTGAGGCCACAGCAAAAGGACCTGCCCCGGGCCCTTTTTTAGCGGTATTAACAAAGTTATTTTTCTCCAAATCCCAGAGGGGCGAGGATCGGTTTGCGCGAAATCCTGAAAAGCGGGTTCTCTCGGCTGGGTTTCTTTTGGAAACGCTTCAAGGGAAAACGGAGAGAGAATTTTTGGGCAAGTCGGGAAGGCACCTACCCGCCCAGACAGCTTTTCGCCCCCTCTCCCTCCCGGAGGGCCCGGGAAAGCTGTTTTGGGGAGAGTCATCGATCCCCGGGGGGGGCTCCGCCCAAATACCTGGGGGAAAAAAGGGCCCGTACAAAAGAGGCGCAGTAAGGGTTTTTGCCCCTGAAAGAGGCACCACTCAAAAGCCCTCGGATGGCCCCGGGGGCCCTTGCCATCCACCCAGTCCCGGTACAGGGTTTCAAACCCGGTCCTTTCCCCGGGGTCAGCCCAAAGGGGTTTGACACGGTGTGGCACCTTTGGGCCAAAATTTAAAACTGCTTCAACCCTTTGGGGTCCCGGGGCCCCGGGCGAGGTTTTTCTTTTGCGGGTTCCTGGGGGGATGGACGGCCAGAAAAAGGTCGGCAAACCCCGGTTGGCCCCCCCTTCCCACTGGAGAAAAGGGAGTACCGCAGGGTAGGGGTTTTTCCCCCAAACCCCCATGCCTGTACACCAGTGACCGCCCGTCGTCGGTGGGGGCAAAGAATGTCCTGTACGCCCCCGAGTGCTGGCGCCGACGGGCCCGGACCCAAACGTTTCCCCCGGTCGTTTTCCCTCCGGGACGGGTCCAGCCCAGGGTCAACGCCCGCACTGAGAGAGAGGTAGCCCAGGATCCCGCGCCTTCGAGGGGAGTGGAGGACAAGGGCTTTAAACCCCGCCAAATTTAGCGTCATCCCCTGGCGACCCAAAAACCCCCCCCCGCTAATGGTGGCGGTAGAGTGGGGGAATTCCAGGCCAGCGGCACCCCTCCTCGGCCTTTCAAGGTCATCGCGAGGGTACGTTTTCGCACCCTGACGTCACGAGTAAGGGGCGCAAAATCCGCCCCCGTTCAAAGCTTTACCCGGGTTTCCGGGGCCTTTGAAGCTGGGTGAAGCTCCACCCGTCAAGGCGGGTGGTCCTCCCCGTCCTCACCTCCCCCCCGATACCGCTGCACGCCCTGAGAAGGGGCAGGGAAACAAAGCTGCAACGGGGTGCAAACGCTGCTCTCAGGTTCGTGGTTTAACCCCAGGTGGGGCGACTTTGGGACAAGGGGGTCGCTACACGAGTCCGCAAAACCTCCCAGCCCTTTAATGTCCCCCTGCATCACAGGGGCCCCACAAGTGTGGCTCCCGGGTGAGGAAGGGGGGACTGGGAGCAGGTTTTTGGTCCTGCAGGAACTAAACGACGGGCCCTGGATTTGTTCCCACGGGGGGTTCCCAAAGGGGCCTGAGGGCCTTGCGTTTATCCCCCCCACGGTTTTCTTAGCTCTCTTTATGTTCCCAAGTTTTTCGTTTTTCGTTTTTTTCGTTATAAAAAAAAAAAAATAAAAAAAAAAAAAAAAAAAAAAAAAAACGTTAATCTGTTTGCTTTGTGTTTAAATTTTTATGATTTTCCATTTTAAAATCATTATTCATTATCTATTTTTTACTCAGTTTTTTTTTTTTCGCCCAAATTTGTTTTTTCTGGTCTTGTCTTATTTCCCAAATTTTTTTTGTATATACTAAAGGGCTTTTGACTTACCTGTTTTAAATTAAACCAAAAAATTTTTTATGGATTATATCCTTTTTTTTTTACGTTACTTTAAAAAAAATTTTGATTGGGAAATTTTTTTTTTTTTTTTGTGAATGTTTTTTTTGAAAGTTTTAAAATAAAAACAGCAAGCTGGACCGCCCCGGGGCACTTTTTTTATTTTTGTATTTTTTGTATTTCCCGACGGTTTCTTGTCCTCCCCCCCCCCCCTTTTTTAACTTCCCCCCCCTTTTCTCTCAATAAAAATTTAAAATGAAAAATTTGAGAAGGAGAGTAAGCTCATTCCCATTGGCCGAAAAAGGGGTCAGTCTTTCTACGGGGGAAGGTAGAGGGGGATTGGGCCTTTACGCAAAAATGAAAGAGTTATAAAAATAAATACGTGAGGGCATAACAAACCCAAAAACAATGTAAAAAAAAAAAAAACACAGGGGAAAATTGCAAGGAAAAAAATATTAAAAAACCTAGTGCAGATTAAAATGCCCCGGGGTCCCCAAACTAGGGGCAGTCTGTTTTTCTTTTCCCATTTCAATCAAATTTAATGCATTCAAATTTAAAATTTAAAACAATTATTTTCAGTCCAAACACTTGACGCAGCTAATGGTATCTGGGAGCAGGGCGGGCTCCCCCTTTTCCCGAGCCAGAAAGGGTCCTGGGGAAAACCTTTAGTGGCTCCCCGGTTCCCGGGGCCCCGCGGTTTAAGCTCTTGGAGTGCGAGGTACGCTCCCAGCCCTTTCCGGGGCTCCATCGTTTGGGCACACCCCTTTATGGCCATCTCGTGGGCCGGACGTTTAGAGCGGGGAGAAAAGGCGTCTTTTGGTTTTAGCGTCTGTGTCGGGGTGAAGTCAAACCCCTCTCGTATCGAGTGCCCAAAACCCCCAGTGCAGCGTTCGGGACCCTTTGGAGGCGGCTGACGGCGCCCTGCTCAGGGCGTGCGTCGGGGGGCAGGTGGAACGTGAGGATCGGGACACCCGGGCCTTGACGAGGTGGAGTTTCAGTCTTTGGGCCAGATCAAGGAAAAAGCAAGAGAGTGGTTATTTCCGCCTTTGGCCCCAAACCCAAATCTCTGCTTTGGGCGTGACCAGGGGTATCCTCGCCCAGTCACAGTTTGGGGCCCAAGAAGAGACCCCGGGGGCGAAAGTTCCACGGCGTTTTCCCTCGACCAGCAGTGGGGGGGGATTTCCGGTGGCCATCACGATGGGCAGTGAACTTCCCCCAAATTTGTCTGAAACCTCCCAAACCTCTTCAAGGAATTGACTTGGCGTCTCTTTCCCCCCCCTGCGATCGTTTAAACATGCCCTAGGCCGACCCGGATGGAAGAAAGACCCGCGAAAACATCCCGGCATACAGGGGCGTTGACTCCCCCCAGGAAAACCAGGGAATCCCCGGGATAGATGGAGGACAGCTTTGGAGGGGAGCACACTCCCCCCCAGGGACCCCGGTGCAAGGGAAAAAAGGGGCCCGAGTGGTTTGGGCCCCCTTTTTTCCCCGGCCGGGGCCTTCCTCCAGGAAGTCGCCCAAAATAAGCGCTCAAAAATGACCCGGCAGGCCTTTGGTGAAATAACTGTATTTCAGGGCCCAAAAGCCAGACCTTGTCAAAACGCCTTGGTCCCGGAGGACAAGATTACACCGACCCCCGGAGGGGCCCGTGGGGCAGCCAGGGTCTTTCCCGGGGCCCCGGCCCAAACGGGGTTTAGGTTTTCCCCCCCCCCCCGCCGGAATCCCTACTGAGCCGGGTTTTTACAGGTCGCCTCCCCCCCAGGTGACACGCAAGCGCCGATGAGGACCCTCTCGAAGACCCTTTCCCCCGGACATCCAGAAAGGGGGGAAAAGGGACGGGGGGCGTAGGTCGGGGAGTGACCCTTCCCCCGGGTTTTTAATAAACCGCAAACCCGCCCCCTTTAAGTAGTCCCGGGAAAAATATCCGGGGCCGGGGAGTGCCCCGTTCAGGACGCCCCCAGCCATCCAAGGTCGATCTGGGGGGGGGAGAATGGTCTTATTAATTTTTTGCGGGCCCCGGGGAGGTGGACTTACTGCGCCTAATGGTCAGTAAGCTCAGCTGTCGAAAAATTTGGCCCGTCGAGCTCCGAGGCGCCCGACAGCCAAATTGGGTCAGGGAGTTTAAAAAGGGGTCGTCCTGTTTTTACGTGGGGCTCAATATAAAACAGTTACAATGTCATTATTTCAGATTGTCATCCTCCCGAAACACCTCCCTTTCCCGAGAGAGGTGTGCAGGAGTTTTTGGGCACGTTAGTGTTTTTCGTTTCCCTCCGTCGCTGTCTATAAGGTGCCCGTCGAGTCCGGGGGGGGGCGGCCGGGAGGAGGCGGATTGCCTCCAAAACTTTTTGGGGGGCTTTTTGGTCGGCGGCTAAGGGCCAATAAAGGGGGCGGGCCCCCGTGGTTTTGCGGCCTTTGATCCCGGGGGGCCCCGGGATCATCCAAGAGTGCCAGAAAAACCGAGGACAAAATACGAAGGGAAAAACCCAATTTTGTATACGAAAGGGGAAAAACTGGTAATCCGGGGCCCAAAAATGACCCTACTGGAACGCCTTTTTCTTTTCTTCTTTTATTCCCCCTCTATCTCTCTCTTCTCTCTCTCTCTCTAGCTCTCTTTTTCTTTTTCCCCTCTCTATCTCTCTCTTTTCTCTCTCCTTCTCCCCTTCTTCCTCTCCTCCCCTCTCCCCTCCCCTTCCCTCTCTCTTCCCCTTTAGGGAGCCTTTTAGGAGGGGGAAACGTTCCCCCGACGTCACATTTGACCTGAGTTGCCAGTTTTCCTGTTTTGTATACGAAAGGGGGGTTTTTCTTGGTATTGGTACTTTGGGGGAAAAAAAAAGTGTCTGATTTTGTCAATGTCCACCCAAGCGGGGTCGTCTGTCTTTCAGCGCCAGAAAAATGAATCTGATCAGTTTAGTCTGTCGGGAAGGTCTAAGGGGAGGGGTATAAATTTTTTACGAAGTAGGGGTAGGAGTCCTTTAGCAGCGTTTGGGACAGTGGTCATCCCGGGCCCGGGCAGGGGCAGTGTCAATCTCTCGAGGCTGCCTCGGGAGAATTCGGGTTTGGGAAATTTATTTAAATGAAACGCATGTGTAAAAACGTCCCAGTCAGTCCTACGGAAGGAGAATGTCTTGGAAACTGGAGAAAGGGGGGAGAAGATGAAACGATGAGGGGGGAAATTTTTGGGGTCATGATTGTGATGTTGCCGGGGTGATGTGTAGTGGAGCCCGATGTTAGTGTTTGTCAGGACAAGGGAAGGGGGGGGTTTGTCCCGCGAAGGCCGTAGAAGGGGGAAAGAAAGGGCCCATTGGGCGTACCCTATGATGTCTAAGGGATCAGGTCGCCCGGGCCCACCCGATTAGTTGGCGGTGTCCCAGGGGCATGGTCTCCGTTTAGGGCACCAGCGAGAACACTGGAGACTGTCTGCGGAAAAAGGGGAAGAAAAAACGGGGTGAGGAATGTAGTTGTAGGGGCCCCTTGTAGGGTCGTCGGGGGGGGGGATATGAGGTCAAATATGGAGGGGCCCTTTGGGTGGCGAAAGGGACAAGGAGGGTCTCGGGGGCAGGGAAAATTTTCCCCAAAACCCCATGTTTGAAGGGGGACGTTGTACAGCGATTTGGTACCCCTATCGTTGGAGTTCGTTGGAAAAAAATTTCTTGATTTAAATCAGTAACCTGGGGTTTTTTTTGGGGGGTTTTTTCCCCCCATCTTTGTCATGGGTGTTGATAAGTATTTGTCAGGGTTAACTGTTATAAGGGTTGGTGAGGTGTATTACGCTTGTTCCAGGAAAAAAACATTTTTGCTGTACTAACCCCTTTGTTTGGTTTTAGTGTGGGCGTCATGTTGCCGCGTTTGACCCTTTGTCTGTCTAGCCGGGCCCTGTCTAGGTCTTTGTAACCCCAACCCAATGAGCTCCACCGCAGGGGGGGCGTTCTCCATGGCCCGGAAGGTGGCCTCAGACACCGAGTCGAGGGCGCAGGACAGTTGAGTGACTCCTAGCGCATGATGCTTCACATTTAACGAAGCAGGGGCCCTCCGGATCCCCACCTTGTAACGGCCGCTCTTCACGCCCGCAACCCACGATCCTTTTGTTTGTCACCCCTACTAGGGAAACTGTCCGAGTTCCGCTTGAAAATAGCGAACTCCGACCCTCGCTGCCTTATATACCCTCGCGGCTCGCCAGTCGTGTTGTGTGAGTGAGGGGTGGCGCGTCGCGTCCTGCCTGGCATCCTTCAAATTCTCAGGTTAGTCCTCCCTATAGTGTTTACTTTGAATCTTATCCCTTCAATTTATCTCAGATTATTATGATTCAAACTGTCAAACATGTGGGATGGCAAGGATGTTGGGATCTGGATCTTACTTTGAGGCAGGTTTCCTAGGCACTGAGGACCTTGGTAAACACTTAACGACTCTGTATTGTTTGTTTGTATATCATTAAGGGCAGAACAGTGGTCCTCATTATGTATGCTGTTCCTTCTTGCGACACAAAGAACCCGCTGACGCAGATGTAGCCATTGTGTTTTTTAAGTGGTTGTCACCTCGCCAAAGTGCTTATGATAGCAACCATGCAAATCGTGTGTCAGGTGAAGCACAGACCAAGTGTCATAAAACTTTTTTTTAGAAAAAGGAAAAACATGTCTACAAAGTAAGCTACAGCTGTGGGTAAATTATGATTTTGAATGATATATTTATATCAATTGAAACATTTCTATTGAAAACAGCTTTTGGGAGTGAAGGAATATACGAGTGAAAAATTCGTTATAAACAACAAAATGACAAATATTTAGCTTAATTATGAAAGCAAAGTAGTAAGAGGATGGATGATGTGTAGGAATGGTATGTGTTTGGGCAGACAGATTTGTTGGTTTGGGGCGGCAAACAGTGAGGGCCCGAAGCACAAAACACTTTAAGCCTTTTTTTGGTAGTTAGTCCAACGACGGACCCACAGCGGGAAATTCGTCGATTTCGTCGTTAACGTGCCACCGGCCAACGACTGCTCAAGACCGGTATTAGCAGAGGTCGGTAAGTCTCCAGACTGCTATTATGCTTGGTATGCTATGAAATATCTTTTTATAGGTGAATGTAGACATATGATTGCATTTGGATGGATATTATTTTATATTAGTAAAGAGATGAAATACAAGCCAGGATCATCTACGTGGGAGCGCGGCCTTCGGGGCAGCCCGCAGCAGCAGCAGCATGAAGCCCGTGAGGTGGATATCACACTAACTTCACGAAGGAGATAGATGTCTTGGTAATATTAGTAGGGGAGCGAGAACCCTTGGGAACTTGATCCCTGGTGCTATCACAGGCGTGGGAGCTGACTGTCTTCTTTAGGAAGGCACAGGAGGCGGATAACTGCGGGTTTTACCCCAAAAGTTTTTGAGTGGCGGCCCCCGATGGAGCCGCCAAATCCTCCGCCCCTGTAGGTTTGGGCAGATTAAAGTCTTATACCGTTATTATACAAATAGTGATTATGGTGAGTGTTTTATATATTGTCATTATCTAAATCATGTAGCCCGGTGTACCTTAATAAGGGTGATTTAAAGGTTTTGATGAGGTGACTGATGGGAGGCAGATGGGGAGAGGCCTTTCCCCGGGCCCCCCCCATATCACAAATATTCACTATTTCAACCCACAACAACACACCTTTTACCACCAAAACACTAGCAACACAGGCTCCCTTTCTTATACATCTTACTTTCTGATACATTAAAACCCTTAAAAAAGCAAGCATTCCGAAAAACGAGAAATTTGTTTTTAGATGACGGGGGGCAAGGCGGGGAGTGGCGTCCGGCTGCCCTTCTTCCCCGGAAAAATTGTTCCCCCCCCTGACTTGTGATGGTCGAGAATTTTAAAAACTGTTTTTATCAGGCTGTGGGTGATGACGCGCTTTATGACGTCATTATTGCCTTAGCCAGTCAGCGCCTTCCGACACGTTAAAAGACCGAAAAGGGGGCTTTTTAGCTTCGTCTTAGGAAACGAAGTTTGGGAGATCGTCGTTTGGCCCAACTACCTTTTTTGGGGCTTCCTGCCCAGGCCGTTCTGGGGAGGTTGGCAGTAAAATGGACCCTGATGGTTTTGGGTGAGTGGTTTTTCACTGAGGGGTCGCGGCCACGCCATTGTGTGCAGCGAAGGATGAGGAAAAATAATTGGAAAACCCCTGATTACTTGCATCACAGAAGAAAGGGTTTGATGATTGCCATAAAATAAGTCTTTTTATCCACTTTAAAATACAGTATGTAATGAGCCCCCCCGAGTCCCCTGGTTTCCCCCCCCCAAAAAAGTGTCATACAGAAGGGAACGACGCACGGTGGGGGTGCTTCTCTCCCTAAAAAAATATATAAAAATATAATAAAAGAATATCAATTGTCGGGATGGACAAATTTTTCAGCATGACGCCGCCTCGCCTGGGGCCCATGGGTCATATCCGTGTTGATGTGGCCACCAGGGGGGAAGTGCAAAAGTGCCTGGCTTAAAAAAATTTGGCCCATTTGCACCACGAAATATGTGTGAAACGTATTGAAATATAACGAACCTAAAGCTGCCCAGCTCATTGCCCCGGGGAGTCTAGTATTGGGAAACGCGTCCCAAGCAAAAGATCACTGGGTCTTACCACCGTGGTAACAGGTTGCTGCGCCACACCGCACTCTTCAAAAAGCTGGTGACTTTAGTGAAGTTAAGCTATTGCTTTGAGCTCGTCAGCCAGGAGGCACTGCTTGGCATGTTATCTGACGGCATCATTGGCTTGGGCGTGCTGCGGAAACACTCTGCCGCCAGAGCGGTGAGTGGCGGGGCGGTGATCCACCTCACTCTCGCCCGTCAGCAATGCTGGGCCGTGGAGGTGCTGCACAAGACTCTGACTTGGCACTGTTCATGATATTCTCCAAAGATTTCTTGTGAGGTGTTGCTATTGATGTGACCTCATTCCGTTAAGATCTGTTCTGAACAAATAACAATTATTACAATAGAAGTGAAAGGAATAGGAGTGATATTAATGGGAGTAGTAACAGTAGTAGTACCAATAATGATGATTAGATGCATGTGTACGTAGTGTACATGTGTACATAAGAGTTTACGGTGCCATTGGAATTAGTGACACTTCGAAACGTTCATCGTCGTTCTCATAACATATCCACTTTTGAGCATCAGTTAGGCGCGAAGAGTATTGAGCAAGGAAGCGAAGGGTTGGAGCCAACACTGCCCCACCCGCTGCGGACTCCTCCCTCCTGTCCCTCTCCCTACGGCTATAAATGCTATTAGGATTGAAGGACGCATTCAATTATCACAGCCATGGAAGAACTGTGCCGGGTTGATTTAGAAGGACATGGGTAGTAGCTCTTGGAGTTTTACTTTTTATGCGCTAGTCCCCTCCACCCGAATGAAAGAAAGAGACTATAGTGTTCGTAGGCTTTCCTTCCTTCATTTTTTATTCAGTATCTCATCAGGGAGTCATAACTTGAACATTTATTAATATTTGTAAATTGAATAAGAGAAGAAGAAAATTCGGATTATCTACACAAATCAAGGGTCGCCATAAAAAGAATCAGACACTTAATGCGCGAGAGAAAGAAAAATGGAAAACTTGAAACAAAATCGGCTTTTATATATCTTTCCTTTGAAGTTTGAGTTGGTACTTGTAGTTACTTGTAGATAAACTTCCTTCATCGGAGCTCGAGGGTTATTTCGTGCCATGTATTGTTTTGGTGTTTTACAGGAACTACCACGTGTAGGTCTTGCGGCCTCTGTAGCTTCCTTATTTTCTTATGTTCTTATGTTCATCGGAGCTCGAGGGGTTATTTTCGTGCCATGTAGCGTGGGCGACAGTAAGCAGGGGCTGAGGAGCTTGGGAGGGGGGGGGGGGGGGGGGGGGCATATATACTCTGGGTTTTTTTACGAGGCAAAAAATCATGACTCCTTGCTGCTTACTGACTGATATTTGATCCCAGGAGAAGGGAATACTACAGTTCTTCTTAATTTCAGCTGTATTTATCATAGTCAACCATATTTTTCAGGTAAACAGAGGCATAATTTTAAGCAGAAGATAGAATGGAATTTTCGCCTCGTTAAAAAATAGACATATAGGAGCTTTTAGGATCACTGGCTAAGGTTAGGGAGGCGAAGCGGAGGCGGAGGTGCATGGGTTCCTCGAAAAAGGACTTATTGTCGAGCCAGGGCCGGAAGTTGGGTAGCTGGTCTGGGTACTGGGCGCCTTTCTCTTCTTGAGGGTGCCGTCTGAGTTACGGTAAGGGTAGGTGGCCATCATGATCGGCAGCTGCAGTCTGATCTCCTTCTCCAGGTTATTGGGCTCAATGATAAAACTGGAGGAAGAGGAAGGGGGAGGATGAAGAAGTGTTTATTATAGAATTGAATGGGGTTTTTATGTTTAGTTATTAAATCAAATGTTTTATTCGTACATAAAAGTGATGAACTGAAAGAGGAGGATTAATTTAGTGTTTATTATGGAATTGATTAGGTTTTTATATTTAAGTTTTAGATCAATGTTTTTATTCATACAAAAAAATAATGATGAACTGAAGGAAGAAGGGGAAGTGTTATTATGGATTGAATTGATTTTTATAAGTATTGGGTTTTTTTTTTTAATGTGAAGGGACTCGAGAATTCTTAGGCTTGCACTTGGACAGGTATCTATAATTACAAAATGGTCAAAGATGGGAAATATTACATGATTATAGTACAGTGACCCTTAGATTTTTATATTTAGTTATCAAACCAATGCTTTATTCGTACAAAAACTATATAGTAGTTTGGCTTGAAATTAGATTGAAATTAACACGTTAACTAAGTCTAGGTATAAAAATGCTGCCTTACGTTTTCAGCCCTTTGATATGTACAATTATGAAAAACACATCATCAATAATAACTACAGCAAGAACATATGTAAAAGGAATTGCTTATATCCTATTTTTCATAACGAGAATATAATTAAACTCTAATTTGCATGACTAGATTCAATGATAGATCAATGATAAAAAAAAAGACTATCCAAAAGATCACCACACACACACACACACACACACACACCCAAACACCACACACACACAAAACACACAACACACACACACACACAAAACCCCACCTACTCTCTTTGATAACCTAGGATGCCAAGTTTAAAGTTTTTAAAGAAAAGGGGGGGGAAATTACATAGAAGGGAGGGGGGTGTACAAGAATAAAAAAAGCACAATAAGAAAAAGGTTGAAAAGCTTGTTCTGTATATCAGTGTTTCTGTGTTCTTTTTTTTTTTTTTTTTTTTTTTTTTTTTTTTTTTTTTTTTTTTTTTTTTTTTTAATCACAAGGAACTGGCCAAGGGGCACAACAAAAAGGGGTAACACAAAGCCCGCTTAGTTTGCCAGTCCCTATAAAAAAAGATAGTAAGAGAATAAAATAAAAACAGAGGGTAGGCCAATTTATTCGGGAGGTGTCTTGTTACTCTTCTTTTGAAAAGATTTAAGTCATAGGAAAGTGGAAAAATAGAAACAGGAAGAAAGTTCCAGATTTTACCAGTGAAAGGGATGAAAGAGTAAAGATACTGATTAACTCTTGCATTAGGAAGATGGACAGAATAGGGATGAGAATGATAGAAAGTCTCTTGTGCGCGAGGCCGCGGGAGTGGGGGAGGCATGCAGTTAGCAAGTTCAGAAGAGCAGTGAGCATGAAAATAACGGTAGAAGAGAGCAAGAGAAGCAACATTGCGGCGGTGATTTAAGGTTGAAGACAGTCAGTCAGAGGAGAGGAGTTGATGAGACGAAAAGCTTTTGACTCAACCCTGTTTAGGAGAGCTGTATGAGTGGATCCCCCCCAAACATGTAAACCCATACTCCATACATGGGCGGATAAGGCCCCTGTAGAGAGCAAGCAATTGGGAGGGAGAAAAAAAAGGACGCAGAGCCAAAAGCACACCTAACTTCTTAGAAGCTGTTTTAGCAAGAGATGAATGTGAGATTTCCCGTTCAGATTTTTAGTAAAGGATAGTCCTAGAATGTTCATTGTAGAAGAAGGAGACAGTTGAGTGTCATTGAAGAAGAGGTGATAGTTATCGGGTAGGTTTTGTCGAGTAGATAGGTGAAGAAATTGGGTTTTTGAGGCATTGAACAAAACAAGGTTTGCTTTGCCCCAATCAGAAATTATAGAAAGATCAGAAGTTAGGCGCTCGGTGGCATCTCTCCCGTGAATCACTTAGTTTCTGTTGAGTTTGGACGTCTAATAAACGACTTTTGAAAAATGCAGGGTAGAATCATCAGCGTAGGAGTGGATAGGGCTTTGAGTTAGACTTAGAAGATCTTTAAATAAATAATAGAAAGAGAGTGGGTGATAGGACAGAACCCTGGGGAACACCACTATTGATGATTAGGAGAAGAACAATGTCCTTTCTACAGTAGCTGCAATAGAACGGTTTGAAAGGAAACTTAAAAATGAAGGTACATAGAAAAGGGATAGAAACCGAATGAGGTAGTTTTAAAAATTTAAAAGATTTGTGCCAGACTCTATCAAAAGTTTTTGATATTCAAGGGCAACAGCAAAAGTTTCACCAAAACCCCCTAAAGGGGGATGACCAAGATTCAGTTAGGAAAGTTTAAAAGATCGCCAGTAGATCGCCCTTTACGGAAACCGTACTGACGATCAGATAGAAGATTGTGAGCAATAGATGCTTAAGAATCTTCTTATTAAGTATAGATTCAAAAACTTTAGAAAGCAGGAAGTCAAAGCTATAGGACGGTATTTGAAGGATTAGAAAAGGTCCCCTTTTAGGACAGGTTGGATGTGAGCAAACTTCCAGCAAGAAGGAAAGGTGGAAGTAGATAGACAAAGACGGAAAAGTTTGACCAGGCAAGGTGCAAGGGACAGAAGCACAGTTTTTGAGAACAATAGGAGGGACTCCGTCAGGAAACCCTAAGCCCTTTCCCAGGATCTAGGGGCCCGAAGGGCAAAGAAAACATCATTCCGAAGGATCTTAATGACAAGCATAATATAGTCAGAGGATGGAGGAGAAGGAAGAACAAGGGCCCTTCATCAGCCAGAGTGGAATTTTAGGGAAATGTTTGAGCGAAGAGTTCAGCTTTAGAAGTAGATGAGACAGCTGTGGAGCCATCTGGGTGAAGCATAGGAGGGAAAGATGAAGAAGAAAATTGTTAGAGATGTTTTTAGCTAGATGCCAGAAGTCACGAGAGGAATTTGATTTTAGAAAGATTTGACATTTTCTATGAAAGAAAAAGTTTTGGTAAGTTGAAGTAAAGATTTTGGCATGATTACGGGCAGAAATATAAAGGGCATGAGTTTCAGGAGATGGATGCTTACGGTACCGTTTGTGAGCCACCTCTCTATCCGACAGCATGAGAACAAGCCCGAGTTAAACCAAGGTTGACGGGCTTTAGGATTAGAGAAAGTATGTGGAATGTCGCCTCCATGCCGAGACTATGACCTCAGTTTATTGCGCTCTGCACAAAGAGATGGGTCTTTGACATGGAAGTTAGTAAACATTCCATGGAAAATCAGAGTAGTACTGCCTAGGTCTTCCCACTTAGCTGAGTTGAAGTGCCAGAAGCACCTCCGCTTAGGTGGGTCCCGAGACGGTACCGGAGCGATAGACAGGTTTTTATTCTAGGGAAACCAAAAAGTCACTTACAAACACGTCGTACTGTATGCGTATGAGGTGGCAGCCGCGCAGGTTGGTCGGGGGCAGTGGCGGCAAAGTACAGCTGCTCGTACTTCCAGTCGTCCGTGTCCGTGGGCTTCACCCTTCCCGCGCGACACTGACGACAGCTCGCGCGTCTCCGTCTGTACCACCCTTTCAACTTGGACATGTACTGGATGGTCTGTTGGGGTAGAGAGGGAGTGAGTGTATTTGCGTAGAGAGAGAGAGAAAAACAAAAGAGAGAGCAGCTTATCCCCCTTTTAAGCCATATGTGTAATTCTAACTTTAAATAAAACAAAAATAAAGAGAGAGAGGGAGGGGGAATTTTAATGGCAGGTAAGAGGGTTAGAGTCCCCTTTGAGTGAGAGTAAGAAGAGAGGAATTATTGATTATGAAACGAATGAGTGAGGGAAGAAAGAGGTTGAGGGGGGGAAAAGAGAGAGAGAGAGAGAGAGAGAGAGAGGGGAGAGAGAGGAGAGAGAGAGAGAGAAGAGAGAGAGAGAGAGAGGGGAAGAGAGAGAAGAGAGAGAAGAGAACTTTAATTAACGGCAGGGAAGAGGGTAAGACACTTGAGAGTAAGAGGAGAAGAGTATTGATTAATTTTGAAACGAATGTGTGAGGGAGGATGGAGGAAGAAGGGGACGAGAAAAAATAGCCATGTACGGGTGTAAAAGTAAGAACGTTTTGAAAAAAGGAAAAAATTTTCTATTGGGTTTGGCTGATTGACTGTTTAAACCCAATTGATTTAAATTTCAGACTGACTGGATGCCTGACTGTCAAATTTGGACCAACTGAGTGCCTGTACAGGGTGCAATCAGTTCGAAACACATTTTTTTTTCGTCCCAACCAGTAGATTCGTACACCAAAAAGTTGTTTTCGTAGCCCCTATTGAAACCATAGTCGTTTCGTACCTCAGCTCAAAAGTTAAAACTTGTTTACTAGATTTTAACGAATGAAACCTAGTAGGTACAAAAAAAACTAAAAATCAGTGTACGAACAACTAAAAAAAAACCTGGGACAAAACAACTTATTTACGAAACTCCCTGTAACCGACTGCACGTACTCACCTGGGTCAGACGGGCGCGTGTTTTCTTGAGGGTTCCGGGGGCTCGGGTTTCTGCATTCTCCCCCCCCGGCTGATGGTCCCCTCCGGGCACGTAGCCCCCCCGGGGTCCAGCCCCCACGCGGCAAGCCCGGGGGCCCCTTTTGGAGAGGCAGGTCATCCCAAAGGCTGTGCTCGATCTCGCAGTAAAAAGGTTGCTCGGGGGGGGAAAAGGGGGAGGGGTTTTTAAGGAGGTGGGGGGTGGTGTTGTGGTGGTGATGGTGGTCAGGAAACTCTGTAAAAATTTTTGGTTTTATTTCTTTGCAAAAAAAAAAAGAAGGAACAAAAAAGCGGGTTTAAAAACGGGGAAAGGGGAAAATATGTTAATTTTTTGATATACACCCTTTTTGAAATCCGTCCAGTATTGATGATGATGAGGGGTGATAGTATCATGACAAATTCCACACATTTTTTGTTATAAAACTACTCAAAAAAATTTTGGGCTTCTGGATCTATACAAATTCACGGCTTTTTCCATGAGAAAAAAACTTTTTAACTAGACTGAGCCCGTAATCAGAGGGGGGCTCACCCCCGTGCCTAAATGGGACCCCTTTCCTTGCAGGGCCTGGATTTCCCAAACTGATATGTTCCCCCCAAAAATAATATTTAAGACTAAAAAGGTATGGATCAGTGCGCCCAAAATTAAATACCATCCGCTCAAAAAGGGAAAGGGAAGGAAAGTATTTTGCTTTTTTTCAGTTCACCCATCCTGCGGGGTGCTGGTGGTATTGTGTTTACAAATGATGGCACAGTGATTATTAAAACCCTTTAAATAAAGGGGGTTTATCGGAAAAGGGGCAACGGGGGCGCCCAGGGAGGGCCTCTGAGAGTGGCTTTACGCAGAAAAAACAAACCCCAACCCAAGGTAAAACAGGGGGTGGCGCGTGTTTTTTAAAACCGCCAAGAGGGGAAGGCTCCACGTTGGGGGTGGGTGGGTTTCCGGGACAAATTAAAACACCTGCGGGTTTTCTTGGGGGTGAGGCCGGGTGGGCTCCCGCAGGGCTCCCTTACAGAAGTACTGCCCCCAGCCGGGGTTTTGCCGGGGAAGGGTTTGAGGGAAGGCCGAGGGGCAAAACCCAAGCTTAAAGGGGAAAACTGTGGCCCCCCGGGGAGAGCAGGATGGGCCCCCTTGACCTGGACGTGATGACATAAAAATTTATTGCCCTTCACCCCCAAAACACTCCCATGCCCCGGCCCTTCAAAAACCCCCATGACACATCAACAACAAATACAATTGTTAACAGTAACAACCGAAACACCAGGAAAATGGCAGCAGTAGTAGGGTGGGGGGCCCGATAACGGGGGTCAGGGTCACCCCTATTTATTTTATTATTATTAAAACTACCCCACCCGCCGGGGCCTCGCCGGGGGGCCCTCCCAGCAGCGTTAGTCCCCCACTCGCAAAAATTAGATCAACAATAATCAATTTTAGTGGGGAAGACTGTAAGGGGGCGGGGATTAATATTAGTCGCATGAGAAGGGGTATCCCCCGGCGAGACGGGGAGGGCATTGGTATGAAGGAATGAGCGGGAGACTTCCCCCGGGGTGTCGGGTCCTCCGGGTTTTCTCCATGGGGAAATCGCTCGTCGCAAAGAGCGGGTGTTACGGGGGCGGGGGGCAACGGGGCCCAAAAGGGAAAGGGGAAAAGGGGACCGCCCCGACCAAAATCAACGGGACGGAGGGGCTTTTAAGACACGTGGCTGATAAATTATCGGATTTCTACTAATGTAATGCTTCCCATTTTTTAAAGGGACCCTCTCTGCTCTTAAGGGAAATGGGGATGTAACCTTCCCCCTTAAACCTACCTCTTTCCCCTCTACCCCCCTCCCTTTTCTCTTCTCTCTCTCCCCCTCTCTCCTTTCCCCCTCTCTCTTTTCCTCATCCTCTCTCCCCTCTCTCTCTCTCTCTCTCCTCTCTCTCTCTCTTCTCTCCTTCCCTCTCTCCTCTCTTCTCTCTCTCTCTCTCTCTCTCTCTCTAAACCAAAACTCTTCTCACCCACCCTCTCTCCCCCCCCTTTCACCCCGTCCCCCACTCCCCGCCCTCGCCAAAAAGACCATTCGGAATTTCGATGTATTTTTTCCTTGTCGTTGAAGACCTGCTGGCGTCGGTCTGTCAGGGGGGGCACCACGCCCTCGCCCCCCCACGTGGAAGTACACCCCCTGTAAAAAAAAAAAAAGGGAAAGGTTTTAATACAGGGGGGGGAAAGGGGAACCGGAGTTTTAAATATACTCCCGCACGTTAAGTTGGCGAAAATGGGGCCCCTTTACTCCTTTTTTGGTGTCTGGTCAGGGTTTTTCCCCTGCTACCCGGTAACATGTAAACCCCTACAACCAGTCGCATGGCGCCGTCGGCGACTAAACCGGGCTCCCCCACTTGGGTTTTCAGTGAGGAGGGTGTGGGTGGAAAACCCAATGAACTAAAAAAAAGACTAAACCTTTAAGGGGAGATGAACTCACTAAAGGGGTCAAAGGCTCCCCCCCGCTATGGGGGAAATAGTGGGCCCGCCCCGGGGGAATCCCTACAGCGGGGTTCCCGCGTCCCCCGGCCCCAGTGAGCAGGTGTGTTGTGTGTGTGTTGGGGTTTTGGGTTTCTTTTTTTCCCCCCGTTCATATTCCCCTCTTCTCTTTATCCCCCATTCCCTCAAAACCTCCTTTTCCCTTTCTCCTCCTGTCCTCCTTTATCCCCCACCACTTTATGCCCCTCCCTGCCCTTTCCCCTTTTTCTCCCTTTCCCAGCCATGCCCACAGTGCCCAGTACCCCGTGGAAAAGGGGGGGTTTTGGGGGGGGGTGGGAGGCCAAAAAAGGGAAAGGGAAAAGGGCCCTAGTTCAAAAGGTTACTAGAGAAGAAGGTGCTGGGTTTTTGAAAAAGTAATTTGGGTTTTGTGACTTCCCAAAAAGTTGTGGTAATGTATATTTGTGTGTTGTGTGTGTGTGGGGTGTGTTGGGTATGTGGGGTGTTGTGTGGGGGGGGGGGGGGGGGGTGTGGTTGTGTGTGTGTGTGTGGGTGAAGAGGGGGGGCAGTAAAAAATTTTAAATTTAAAAAGGGGATTTTTAAAAGCTCCCCCTTCCCCTTTTTTTTCCTTTAAGACTTTTCCCCTTTTGGGAGCCACATTTCCCCTGGTGTATTTAAACCCTTTTAAATTTTTTTTCTCTTTCATCGAATATAATTTTTTTAACCCGGGCTTATTTTTTTGTGTGGGTGTTTTTCTTCCTTTGGGTGTGTGTGTTGGGTGTGTGTGTGTTTTGTGGGGTGTGTGTGTGTGTGTGTGTGTGTGTGTGTGTTAAAAATAAGTACTTTGAATCCAAACTAGACCTTTGCTAGTACCAACTACAAGGTTTTTTTGGGCTATACAAAGCGCCACCACGCCAGGACGAACTTTTGGGGGCTCCCAACCGGGCCGGGGAAACCCAATGCAGGGACTCTAAAAAACGCAAGCTCAGACTCTACCACCGAGCCCCCTGACGGGTTTTTTATGTGTGTGTGTTGGGGTGTGTTGTGTGTGTGTTTGTGTGTGTGTGTGTGTGTGTATTATGTTGGGTGGGGAGGGGGAGGAAAGGAATGTCTGGGGGGGTAAAATGATTTTAAAAAACTGGCAGAGGTTACTTCATGGTTAGTTTACTCTCTCTCCTTCTCTTTTCCTCTCTCTCTCTCTCTCTCCTCTCTCCCCTCTCCCCCTCCTCTTCCTCTTCTCCCCCCCCTCTCTCTCTCTCTCTTCCTCTCCGTCTCTCTCTCTCTTCTCTCTCTCTCTCTCTCTCTCTCCCATTTGAACAAACCCGTTTTATTGTCCTAGAAAATATAAATTTCCCTTTTTTACTATAAAAGGTTTGTAGGGAAAACAGCATTTGAGGGGTATTAGGGTATTTTTAGGAGTAAGGGCTTTGGAACAGATCACAGACTTGTTTTTTGCTAAAACTTAACTTCATGTCAAGTCCAAAGAATCTAAGAGGGAACCCAAAACTGTGTTTCAAACTTGAGAAAATGAAGGACTTGACATGTGTCATGATTTTGCGGGGGCAGTCCCCAAATCGGTTTTTATGTGCTCGGTGCTCTCGGGGGTCCTGTAAACTGTGGGGGTAAACCTTCAAACGTGAAACTCTACAGGCTGCCAAAGGGAAAGTTTTTGGGGCGCCCGAGGTTTTTAAAGGGGTGGTTTTTTCTCGAAAGGGGGAAAGCTGGGGAAAATCGAGGAGGCCCTGCCAGGGTGGGTGGGGAAAACCGGGGCCCGCACAGGGCTCTGTCACGCCCCGGAAATAGAACCCCCCTGGGAAGACGGGAAAGGGATGTCAGGAAACTCGCTGAGGATGTCGAGGGTCATTTTAACGCTAATGACCTCCCCACCCCCCCTACCCAGCCCTGAAGAAGCTCCGTTTTCCCCAAATCCCTTCTCCCGGGGGAGTGTATTCGAAAAGCGATGGGCGCCTCGTGTCCCACATGGATGGGCAAGGCTCCCTTGGGGTGAGTACTTTGGGGATTGTTCAGGTGGACCCCCCCAACTGGCACTTCACACCACTGGGTTAAAAGGCAGTGGATGCCCATCCTCCCCTTTACCGAAACCCCCCCCTCTTGACGAAGTCAAAAGGCTGCAGCCCAAATTGAAAAGGGGGGAAAGGCAGCTTTGGGGTTTGTAATATCAGTGCGGGCTCCTCAAAGCTGGGGGTGAGGCCATGGGTCCGCGGGTTGCATGCTTTTCCTGACTGCCGTGTGGGAAAACAAAGGGACCAAATTTCCCCCTGACTGGAAAAAGGGGGGGCTTGGGCGTCCCCATCTGGAAAGGGAAAGGGGGCCGTCAGGGCTGCAACAATTCCCCCTGGTATTTTCACTGCTCAGCGTACCCCGCAAGGTGCTTGCCCCTTTTATTCTGACACGAATTCGCAGGGCATCTGGTGAAGCATCAGAGACCTCAGCAGTCTGGGTTCACGCCTGGTAAGTCAACAACGGCCGTATCCTAGCGCTTCGTGCCCTGGTGGAACGCCGCCCGTGAGTTTCGACAGGGGATGCTTACAGCCTATGTTGATCTCAAAAAGGGCGTTTTGACTCAGTGCATCGTGAGTCACTCTGGGATCTTCTGCGACTTCGAGGGATTCCTGCAAGGACTATTGGTTTGATAACTGGTCTGAAATTCTGGGACTGCGAGTGCTGTGAAGTGTGGGGCAGGTGTATCCAGCTTCTTTCCTGTGAATACAGGAGTGAGGCAAGGGTGCGTCCTTCCCCCATCACTTTTCAACGCTTGTATGGACTGGGTATTGGACAAGGTTGTAGATCAAAGTGTTTGTGGAGCATCCGTCGGCAACACCAAGATCACTGATCTTGTTTTTTGCCGATGATGCAGTAATCTTTGCTGAGTCGCTGGAGGTCCTGGTGATGGCTCTCGAGGCGCTGCACGAGGAGGCAAAGCCTTTGGGACTTGAGGTCTCCTGGCTCAAGCCCAAAGGTCCGGGGATTTGGAGACTTCCCTAGATGAAGCAGTATAGTCTGTTCATGCGTGTGGCGAGGACATTGAGATCTTGGAAAGTTTTACATACCTTGGTAGCGCAGTCCATAATGACGGCGGGTCACGTCAAGAAGTCTTACGACGGAAATTTGGGATAGCCCACGGTGTTATGGACTCGCTCAGCGGGGGTATTTGGGGTTGTCGGTACCTGTGCAGGAGGACAAAGATCCGGATCTTCAAGTCGCTTGTGATCCCTATCTTACTCTATGGTTGTGAGACATTGGGCACTAAATAGTGACTTGAAGAGACGAATCAATGCCTTTGGTAATAAGTGTCTTCGCAGAATCATGGGGTATCGCTGGGATGATTACGTGTCAAATCAGCGATTGCACCGTGAGACTGAATCGAGGCCTATTACCTTGCATAGTCCGTCAGCGCCAACTTCGGCTATATGGGGATGTGGCACGCTACCCTGAAACCGATCCTTCCCCTACGGGTTGTATCTGTAAGAGACAAACCGGCGTGGAGGAGGCCAAGGGGGCGCCCACAAGGCTCGTGGCTGGGGCAAGTTGATGTTTCTTGTCGAGAGCTGCTTGGTATGGGAAAGGAGCCTGCATGGGAACTCCGCGTGGTGACCCCCGGGAGTGGGTCCCTAGGGTGGGCGAGGCGACGCGCCCCCCGGCGTTATGCCCCCAATGATTGATTGATTGAGTAGGAGTAGTAAAAGTAGTGGCAGGAGTAGCTTTCACATACCTCCCTCTTCCTTCTCTCACCACCATCACCTCTAACCCCCACCACCACCACCACCACCCCACCACCACCTCCTCCACCTCCACCTCCACCACCACAGCATCGGTACAGTACCCTCGACAGTACCCCCTCTGATCACCTTTGCTTCCCTTGTTGGCATTCCAGCGTTTAGGGTTCGCCAGCAGGGAGAGAAAGCATCATAGAAAACGGAAGTCAGGTGAAAGAAAACGGGGTGCGGCGCGGGTCTTTACCGAAGCATCGTGAGTAGAAAATGTGGATCGCCCCTTTAAATCGTAAACCCCCAAATATCACATGGGTCAATAATATGAAGCAATGCGGTTAGAAAGAAAGTAACCTTGCTAGACAGATAAAGATAGATGCATGATAGATAGATAGACAGATAGATACATATTGAATAACAAAATAGGAAAAGAAAATTAACAATGACATACTAGATGATAAAGTATAAAACAGCAAGGAAATTGAGTCCTATATGCATAATTTTTTTTTTTTCCATAACGTCTAATTTTCTTTTGATTCTCATAAATTGACTTATTTTTGCCAGTTCATTACTTAAGTTTGTCATTTGATACTTTAAATATACTTAAAATCATCCTTAATAACAATGGGAGTAGTAGTAGTAGTAGTATAGAGTAGTAGTAGTAGTAGTAGTAGTAGTAGTAGTAGTAGTAGTAGTAGCAGCGGTAGTAATAGAGGTTGTTGTATTAGAAGTAGTAGCGGTAGAAGGTTTTGCTGTATATAGTAAATAAGTATTTTTATTGGGAAAAAATAGT